>JANHMN010000007.1:19465282-19553531 GCA_030674055.1 Rhabdomys pumilio
GAGAGAGAGAGAGAGAGAGAGAGAGAGAGAGAGAGAGAGAGAGCACGTGCACACATCATTTGGGGAGAAAGATTTAAGTCAATCCCAGCAAAAATCCTGATATCAAAGTATTCTCTAGAAGATAGAGGACGCCTAGCATGTTTTAAAATACTTCTTTAAATTCCTCTGGAAATTCAGACAATATATTTTGATAACATTCTCCTGCTACTGGTTCCCTAACTCCTTACATATGCTCTACCAATTTCCTACCCTCTCCCAACTTCATTTTCTCTTTTTGAAATAGTTCATCCAGTCTAATTTATGCTTCCAATAAACTCCTGGGTGTGGGCCATTCATCCACTGGGCTCAGTATACCTACCAAGAGCCACACCCTCAGAGAAAACTTACTGTCCCTTTCCCACAAAAACATCAGCTGTCCATAGTCCCTCCATTAATGGCAGAGGCATATGAACTCCTTCTTATTCCATGATAGACTGTTGACTGTCTTCTTCTTATGCAGGTCTTCTGTAGGCAGCCACAGGTGCTATGAATACAGTAGTCCTGAAGAAATATTTTACTCTGTTTTTTTCTCACCATTGGCTCCTCCAATCTTTCTGTCATCTCTTCAGTGGTGGTCTCTAAGTCTTGGGGATGATAATACAGATGCCCAATTTGTGTTTGAGCATTATCCTGACATTTATTCTCTGCCTTTATAGCAGCTGTGAGTTTCTTATGTTAACTACCATCCACTGCACAAATAGACATCTCTGATGAAATCTGGAAACAGAAGTAATATGTGAGCCTAGAGATAGGAAGTTAGAGGGCAGTTTAATACTATGTCCATTTAGTAAAATGATAGTAGTTGGCTCGTTTTAAATCATTTTGCTGTTGTTGTCCCTTTAATATAACCTTCTTGCAAATACATAAGAAGGTCACTCAGAATTTTCTATAGCTCCCCTCCCTTACCAGGGCTACACAGACTCTAATAGGTTAATACAAGCTTTCTTTTGGAAAATAGATATAGTAAGCAAGAAAATACACACACACACACACACACACACACACACACACACACACACACACTAAATAAGTAAATAAATAAATACCTTAAAATTTTATCCTTAATCATTTTAAAGCTTACTTTTCCTCCCTCATCAGCCAAATGATTTTGGGGGGGGGTGTTTGGTTTTGTTCTTTGTTTTTGATTTTTATAAAATTGTGCTTATATAGTATTTCAGTCCTCTTGGAGAATCATATAAAACTACCATAACTGGATTTATTCCTCAGCCTTTCATGTAAGAGTTCATAGTGCCAATGCTTCCAGTATAGTTATAAACAAAGATAAATCTCCCCTAATTATTAGAAGTATTTTATGTGAAAGTCAATCTTTAAATTATTGTCTGTATACTTAAAACACTTTCATTCACTTTTGAACATTTCATTTTTCATATACAATATTTGGAGTGCAGATTTAAGATAAACACTGTATCAAGAGCCAGCAACACAAAGAGAAATTCCAGAATTTGATGTCTCAGTGAGTTCAATGTCTTTGACCGAGGAGTGTTTGCTTTTGAACAGGCCTTTCCTGTTTTTACCTAAGCATGAGCAGATCTCCAAAAAAAAAGTGAGCTTTAGACCAAATTGCGTTATTTTATGTGACAGCGAATAATCTTATCTTCAAAAAGGCTTCTCTTGGTTATTATATTTGTAATGTTATCTTCGATAGTACTTTTTTTTCCCCAGCCTCAGAACCAACTAACTTCCTACTGCTTCTTGCCTTCTTGCCTCTTAATTCAACTCTCCAGGGAGTCTAGTCAGTATTTCCTGACTCCAGTTGCCAATGCTTCTTTAGACATGAGAAGCAAGCAAGTATTGAGTGCGGAGTGCAATGAGGAAAGAGAAGGAGCTACCTAGTTTGGCTTGCTGAGTCAGAGACTTTGCTCCCGAATCTGAAATGGTGTCTATATGCCTTCTGACAGACAAGTGGGGCAGAGAGACAAAGAAAGACAGTAATATAAACACAAAGGTTGAAGTTCAATGTAGCTGAAGCATCAAGTTCAGATGATAGTTTCCTAGCATCACTCTAAAAATGATCCAGAGAAAATGAGCAAGGATCTGATCAGAAAAACCAGGACTTCATATTATAAGGAATTCGGCATTTTTCAGATAGCTATGATGAGAAAAAAATGAATGTTAGAAGAATTAAGGAATGACATATTATGAACAAAGACAAACCAGCACAAAGTAAAACAAAAACAATAGAGCCTTCAAGACAAGATGGAGAGTTACAACGACTCAGGAAATATTAGTTACTTGTGTTGGTGGTTCTGACTCCAGGAAGGAATATGGGGAAGGGGATAAAGGTATATTTCACTGCATAGCATCCAAAAGGCCCTGAGAGCTATCTTAGCACCCATGGGACCTGAAATAGTGACAATTAGGCTCAGCCAATAAGATTTAAAGGTTCACTGTGTATGAAAGTCAGAGAAAACCTAAGGAAGACAAAGGCTACTTCTGGTTTAAACTGTTGAATGTGAGCAGTTCTCCATCTTACTGAGACATGGGTGACAACTATAGAATATAACATTAGTAAAACATGGTGGCATTGCTGACCAAAGTTATTCTCATTTAAAAAAAAACACAAGAAAAGGAGTATTATTGTTTGATAGCACTGTTTTGGCCAGGAATGATAAGATATCCTGAAACAGAAGAACATCTGGTATGATTTCATTCACTTCTTCCTTTATTCCCTGTAATGCCTGGCAGGGATACAAGGGAGCCAAGATTAGGTCTGAATATTGAACTTTTCTGTCTTTTCTTTGTTATATTTAGTATCTGGTTGGTGATTTTTATTGATGTTGTTTTGTTTTGTTTTGTTTGTTTGTTTGTTTGTTTAACTGGTTGATTTTGGTGCAGAGTTCCTAATGAAAATCTGGAGAGAAACAGGGGATGCTTCTGCTCATGTTTGCTCTCATTTAGCATGTAACAGAAGACCCACTTCAATAGAATAATAACTACAAGTAATCTCCACGGGCCTTTTGAGAATTCCTCAGAAATGAACCTTGATTAATCTCTTGCCTAATTAAAACTGATTATTAAAATAGCTTATCCCTTAAAGACAGTGTAAATGGTGCTTTCTCCGAAGGAAATGGTGAACGTTCTTGTTGGATAAGAGCTTTTTAATAAAACCTCTACTCACAAAGTCTATACTTTGAGAGTTGTTGGTCAATAGCTGTGCTTGTGAAGCTCACATAATTTTGCCTGAGAAATGCCAGAATGAGTAAAGCTAGTAAGAAAGGCAGAGGTTCATTTGCTGAGTTACATGTAAAACTATGATTTGGGAATTCAGCCAGTTTCTTTGAATACCACAAAGTCACTAGCTTGATAGAGCAAGTCGTAGATATTAAGATAAATGAAGAACATAGTTAGCTGCATACAAAATGCTTTGAAACGTGCAAAAGCCAGAATGCTAATGGAAAAAGGCTTACAGTCAGACAGCGGCATTTTTCTTAACTTAGATCACATACTAACAACTGTATCCTTCAGTCACTTGCATACCCCTCGTCAATGGCTTGGAGGTTTTCTTGAAGATGAAGTGGTGTCTATGTAGCAGTGAGACAAAGTCATAATTAGCCAAGAACAAAGAAGGGAGAACCTCATTAATTTGGTGTGCCAGCAATAACTCTTTACCTCATACCTTTGTCAGACATTATCTTTCTTGGTTGGAAAGTCCTCCCTTTCAGTTCAGCAGCTAAACTTGATAGATGATAGAACTGGTATACTTTCCTCTATTTTCATTTATTCTTCTCACTCATTTTTTAGGAAGGTTACAGAGAGGATCTTACTATGCATCTCAGGTTTCCCTAATGTAACTTTGGCTAGAGACACACTTGTTTGCCACTCCCCCCCCCTTCCTTAATCTCTTGAATGACAAAATGGCAGGCGTATGTCATTACTTCTGAGTAAACCAGGCCATGGGGTTGCTTTGCTTTATCTGTGGTTGGAATTGAAGCTGTAACCTGACCCATGCTTAATTAGTGCTGGACCATGCAGATGTGTCACCCACCTGACCACTGTTCTTTCTGGACAAATGATTTCCGCCCTCCTGCTTTTGAACTTCCAATGCGTGAGTGTGTGTGTGTGTGTGTGTGTGTGTGTGTGTGTGTGTGTGTGTATGTGTGTGTGTGTGAGAGAGAAAGAGAGAGAGAGAGAGAGAGAGAGAGAGAGAGAGAGAGAGTAAGGAGGGGGGGTGGGAGAGAGAGATCAGATCTTTTGGGTAAACAATGTATCTTCATTTTTTCCCGGACTCCAGGTTTTCATTTGATACAATCATTGGGATATATGAAACATTGTTGCTCTCATTATGTTTTGATTACTGTTATTTATCAGGACAGTAAGGAGGCAAGGTTTTACTCTTCATAATCCTAAATGGAGGAAAAAAGTTACTCAAAGTTTGTTATTTATTATAGTTGAATCTGACACATCTAGGTGAGGTCTGAGAATTCCTGGGGAGATAAGAAGATGACAGAAATTGTGACAGAAGTACAGAGATAAATGTTGCCATGGCAATGGAAAACCTTCTGTTTTACCACCTCAGCCTTTTGGATATAACTCCTGCTGTAAGAGAATAATATCATGTGGCCTTCAAAGAGCTGTGTTAGCTTTCTTGTTTTATAAGTGACACTTTAATATTACTTCAGAAAGAGCCCCTATTCACATTTGTGTGTGTCTTCTGGAGATGCTTAGGAGTTTAGAGGAGACTTCTGTTGTAATAGTATGAAAAAATGTGTTCTTTGCACATTGCTCTTAGAATCCTCTTGTGTTCCTATCATGATACGTTTATGTGGGAAGAAGAGAAAATGTCTCCAGAGAAATAAAAGAGGTGTTAAGATTTAAACAAAATGTGGTGTGGCCCTAAACATCATTTGAAGGAATGCTTTAGGATTTTGTTTTTGTTTTTTTGATTCTTGATTTTGTTTCAGAGAATCTAAATAGTGAAGGGTTATATCCTATTTAAAATAAAGGTGTTAATGAGCACAGTTTTTCATATTGGAATTTTTTTTTATTTTCTCAGATAGAGGAATGAGATCAAAGCTGTACACAAGCTATTGAATACATGGCTCAGTGTTTCCTTCTCTGTTCTAACTATCCATAGGTCTAGGTCTGGAAGTTTCCAGCCTCTTTACACTCTAGATCTTCCAAACTGAATGATTCAATCCAGCTTCTCGCTGAATTGCTCTGCTTGGCCTCATATTAACTTCTTGCAACATGTTCTAATCTTCTAGTTCCTTCTCATTCTCTGGCTTGTTCTGTCTTCACCTGTGTCTAACTTGTTCTCTCAGCCACCTGTCTTTGGAAAACTGCCACACCTTGCTCTCCCTATGTGCCTCTTAAGTAGTTAATGTTATTTTTTAATAAAATGCCACAATTTTTGTTTGTTTTGCCATTATATGTACTTGTTTTCTTTTTCTAGGAGTGTGGGTTTCAAAATGCTTACAGTGAAGATGCTTTTTTTTCTGATTCAGTATTTGTGTTATAAAAAATTAGCAGTGGGGCCTGGATATGCTCACATATACTTTATTCCTAGCACTTGGAAAGTAAAGGCAAGTGAATCTCTGCAATTGAGGCCAGCCTGCTCTACAAAGTGAGTTCTAGGACTGCCTGAGCTACACAAAGAAACCCTGTCTTGAAAACATAAAAGAGGAGGAGGAGGAAGAGGAAGAAGAAGAGGAGGGCTGGGAATTGGTGATAATCTTTAATATGTTGACTTCAAAAAGTTTCACATCTGAAAACCTGATCAGATGTATACTTTTCTTTCTTTCTTTCTTTAATTGATTATCTGCCGTGTTGTTAGAATTGTAGATATGTTGCCTAAATGCAAATTATATACAAAAGTGTGACTGACTTTTGACATTTTTGAAGTAATTGTTCTAGGGTTAGGATATCTGTCATTTGGAAAACCTTTCCTCATACAATGTGTCGTAGTATAGGAGAGCTGAACAATATCTCATGCAGGGGAAGTAAACTTTTATTACACTTATAGAGCACATTCATAATGACAGGACACGATAGAGCAAGCCAGAGGAGGGCAGGTAACAGGATCTGGACAGAGTACTTTGTTTTCCTTGCTTTGTGACCATAGTTTTTGTCTTTGCATATTTTTAATAGAGTTCACTGGTACATACATGAAGAAATAATATTTTATGTTATATTATATTACAAATAATATTGCTAATGCGTTGTTTCATATATGCAGTTTGTTAACTGATTGTCATTCCCCAGGTACCAAAAATATGTAACAGAAGTCTCATGAAGAGTATTCAAAGAAGTGTTTTATTTGGAAATACTTTTGTATAGATTGAGGAGAAAGAACAACGTAAGACAGTGATTTTGTTTGAGGTGTGTTTATGGGTTGATGGCTAGAAAAGCAGCACATCGAACACAACTGTTAGTTGGTTGAGTTTGCTCATTTGTTGTGTCTGTGGCTCATGAAGTTCCTCTCTAATTCTGTCCCTGTCCTTACTAGTGGATATTCAAAGAGAGGCTAAGTAAGCAAGATGTACATGTGGCCCCATGATTTTGTGGAATATGGTGTCAATGCAATGAAGCGATATACAAAGCATGGTATGTTACAAAGTTTATCTTTCCTACCTGCCCCATGTCCATAGGACAGTTTGTATGCACAGCTGGGAAATGGTAGAGGAGGTTGTTCTGGTGAACCGGATACTGTGAACAAAGCTACAACAGGAGAAAATGAGCCTGTTCTTAGGTAGCTGAGGAGACTTTAGCAGGATGGACAAGATATGAGGACAGAAATAATTGGGGAGAAAGTGTGCAAGATGGGCTGAAACCTCTTGTAGGGGGTTCACTTAACTTGTCAGGTTGGAACTTTATGCATCATTTTTGCCTATAATGGAGATTTTTTTTTAAAAAAAAAAAACCCTCCTAATTAGAGTTATAGTTTAGACCCAGCCAGGATTTTGGGTAAAATTCCAATAGAGAAGAACTTGAAAGTAAAAATTGGTTATGCTGTTGCCGTAGGAAAGAAGGTAATGATGTCAGAGAGGGCAGTAGCCATAGCAATGGAGAGCAGAGGAGTGAGGAGAGGGCTAGACTTTGAATCTTCCATGCTTGGCTACTAATTGGACATAGAAGTGCAGGGCGAGGGAAAATCAAAGGTGCCTAGGTGGCTGGGTGGTACCATTCCCAGAGGTAGGACCTCATGGGGCACATTGGCTTTTCAGAGCTGAGTGAGGAGTTTGATCTTAGAAGTATTGAGACAGGGGTGCAAATATGAAGCAGATACGGAACATGCACTTCTGGACATCAGTAGGTAACTTAATCCTCTTATAATCAAAGTTGGGAAAGTCTGGCAGAATCCATGAAGTCATTGAAGCTGAGGTTGCCAGCGCACAGCACAGGTGTGAACAGATCCTGTGGATATGTTATGTAAGAGGGGAAACACTGAAGGCAATGCTGCTGGAAACGATTGGTTAATTAAAATGAAATTCCAAATTTGCCAGAGGTTGACTCCTCTGGCAACGTCTGCTGATTCTAATCCAAAGGGAGGTCATACATATGGACTAGATGATAATGAAGCCCGAACTGGATGGATGAGGAAACAGGAGTGCTTCCAACGCTCACTAATATATTACTGCCTCCATGACTGTGACCTTTCTCAAACACACTATGTGAAGGAAGAGCCTACAATGGAGGGTTAGGTCCGCAAGTGTAAATGACAAACATGGAGAAGTTCAAATAGCTGGTGATTCACTTTCTTTTGCAAAGTCCTGCTTCTTCATGGTTTGGTCATTGACCAATGAGCAAGTTTTAAGGGCAGAGCTCAAGTGAAGATATGTGAATACCATTCAATGAACTATTAAAATTGTCATTATGCCAGTGTTTTAATATTTTAAGATATAAGAAGAGACACTCGGATTATTCTAATAAGATAGGGAAATTAGCAATTTAACAATCGACAATACAGTTCCATAAGTTGTGAACCCATGACTAAAAATATTCTGTGTAGTCTGTAGCCACATCTAAAACCAAACACACAGACACCACACAAAAACACACAAAGATACAAACACAAACATACCACACACACACACACACACACACACACGTGCTTGCTTGAAAAAAGATAATTTTAAACTATAAGAATTATACCATGACAAAACTATTTAATACAATGATTTATCATAATGAGTCTGGGGCCTTAGGGTATAGCACAGTGGTAAAATGTTCACATAGTATGTAAACATGAACCTAAAATATGAATAAGAAATATTTCTATTTTCTTATATACAAATAATTGTATCTAGTATAATTTCTATATTTAATAATACATATACTAACCTTTCTATTGTCTATAGCTCCCAGATATTTATAAACAACAACAATGAAAAACATTGATTCTAGTGACAGTGTTGATTTTTTTTCTCTCCAGTTTGTAGCTCAGGCTGGTCTTGAACTTGTGATCTTATTACTTCTGCTTCCCTAGGGCAATGATTCCTAGTGCAAGCCACTATGTTCATTTAAACTTTTGGTTTTACTTGTGAAAATATTTCTATCAATATTTTTAAAATTTACATATACCTTTCTATGTAGGACCACCTACCAGGGCATAGTCAACAAACAAACAAACAAACAAACAAAACGACAAAACCCTGGATCTCACTCTCTAGATGTTTGTTATCCACTAACAATTACCTATTTATTTTGTAAATGGTTAGACATTTGATCGATAGAACCATAGCTAAGGCATAAATACCACAGAAACCTCTATTGTGACTTCAATATTTTGTATATTGTACCTACATCTTTTGTCCGTTTGCTTTAGCTTTGCTTACTCTTTGCACTCTTAAGGAATATTTTTGTCAAGTTAAAATCTTAAGAGGTGGAGTTAATCTGTGTTTTCTGTGTCACAAGACGTGTCCCTCTGACAAGGTTGTGATACATCCATTTTCCATCACATGATTCTCCTTGATGGCTTCAAAACAATTGCATTGCGTTTCTCTGTCACCTTGTCTATATCCAGGCCTCTGCTGAGCTGCTCCTACTTTGCTTCTACAACATGGCTATTGTGAGGAGTTTTGCAATAAACTTAGATTTGTAGGTATCTCTGTGACATGTTGACATCGACTGCTTCGAGTAGATGTTCAGTAGGAGCTTGGCCAGATAGAATCAGCTTATTTCTAATTTTTTTTTTTGAGAAGCTTCCATAGTCGTTTTCACAGAGCTTGTACTATTTTGGATGAAGATCAGCAATACATTAGGCTTCTTTTTAGTCCATATTTGAGTCGGATTTTGTTGTTTGTTTGTCTCCTTAATGACTGACATTCTAACTGAAGATGGAATCTCAATGTCATTTTGATTTGAATCCCTCTGATGGTGAAGTAAAAATTTATGTTTCATGAATTTATGGAACGTTTGCAATTCATCTTCTTTGAACTGACTGTTGATTTCATTAGTACATTCATTAAGTGGAATGTTTGCTTTCTAGTTTCTTGGTTTTATGTGTATTCTAGATATTTACTCTCTGTCAGATATGTAGCTGGCCAAGTATATTTTTCTATTTTGTACACTATCTCACAGACCTCTGTTCCACTAATTATGCATCATGTCTATGAGTTACTTATCCTCCCCACCACCCTGCTTTTTTCCCTTTTATACAGAGATAAAAGTTAGGGCTCTGTACACTAATGAAAGCGTCCTACCAAACAACGCTCAACCATTTTTCTTTATTCTCAATATATCTTATTAATTCTACATATGTCTCTCAAACTATATGACTATGCAGTAAACAATTTAGCACATATGATTTATCTACCGATTTTATATATTTTCTTCGGTCACATGGTGAATGTTCTCAGTTACAACAGCTATGATATACTGCACATATCACAAGTTAACCATGTGTATTGGCTTCGACAGTGATTATAGTGACTTTACATACACACCCTTGTTACCTACAAAACTATGACATAAGGTAAATTGTAGAATATCATATCTATAATGTCACTGGGTTGGAAAGACTATAAGTAGTCTTCACCCAATCTAATATTATTTGGTATTTGCAGAAAAAGTAAAAAAAAAGGTATTATTAATTTGAGTTCAGTCATAAGACTACCTTTAACAGTGAATTTTGCTTGTTTGTTTCTTAAAAAAGTGTCCTCAGTGCAACTTTTATGTAAATATATTCTATTTTGTACACTAACTGAAGTATACAAAAATATTTGCAGCTGAAATCATTTCTATTAATTTTAATGGAGTATATCAAATAAAAGATTGAATTCCTGAGACATCTTATGACTTTCAACTCACCCAGTTCACATTTTTGTTATCTGTACATCAAAGGAAACAGATGGCAAAGATGTTTATCTCTGTAGAAGTCTATGACTTTCGTTTTCAGCGTGGCATCTTTCCTGGAGATGAAGATGCTGTAGATGTTTTGAAAACAACAGAAGTTAAGTAAATTAAATGAGATTTTCAGACTGTGGTTGAGATATGACCTGTGAAGAAAGAAATTTCATGTGGTCATGAATTGTCCCAAGAGTAAGAGTGTAGGTGGAGAAAGGTAGTAAAAATGTCATCATATGCATGTCCATTGCTGTCTTGCAGGTCAGTTGTTCCCTGGGGCTCTTTCTAGGTTCATAAGGAAATAATTTACCATAGGGCTGGAATATGGCTGAATAATAAAACACTTGTGAGAATGCAGGAAACCCTGTGGTTAGCCACCAAAACACACACATATGTATACACACATGCCCCCATGCACCACAAAGAAAAAACACATAGGAGAAAGAGATAGACAGATAGCAACGAGAGAGCAAACTAACATCCACACATGGAGTTTACTCTTAAAGCAAATTACACTCCATGGGTACTTAAATTATATATATATAACTTCATTTCAACTCTTATTACTAAAGTTCCCTGGCTCAGCCTTTGTTTGGTGATCACAGATTGAGCAAAGACAGATTGTGCCTTCTAGAAATCCCTGGTTTGTTGTTATTCCAGGTCTAACGGATTAAAAGTAATGCATTACATCGTTACTGAGGTTTCCCCCAACCCTGCTTAGGTAAAATCTATTGAAAATACAGTACTGCCAGTTATGTGGGGGACATGCTATTTTGAAAGCATCAATAAATGTTGATAACTAAATTATTGAGGTTTGATGAAAACATTTTTATATTAATAGAGTGATTCTCATTTAATAGAGTGATGGAAATTTATTTCTCTATTTTGGCCAGCATTTATAAATTAATATAAACGCTGATGACATTACAAAGCCCTTAAATTCACTAAGGACTTTAGAATGCTCATGGATATGCACACATGTAACTTTTTTGCTTATATTGCTATAAAATCTTTGAATTAAAACAGGGATATATATATATTCAGAAATTATGTATATATATATATGAAATTAAACCTATAATTATGTATTTATTAGTACAAAGTAAATAAATATTTATGCTTTAGAGGTCACCACCTCTGAAAGCATTAAGAAGCATTTAAAATATTGGCATAATTGTATTGGTATATCACCCATGAAAAGAAAACAAGTGCATGTATATTTTTCCCCAAGCCTGAATACCCATAAAATAATTAGATGCTCGGCTACCAGAGGCAATCTACTGCTGTACTCCTGATTTGCACTGGAGTAAAAGGCTACAGTTCAGACTTCAATTGTTTGCTTCTGGGCTTTGGGGGAGCTACTCAGTAATCCCCTGGGTTTACAAAGGGGGAGGGAAGGCAAGAGCCTTGCATCATGCTGTGGCAGCCTCAGGGGTTCATTCAAGTACCTTAGTGGCTTGCTGTGGTGAGCACCGAGAACAGCCTTCCAGTCGAAATGACACTGTAATTAAAGTGCTTGACTTCATTCAGCCAGCAAGTATCCATTGTGAACTAAGTCTCTGTAAATAAATGGCCATAT
This sequence comes from Rhabdomys pumilio, assembly GCA_030674055.1. Taxonomy (NCBI): domain Eukaryota; kingdom Metazoa; phylum Chordata; class Mammalia; order Rodentia; family Muridae; genus Rhabdomys; species Rhabdomys pumilio. Next base: position 19,477,206 of record JANHMN010000007.1, read on the forward strand.
CTAGATACATGATGGAAAACCTAAAAATTTAACTGTGATTTGGGAAGAAATTCCAAATCAAAAGAGAAAATACAAAAGAGTAAAGCAAACTGATTGACCTCATCACTGGGGTAGAGGGGGTGAGTGAGAGGATGGGGGGGTGATATAACTTCCTTGTACCATATGCTCTGAAATTTCAAATAATAATAGCCTTGTGTGTCTTCATGTTTATACTGTTTTGCATTAGGAACTTCTCTTAAAAGGCAGGAAGCTTTTTTTTGTTTTTGGTTTTGGTTTTGTTTTATCATCCAATACACCTTTGTTAGCCTGTGGAAATATTATTTTCATCTCCCACAATTAAATTTTAGAGTATATAATAGAGTCTCTGTGTGTTATAGCATAGTCGTATACAAGTATGGAAAAGATCTTTTTGGCTTAGAGTAACTTATGCATTTGATTTCATTTGGTCGGTTTTATAACAAATAACAGTCAAGAAGTCAAAACTAATGTTTAGTGGGGTCAGTGATCTCTTCCCTTAGGAGTGATTTTGGAATCAGAAGGCCTACATTAATTTCAGTTGGGGGGGTGGTCAGCAGTTTATATTGTCAGTGTGAGGAAGGGACAGCTAGTCAGATATGCAGGACTGCACTCAGACAACAGAAGTCACACATTTGTAGCATGAACACTTTTTTCCTTATCTTCAAAGTTAGAATAAAACCTTGCCTGGCTAGCTGGGAGAGAAAAAAAAAAAACGTTATCAGCAAGATCATTAATAACTCGGGACTCAGCTTTTCAAGTTACAATTAGCTGCTCAACAGCTGTGACCTTCAAGAGCTACTCATTACCGTGGCCCTGGTCGTTCACTCCCACTCAGGATCTCTTTTCAGAAATAGTTTCTCTGACATCAATGACCCCAGGGGTCACTGTGAGAGATGTGTCTTCAGGCACTCATTTGTAAGTCTTGTTTCTGTGCATGCTGTGTGTGTGTGTGTGTGTGTGTGTGTGTTGAAAGAATTCAGCTGATGCTTAGTTAATGCTTCAGTGTAAATCCAGCTGTTTGCTCAGACCCCAGTTAGGATGCCTGCCGCCTGCCAGAGGGAGGGGCCCTCCTGTGAGCAGCAAGGCCATTTAGTGCCCTCACGTACAGAGTAGTAGGACGGATGGTAATAACACAGATTCTGCTTTATTTTGATGTGTTTTTAAAGGTCTCCACACGCATGCTTGACAAACTTTGTCATGCACTGTACCGTATCTCAATGGATCAACGGGGATTTTCAACCTGCTGTGAACTTGGCATATACTGCAACCCAAACTGAAAGTGAGGATTAGAAAACTGTAGTCAAGTATGAAATGAAAGCTCACTCAGAAAAGGAGGACTGGATTATTTTCAACTTCTTGCCTCAGTTCCTTTAGGCCCGAGGACCATATGACTCTTAAGAGAAAGGGATTTGCTTTCTCCGGACAAGGTGCGACACATAATCCCTCTGTTCAGAAAGTAGACTTAATTAGGGAGAAGCTATCCATCACAGCACAAAAGCACGAGGGCCATTGGCAGGAAAAGAAATACAATCCGTTATTGATAACAAGATTTCTGACCAATCTAAATCTAGAATTAAATCTTGCACCCCTAGAACACGCTGTCAGTGATGCATCTGTGGGGAAGATTTTACACGACGTGAACACGTGGCAATGTCCGAAGTCATCGTAGCAAGACAAATGGGATTTCTAGAATGGAAAAGGTGGACTTGCCTCTTGCTCTGATACACTTCCATGCAGGCCAAGAAAATACGTCTAGGTTGTGTGTCTCTGAGTTCTCATTTTTGTAATGGAGTAGACCTGACAGTATACAAAATTCCTGAGAAACTGCCCTATATTTCTGTCTCACTTCTATGATAACTTTTAAATTGGTTTACCTTTTCTCAACTTCGTGGCAGGAAGTAGAAACTTGAGGGAGACATAACTACTATCTTTGATTATGTATCTATGGAGAGGTTACAGCGCCCCATTGTGTAGCCTCAAAACACGATCATGGTTATCCCTGGTTAAATTTCGTGGGTCACAAAACAAAAGGTTAAGACTTGAATCCAGGAAGAAGCCTTGTAGGAACTGGTCAGGCAGGGGCTGGTGATGTTGATAATTTTCTTATTATTACAAATAATATTTCACTTGAAAAATTGTTTCAAAGATATTATTATTGAGGAAATAGAAAAAATACAAATTATTGATAATGCGATAATTATAGGCCTTTTTAACAAATAAAGAAATGGAAGAATTAAAGACTTGCGTCACAATTCCATAGTTTATTTGAGCTTGCATTCATTGTGTAAATGTGTTAACATAATTCAGTATCCAGGTTGATGAGCATTCTTTAAGAGTTGAAATCTGGACACTTTGAGGATTTAGTGTTTACTGTAACTTTGTAGGAACAGAAAGGGCGTATTTGGTAAGCACAGAAAACAGTAAGTTAAAGTATATATTAACCCTATTAGAAAAGCACTGCAAGATGTAGTTCCTAAACAGGGCAAACAGCTTGGGTTGTAATGACCTGAAGCCTGAAGAGAAGAAGCCCTGAGGACATGGTTGTTACTAGATAGATACAAGAAGGGGTTCTGCTAGCAGGAAGGAGAATTACAGAAAAAAAAAAAAAAAAAAAAAAAAAAAAAAAAAAAAAACGAAGGATGCAGGGCAAGTCTGGTAAGAAGGAGTTCACAGCCTCCACAGAGAAAAGAAAAAAAAAAAAGAAGAAGAAGAAGAACGAAAGTTCCTGAAACAGCTTTACTCTGCTTTCTTGGCTGTCTTTATTTGCTTCACCCCCAGTGAGAGTTCATCCTGAGAGAACATGGCCAGCAGGTGAGAATAACAGAAAACAGCTGGCTGTTAGTAAGGGGAGCAGATGCTGTTTTCTGGTGTGTGGGTTTTTTTTTTTTTTTTTTTCATTTTTACTGACAGCTGGGCAAGTCACATGTATTTGAGTCTGCTGGCTAGACTCTATCACGGTCCTTTCTGGATCCTCTTGCCCATATTCTCAAAGTTTTGTTTGTCAAGGAAAGAGAGAAAAGATTGGAAGATGAAGTATTGACATTCCTCCATAAAAATGATGTTTTCCTATCTCTTAGCTCATCTCCAAAACTGCTCCCAAGGAGGGAGAAAAAAGGAATGGGAGCCCTGTGTCCCTGGTTTACCCAGACAGCAGATCATTGTTGCCTTTCCAGAGACAACTGTCTGCTAAAAGGTGAACTTCTCAGCTACCCAAAGTTCCCTTGTGGCACAAAGGATGGCCTCTGCTTTGTTAAAACAAATAATCTCTAAAGAAGAGCCGACAGCCCAACAGGAAGAGCAGCAAATAGCCTAAACTACATAGAGAAGTATGTGCTGCTAATTCACAAGCCTGCTGTGGATTTGAAACTATATTATGTTATAGCCAGTCTCTCTATACCTTTAAGCAGCCGCATGTAGGTGCTGTTGTAGGGAATTCAATCATTTACCAAGGCATTAATTGCACCCTATACTCTTTGACATGAATTAATTGTACACTTTTTCATGTAGGATGATAAATCTGTAAAAGCAGGAATATGACGTAAGTCTGGGTACTCTCGTAAAATGTGTGAGTTAAGGGGAACATCTGTGGTCATATCAGCCCTCTAGAAGGAATATTGGCCACAGGTTTTTAACACATAACTTTGTAGCTAGTGGACTGTGCTCCAGCTCCAATTCCATTCATAATTGGTAGTATATTATGCAATGGATAGTAGCAAATGGATATTGTAAGTCAAATACTTATACTCTGATTTTAGTTGTTGAAAGAAACAATGTAGAGAATATCCCTTATGTAAACCATTACTGAAAAAGAACCTAAGTAATAATTCATATCTAAAATAAATGGGAACTAAAGAAAACCTTACAAGAAAACAAAAATCATACATCCACCTGCCAAAAACACCCACTGTAGAGACTTTCTTGTTATTTTGATATTTTTATCTATTCATGTATTTTTTTAACATAGTTGTGATGGTAATGAGTAAGCAGCTTTTATCTGTCTTTTTTTTTTCTAGTAAGATTCTGAAATCATCAGACTCTGAAAGTGTTTACAGCAGTTGTCTTTGCATGGTCTTCCATTAGGGAGGGAACTTTAATGTGAATCTCTTGTCTGTGCCATTTCATTTCAAGGAAAGATCTTTGAAAAGCAGAATTGCACATTCTTGAAGTGACATGGTGCATCATTTTTCTTCTCTCTCCTCAGAGCCCCCATTCAGTCTATTTTAATCACTACATGAACGTTGCTTTTACTAAGATCTCCATGTATTTCTGTTTTTCCAAGTGCAAGTATGCATTTCCTATATCTCTACCTATTTTGCTTCTTGGCATATTTTAACTCTTTAACACTCATAGAGTACCCTCATTCCTTTGCCCCCATTTCTAATTTTGGCTGTACATTCACAGAACTGAGTTTATTTTGATTCCTCATCTAATGGCATACTATTAAATTTTTTGTGTTTTATTTATTTATTTATTTATTATTCTTGTTACTGTTGTTTTCTCTTTCTATGGTTAGCAAAATAGTGCTGCTATCCCACAATGACATTAAATATTTGAATCTCAGGAAAACAAGAATGAGCTATCATGTGAATACAAGGACAGGACCTTGAAATAGAGTCGGATTGTGTCCAACAGTCACAAATGTGTTTTATAAAAAGATAAGGAAAGAGAAAATATGTTTGGTGGAGGTGCAGACAGGTGTGGAGGAAGGGGTGCCTCCATGGGCCCATTCTGAGGTATGTATCCTTCCCCCCCCCCAGGGACCAGCCACATGGCAGTATAGTATAGAATAGAGTTAATAGAGTTTAATAGAGCGAAAGGGGAGGGGAGACTGAGTGGGTAGTAGAGACAGAGAAAAGCAGAGAGAGAGAGAGAGAGAGAGAGAGAGAGAGAGAGAGAAAGAGAGAGAGAGAGAGAGGAGGGGAAAGGGGAGAGGGGAGAGGAAAGAGGAGTAAAGGGCAATCATGAGCACATGGAGAGAGGGAGTGATGTGGAGAGAAGGGGAAGGGGCAAGAGGAGAGGACTGAGGTGAGAACAAGAAGACAAGAGAGGCACCTGTCATTGTGATCCGAGTCCCAGTGGGCTCACCAGCCTAACTTTGTGGCATTGCCTTTTGTATCCACACTTGCTTACTAAGTAGTCCCAAAGACCTAAAAAATCTACATATGTTTAAACACTGTGACTCATTGTTTCTAACACTAATTTTCTGTATTAATTACTATGGTGTTACTACCACTAGAGTTCTTGATCGAATCCACAGTTTGAGAGCAATGATTTATTTAGTTCATGGATTCAGAAGGATAATTCCTTAGTTGCTTTATCTCATAGACTTAGAGAAGATGGATGCAGTAAGACACTAGGATGGATGGAGCCCCAGCACTCCTAGTAACCTATGTCCTTCTTTTATACACCACCTCCTTTATTAAAGTACCTTTCAATAATGCCATCATATATGCATCAAGTAAGAACACAGTCTATTGATTAGATGGTATACTCATGAGTAGTTTTCTCTAATCATGCCAGCACAGACATACCCACAGTTGTACCTCATCCATCTCCTTGGTGACTGTGAATCCAGTCAAATTTATCTTGAATATTAATCATTAAAGATGATGTTGCCATTTTATCTTATTTATTACCATTTTGGAAAAATACATGAGATTTTTTTAAATTGTATTTTGTATTTTGGCTTGGGAATCACAAGCCTTACATATTCTGAGGCCCCTCTTAAAGCCTCTGCCACCCTTGTAAATGGCTCCTTTGTAAATGACCTCTGTTTGTATTTTTAAACAGTGACATAGCTTAGGTCTAACTGGATCATATTCCATTATCTGACAGTTTCATTATGGACTTGTGTTTTGTAATCTCAGTTTTATTTCTTCTCCCCTTACTCAACTTTTACTTAAAAAAACAGAATGGGCAGAGATTTCTATGTTGCTGTGAATATGGTATATAGGACCCTGTGCTCTAAGTAGGATGTCTGTCTCAATCCACAAGTAACCCAGTCACCAAGTTAGTCTACCTGCAAGTCAGTCTCTTCGCTAGCCAATCCATTTATATTTATTTATTTATTTATTTATTTACTAATTTACTAATTTATATTTGATGTTCAGAGACAAGTTTCCTTGTGTAATCCTGGCTTCCTGAAACTATCTCTATAAACCAGGCTGGTCTTGACCCACTGAGATCTGCCAGTTCTGTCTCCTGAGTGCTGGGATTAAAGGCGTGTATTACGACTTCCCAGCCAGCCTATCTATTTCTTGACCATAAATCTTTTTTTTATTATATATGAAGCTTTATCTATTACTTTACATCTAAATTAAGAAAGTGTACTGGAGCCTACAAGAACCAAATTTTGTATTCCAGTTTGAAAAAAAAAAAACAATTGTTATCGATACTACATAATCTTAAAATGAGAGAAAGGCATGTACAATCTTACAGTGAAATAAAGGGAATAGGTTGCATTGTAAGAAAATATAGTAACTTTCATCTTGCCTCTTAAATGGAACTATCAAACAATATGTATTCCAGAGTTCTTCTCTTTATCAAAAACAACAGTAGAGTTTGAGTACACACAAAAAGCATTCCAAACACCTTTGAACATCTTTGAAGAAGACCAATGAACTATGGTGAATTTACGGAAGTATTGTATATTATATTACTATTTAAATTGGTGGCCTGAGGACAATCTATGTCAATAATGTACAGTAAACTTAACATATGCTTCTGCATGCATCCCTCTTCCCTCCTATATTGTACAGCCGTTTGTGGCTGCTCCGTTTTCACCCATTACATTTCAGTCACAGTGAAGTGGCAGTTTTTAACAAAGCTCTCACATGGGAGCATCGCGTTAGTTATTCTTTCTATTTAGACTATTCATTCTCGTTGATATAAGAAGTGCTTCTGCAATTCTCAGTTTAATTGCCACCTTGGAATAGAAGCTTTTTCTTTAAACAAAAGTATTCATCAATCTTTGATTATTCTGTCGTCACGTCCAAGTCTCAGTGGAAGACTAGATGCTATTTTCATGTTATTTAAAATGTTTACTCTTGAGTTGAACCCAATGATTCATACTTATAATCTCTGTACTCAGGAGGCTGAGGCAGGAGAATTGTTATAAGTTTAGTTTCAGCCTTAACTATATACCAGATAATAGGACAGAATACATTACAAAATAACATTCTTCCTCAAGAATCATAAAAACAGATATATATATATGTGTGTGTGTGTGTGTGTGTGTGTGTGTGTGTGTGCATGTATATACACACATATACATTCATATAATTTCTCTTCCCAATTCTGATCCTATTGCTGTAAAATATTAGCATCATATTTGAAACATTTTCTCCTAGTTAAATGATTGTTATCCCCAAAAGACTTTGAATTATGCCTATAACTCATTTTGTATACCTATAACATTTTAAAATAATGTTTCAGTTTAGAACTGTAACGTTTATAAATCTAGTAATTTATAGACAACTAATAAGTTGATTAAAATTTTATTTATTTTGCAATTTATTGATAATCTTAACCTCAGAACTAGAGTCTGTTGAAAGATATGTTCTATCTTGAGTTTCATAGAGAATCTAGTATATATGTTAAAAGGAAATCTATTGTGAGGACAACAAATACGTTTTTATTCATCTCTGCAAACATATTTTTATATTCATTATTTTACTTAGTCACACACCAAAATTGTACATAAAATCTACATGTCTGTGATAAGTTGGATACTTAGAAGACAAGTAGGGCCTTGCTACTAGATTTTGTGTTTCCTCTAAAGATAAGGCCACCTCAAGGATGTTGAAAAAAATAGACAGTGCTGTTAATAAAAAAAGCCAGCATAACAGATTAAAGTCATTTACTTTTTAGAAAAGAGAATTTTTTTAAAAAATAAACCTGTGGGTTTATTTCATCGCATCTCAGGTTTGCATCAGAATCTATCCATCTATCTTGCACTTAAACATGCAATACCAGATTATGGTTATTTGGAATACTTTGATCTCATTTAATCTTTGTTGAACCATTTTGTGGTTGAATACAGAAAGATTTCTAGGTATTTTGGTGTGGGGAGTGCTGGCTTTGTGCTATTGCGAGTTAAAGGCTGATAAAGGAACAGTGTACATATGAGTCCAGAAGTGTTGCTCTCTGTGAGGCTAATTGCTTTTAAGACATTGGTTAGGACTGAGCTTTAAAAACCATCATGTGGTTATTAACTTATGGGTCATTAATCTAGGGAGCTGGCCAACTAAGTTGTTACCCTGTTAAATGATTGATCTATAAACCTATGTGTTTCTTTATTCTCAGCATTTACAGTGTAAGTCCTTGCTTTCTCATACTCTGCTGTTAGTGTGGCCTTGTGGTGTGTGAGTATATATACTATTATATATATATATTATCAGGTATCATCAAATATATATACACATACACATATATATTTGATGATATCTGATAATGGATATATATACATATCAGATGTATATATGTATATATACATATCAAATGCATATTGATATCTATATAGTTTTGAATCAGTTATGTAATCAATGAAAACATATCTCAAAATTCAAATTTTTCATTTTACCCTGAGTTGTAAATATTTATTTATGAATATCTCAGATGCTAGGGAACACTACACTACATTCATACATAGCCATGCTGGGCTAAATATAAGCTGTGACAGCATCTATAGCATTAAGTAAGGAGGTGGATGTGGCAGATTTTTGTTAAGAACCTTTCTTACTTCTTGCACTGTTTAATCCCTAATTATAAGGTAATATGCACCTATTATAAATTGCATACATTCACCTCAAACAAATACAGTCATGCCTGGCTTACTACATACTTCACAAAGAAAATACTGGGGAATAAACCAAATCATAGGTCATGTATGAATTTTTAAAAAATGCTAGTAATTACAGAGTAAAAAAGCTACTAATATTCTGAAAGTGTGAAATTTTAAGTGGATCCACATATTATGTGTATTGTGTACAGCATATACTTATACACATATACAAGTTCAATGTAAATTTTATCACTATACCCCCATTCACACTAATATGCATTCACTAGAAACTGTGCTCCAGGTGATAAATTTTGATGTTTTCCTTTGTCTAGAAATAAAAGTTCTCACATTCTCTTCCAATGTTGGGGTGCATGTAACCTGCAGTTTCCAGTCAGCCACTACATCTCACTGGAAACTCTGTTACTGTTGCATAGTATTGTGTTTCTGATGTTTGGAAAGTTTAGCATCATCAACTGTATTTTCAATTTATCAACTTCTCTAATGAGTTATAACTTCATAATTATTCTCGGAAGGAACATCTGTACAACATTAACACATAATATCCTGAAATGTGGAGGTTATCTTTCTTCTAAATGCAACATTTTTTTAGATAAGTTGAGTTACTTTAACTATGCCAATTCTACGAGTTGGTAACGTGTTATTAAAGTATTTAAAGTCTATCTTGAGGGAACTCAAAGTATACTTACTGGTTGAAAGCTGGTCTGGCAGTTTTGAAACACTGGCTTGTATACTCTTCACTAGGCAGACTGTATATGTAGGAAAAATAAATCTGCATTAATTTTATAGATATGTTATATACTTTTAATATTTAATATTTATTTTAATTTCTGTATATGTGCCTGTGTAAATACATGTGAGTGTACGTGCCCTCGCAGGACAGGAGAAGGAGTCTATTCCCCTGAAGTTGGAGTTACAGGTGGTCAGGAGATACCTGTTGCAGATGGTAGGAGTTGAACTTAGGTCCTCTGCAAGAAGAGTATGCCCTCTTAACTGCTGTGACATCTCTTGAGCCCCAAGGACATGTGTTTTGCTAAAGAGTTCACTGGATAAAAATGTAATTGAAGGCTTAATGACAATTACAGACTCACATGTCACTTAGCTGACTTACTCAGCTACTAGGTACTGTTTTTATAAAAGCATTCTTTCTCGGGGCCTGTTGCCAATTGCTTTATTTACTATCTCCTTTTAGCTCAAGTAACTTCTTACAGACTTTTTCTTTGCCGTGCTAGGGTAGAGCCCAGGGCGTCTTGCATGCTAGGCAAACTTTATATCACTGAAATACAGTGTAAACATTTGATTTAGACATTTATATCTACAGACTTTTTTTCTTATTTATTATTTAGGAAATCTTCAAAAGATCTCCAAATCGTGTCAGAGGGATACTACCATCAAAGTTAGTTATCAGAGTTAATCAGAGTATCCTCTGTATACGTGGGCAGGGTTGTGTCACTTATCTTTGTAGTATCATGGCCAAACATACTTTAAGCCGAAGCTAATGATATCAAAGGTTAACTCTGTACAGCCTCTTTTCTTTCTTTTCTTTCTAACTTCGTTCTTCTTAATTTGTCCTCCATTCCAGTATTTATCTTGTATTATCCAGTTCCACTAATATTCTGAAGACCCACTGATATTTCAGATAATAACACATACAAAGGGTATATATTTTCAGTACTTTCCTAGTATGGCAAAAATGACATGGGAATATTGGAGTGCTGTTGAGAGCTGTGTAGCTTATCTGAACTCTTGGTAGGAGTTAGCTCAGGATGTGGGGTGGAGCCACATTAGGTCAGGAAAGCAGTCCAAGCCGGTGGCTTTCTGGTTGTTAATTTGAAAAATGAAATTCGCAGGCCATAGAGGCCATGTTTCAGGAAGAAGAATTTTATTATAGGGAGCTTAAGAGGAAAAAAATAAATAAAGGCAGAGTTCATGTGCAACAGGAGGGTCCTGGGATTGGTGCACTATTGAGAGTGTGGTCTGGAGGAGGGGCTAGGGGCTTAAGGTAGAGACTGAGCTTCCAGAAATTGTGAGGGCTGAGCTGCTGCGTCTGGTGGGCCCAACCAGGTGTGTCGGTGCCATCTTTCAGTTTCTGTCAGGAGTCACAGGTAGTTCTGAGACACAGCTACTCATCTACTCAGGAGATAACAGAGAAGCAGGACCAAGAGCTGCCTTCTGCACCCTTGCCTCCACCTGAGATGTTTGAAGAATTGCTGTTTTGGGGTCTCTGTCGGGTTTAACCGATTTTTATCTCCTGTTCTTATCAAGCAATGCATGATGATAACAAGTGATTTTAATGCAAATAAATTACCTTTTACTTGTTGTTCCTTATTCACACAAGTTAAACACTCAAGCATACGTTATAAGCTGAAGCCTGCCACGTTTTCAAATGGCGGAAATCCTAGACACGAGGATTTCACATGACGAGATGTTAGTAATTGACTAGCCACACTCATATCAAATGTTTACGTCAGGGTGAAGGAAAGAAGGTGTCTTGAACATAAGTATCTCTGGACTTATAACTGAGATGAAAAGAAAAGTTGTAAAAATTGAGCAAAAGAACACAAGGGGGCATGAAAGACAGCCATGTTGGGAGGAGAGGCTTGATTACAGAAAGGGTCAGGGGTAGCAGGGTGTTAAGAGATGAAGAACCAGAAATTAACTAAAATATACTTTACTGAAAAAAAAGTCTCATAATTTTATATAACCCATTATGTGTTAATTAAATAAAAAGAGAAACAGAAAGGACTTGTAAGGAAGAGGGAGCTTGTGAGAAGGATGGGAAGGATATAAGAGGTATGACAGTAATCAGGATGCACGCTAAAGAGAGCTGAAATTGTCGAAGAACGAATTTAATATGATAGAAGTTTAAAGAATAAAATATGTATAAACAAACTTTCAGGGCTCTATTCAAACCTGAACAATTATAATTTTAGTTAGAGGAGCAAGGGAGAAGTTTTCTATAGCTGGGTTAAAAATGTAACAATTATTCTCCCACAAAGAAATAATATGTTCCGGAATACTAAGTAAAGCTAAACAATTTAAGCTATTTAGCATTAAAATACAGCCAGCCTCCTACGTTGATTACATAACTGGTTGGATAGGCTGTAGGACTTTCTTTCTTTTTCCCCCATAAAGAAGTATTGATCATTGGATAACCTCAACATGCAGAGATAGGACTGATTATAATTTCTGCTGTAACAAGTGCAGTTGAAAGGAAATTTCAATTATCTAATTTCATTGTGCATGCCTCTCTCAAGTGCTGTTCCTGTTGGCGATGTCTTGCTCAGTGGAAGTGCGAGGCTAATCAGTGTCTAGGCAATAAGATGTTTTGTAGACTTGGCCCAAGCTCTCTAAACTTCTCAATTAACTCCTAGGACTGACATCATGGGGCCTCCATATTCTGAAGCCAGGAGCAGAGTTAACAGTCCATTTTGAAATTAGCATATGCAAATGAGGAGTGGTTGCACTGAAGCCGTCTAAATTTAAATATCAATGTTATGTGGAATTCTCTTCAAATTACTACTTGAGTTGTGTTTCCCCAGGAAGGGAGAGTTTTTGAGTGAAAGCTGTTAAAAAGGAGGAAAAAAAAAAAAACCCACCCCCAAAAACCAAACAAAACTAGTAATCCAATGGCCATTCTTTGAATCCTTATTTTGAAATACAGTGTAACACATGTTCATTTGTAAGATTTAAAGAGCTAATTACTTTTAGCTTTCTCAAGTTTGGAATTATAGCTGTTTAAAGATAATTTATATCACACTAGCTACAGACATTTACTGTAAAGCAGCAGACTTGAGCCTTTCTAAAATATCTGCTTAATTTGGCATTTTAAGGGAATATACTTGTTTATTAGGGCTTTCTCTACCAAATGAGTGTTTTTTGTTTTGATTTTTTATTTATGCTTTCTCTCATTCAATTTGTTACTACCATACATACACTATTGGTTGTGGAGGGGAGGAGAGAGGGAGGAGAAGAGAGAGAGAAAGAGAGAGGAGAGAGAGAGAGGAGAGAGAGAAAGAGAGAGGGGGGAAGAATATTGACTAAGAACTATGATCATAATTCTTTCGTAGGGTACACTGGTAAAGCACATTTATCCTAGTGCTTAAGCGGCCTGCAGAGGCAAGTGAGTTGGAGGCCAGCCTGGTTCATAGAGTCACAGGCTACTTAGTAAGACCCTGGATTTTGCCTCTCAGAGGATATCTCTCCGCCTTAGTAGGGAAGCGGAGGACACTTTCACATATGTACACATTTTTCCTTTCTTAAATGGAAAGTTATTTCCTACTTTTATGCTAAAATGAGGAGAGGGATTTTACACATTTTACTTTTGCATATTATATACTTGGCCCACTAACAGGCAGCAGATCTCGGCCTTATGTGCGCAAAAGGCGTATGGAGGAGCTCTTAGGAAAATAAAATCATATATATTTATATGGAGAAAAATATCCTGTCTCTCTTTTTCAATAAGTAGCTGTGTTCCAGATGTTGAGGCTAATGTAGCAGAGAAAGGGTGTAAGTGACAGATAAAAGATATGCTTGAGGAAAGCGTCTACTGGAGGCAGACAGAGCAGAAAAGTATGAACGTTTGGTTTGGAGCTAAAGATAAGGTTCATGAATTAGGAGTAGTTGCTGGTTCTGCAGAAGACATGAGTTCAGTTACAACACCCACAGCCACCTGTGATTCCAGTTGCACAGCAGTCTGATACCCTCCTCTGGACTCTGCTGGCACTTCAATACACACAATACATGTATGCATAAACAGCAATGCACATACACTTAGATAAAAAATTCTAAAAAAGAGATTTGCATTAAAGACATATCATATCTTCTCATGTGCCATAGGGAAGACAGGGAAAGAGGAGCAGGATCCCCAGGGAACATATTCAGAGAAGATCTAAATGGCAAGGTAAACTTAGAGATACGAAACATCAGAAACAAGAATGTCAACGTCTGTGGAATGAAGGTGAATTTTAGGACGTGGGGAGGATTCAGGGTGACCTGGGAAATATACTGGAGGAGCATGGAGACAGTGCTAGTTGAGGAAGAATAAATAAGGACTTAAGGACTCATGAATCCAACAGACATTTGATCAGAACAGTAAATAACTGTCCAAAGGCTGCCCTGCCCTAAGCAGGACATTGGTAATCACTTCCATGAGAGAAGGTCTTCCTAATGATAAAACGTAGGTGCTAAATACCCAAAGCTGAGTGTCACTCTGTCAGATGCTTAAGGCCAAGAGACAGTGTAAAAGACTCAAAGGTACACAATAAGGATAGTTGAATGCAAGATGTCAAAGACTGCCGTGATAATGATCCTGTAAGGCTGGTTGAGTGCACACTTGGAGGGGCATGCCTTCCTTATCTACAGGTGATAACAGGGACTCTCGTGTTGCTAGGTCTTCACGTCCTTTAAGAATAACTGAAGAAGGTATATTCATATTGTCATAGAAATACAGGCATTAACTCTTGTCAAATAGATGTTAGTCCAGAAACACTTATCCCATGTGCAAACCTTTTGTCTGTATTCTCTGCCTCAAAGCAATATAAAACAGATAATTTTAACTATTGGTAAATATTAGGCCCGAGGTTCAGATGTGTGGTTGATAGTCTCAAACTTTAGATCTTTTCAAGTATACCAATGTTTTCTTCTGAAAAAAAAATATTTAAAATAATCACATAATGATTTGAACCTAGATTAAAGCATTGATGATTTTCAATGTGCTCTCAGTTAAAATGAATCTTAACACAGACACATATTAGACTACTCCATCCTTAAAAGCAAGAACCCTCATGCACATATATAATCTAAAACAAATTTCCATTACAGATTCTTAATGGATGCATGGGTCAGTTGCTTTTATTACAAATACGTCATTGATTCACAGACCTCAGGCACCAGGAATTGCTGGAGTCCATAGATTCACAATGTAGTTTTAGTGAAAATAAAACAGTAAGTCGATAACCCATTTATTATCAATGTATGCTACTATAGCACTGGGCATTTTAATGATGGGTACTGCAGTTCCAGTGGATAGAGCTACCTTTCAGTGGCATTTATAAGTCATTACTAATGTAAAATTATCCAGCAGGCTGACTGCTTGTCTTTCACTCTTTAATGCTAAAGTGCTTCAGGTCCCCAGAGTCACAATTAATAAGAGCACTCAAAAATAACCTTAGGAATCTCCCCCAGGGTGTGGTTTCCTTACAATGGAAGTTTGCCCTTGGGTTTTTTTTGGCTCAGAATCATTGATCAGTATTTAGTATCCTGTATTTTTATTTGTTTGCATGTTTTTTTGTGTTCTTTTATGCAAATCGTGGTAGAGATCTATGATGGCTCTGGCAGTTTTGTCAGAAAGAAATTAAGATTACAGGAATGAAAGAATTTAAAAAACCGATTAGAAATTTTGTGTGCCTAGCTTAAAATCCACCAAGCCACTTATTGATTAAGACAGCGGTGTGTTAACAGTATATCAAAGGTTATTGCTAAAGTGTCACAGGTTTTGAGATTGGTAAAAAATATATTTCATATTTTATTGGATGTGTACCAACATGAGAATTTTATTTCTTTTTGACATTCTTATGTGCATATGTTGACTTATCTTCTCCCATATAGAGTCCCAAATTCCTTTCTAGAAAATTTGATAACATTCTTCTCGAATGGAGGTTTTATAGAGTTCTACTTTAAAAACATTTGCCTGCTAAAGAGCTGGGTGGTGGTGGTGCATGCCTTTCTATAGAGTTACAGCAAAGGTTACCCAGAGAAACCCTATCTTAAAACAACAAAGAAACAAAAAAATTGCCTGGCCACTTACTGGAATTTTTCTACTGTACATTTTAGGGGTAAGAAAAGTGACATTTTGAAATTTCTATTTGGTAAAACACTAATGTATAATTGTTTTGCCCTTGAGCCCCCAGTCTTCTACTAAAGAGATAAAATTTAATAGTTCTCTTTTTTTAAGAGAGCTGCTTACTTCTTATCTCATTATTTCTTATCGTCTAACTTCTATGTATCTATACATATCATCTATCTACCTATCTATCTATCTATCGATCTATCTATCTACCTACCTATCTATCATTATCATTTATCTACATTCATATCTCCTATCTTTAAAATAGCTGGGCACACATCCTGGCGATTACTCAGTTGTTTTTCTCAGAATCTCTGAGGATTCCTACAATGGGCCTACTTTACTTTAAAGAGGGTTCTTATTAAGTATCTGGCAGAAGTCTGCATCACTTCTGAGCCTCTCAAGAATATACCTATTGTATCCAAATCCATTTTAATGTTCCAAAATGCTGTTGAACATTGGTCATAGGACTTGAACTTTCCTTTTTTCTGTATTGGTAAATGGGAGATTATACAACTATTGCCTTAAGAAGCAAAAGAGAACATTGTGTGTAAAATCATTTTAATGAGGATTAATGAGAATAATCCCTTGCAGAGGTATTGGTGCAGAACGAGAGCTTAGTCATACTTGAGGATTTTGAATTTCATCACATATTGTTCTATGTAAGGGATAAATGAGAGTTTATATAATACACTTAGCACTGTGCTTGGCCCCGAGTAAGCACTCAGCTAGGGTAGCTACTTAATTATTGCTGTCAACACCACCAATATCCCCAACCCTTGCCGCCCCCTCACCCCGATCGAGTTCCAGCCTTTGTTGTCTGAGTAGTCAATGAACTGATTTATTTGCGGAGAGATGACTCAGTGCTTCTGAATTGGATTTCCATCCCTGTCCATTTTTGTCTGGTGAGTCGGATGTCTTCATGCGGTTGTCCATCATCTTCTAGGGGGAGCTGCCTTTGTTTGTGGCCTTGGTGGATAGTTAAACAAAAATTAGGAAATGGAAAAGTTTAAAAATAAAAGCTTGGATTGCTCCCACTGTGCCATTGAGTATGATTAGGCTGAATTTGGCTCGTACTTGTTCGCTAATAGTCACTGAGTCTGACACATACTGGCAGTTGCTATCCCCAGCACAAATGTTCATGCTTTATAATATTTTGTACTTAGAGTGTTGACATATTTGTTATGTGTTACTTTGTTTCCTGCCAGTGCCATAAGGGGAGGAAAGTGTGACTCAAAATGTAGGAAACAAGAAAATCAAGACTAAAATATTTGTACCTCTGCACCTTATTTGCTTATGTCCTTGTCAGGGTGTAGAGCTTGCTACCTGAAGAGGAAATGACAGGGTATTTGTTCATTGTGATGTACATTTTTTGTGTGTGTGATGTCAACAAAAATTTTACTTTCTGAGCTGGTAATGTGGCTTAGCAGGAAAACTGATCTTTATGTACAAATGGAGAGACTTGATTTTGGTAGCTGGCTCCTGGTGACCTGAGTTTGACCCATGTAGAAAGGTAACAGAGAACTGCCCAACAGAGTTGCCATCTGATCTCTGCTCTCGGGCTGTGGTCTGTAGAGGGGGCCACAGTGCAATACCATCAATAAAATTCTAAAAGTAGTTTTGAAGAATAGAATCCGACGACACCTGATACTCCCTGAATGTCCCTTTTCTTTAACAATGGCTATGTTCTCAACGGGGCATTTCCTTCTTTGCTTTTGATCAGTAGCCACCCTATACTGAGTCACAGGATGAGCTTCTAGAAGCAACATTTCCAGAAGCCCTTTCCTGACTCATTGCCCACGAAGGAAACCCTTCCAGTGCTGTTAGTCCCCACCTAGCCAGGCAGCATTGAGGGAACCTTCCCTGCCACCTTGGTTCTCCATGAGTCAAGTCTATCATGGTACTGAATTAGAGCACTCCCATTAATCACATGAGTGGAAGAAAGCAGAAAGAGAAGCCAGAGGACAATGCTGGATTGTGCCTTTTGTCAGTTTTTATACCTGTAGTTGGTAACTCGCTGGATTTATTCAATTAAGAAAAATTTCATGAGATAACTCACGTTGGCCACAATAGCTAATGAGACTCCACCCCCCCCCCCCCACACACACACACCTTGGAGAGTAATGCTTGAATATTAAACACCTTCTCTGACAGAAAAAAATAACTCAGTTCTGTTCATCTGTCATCATTTTAAAGTGCTATTTTAAAATAATTCGAAAGGCTGGATTCTGTTCCTCATCCTACGGCATAAGAAGGTTGTTGAGAAACAGCGTGTGTTTTGGAGGAGGGCAGACCTTTAATTCACCAAGATGTAATGATTCAAATTGTATCTCCTTCATAAGCTTATTCCAGCTCTAGACTTGGTACAAGTAACAGGTTTCCTGATGTGTCTTATTTTCCACAGGAATAAATGTATGTAACATACAGATTTGAAACAAACAAACAAACAAATAAAACCCAAATGACTAAGGAAGCAGAGGAGACAGGAGAGAGAAAACATCTTTTCGTCAGTTTCACCTACTGACTTTATTTGTTATTTTGGATAGAAGCCATTTCTCTAGCCTTCTGGATGAATATTTGCCATCATTTTAGAGAATAAGTATTCTCAGCACTTTATTCTCTTCATTATAAAAGACAGTTTTCCATATCTGCCTCATAAATATTTGTAAATTACAACCAGTAAATATTAGGAAAAATATGTAAATTGTTATTGTACTTCTCAATGAAATTGAATTTGGAAGTTGTCTTTAGATGGGAGATCAACTTCGGTCACTTCTCAGTAGATTTGTTTGTATCTTGTCATATCATGTAACTATTGTTGGTTAGTTTTGTCAAACCCTGATTTTTTATCTTTATGTATAATTAAATATAATGTTCCAACTCAGCATAGAGTACTTTGAAGTCATCTTAAAATTTATATTTAATGATGCACTGTTTTGACATTACTGATTCTGTTATAAGAAAATTAATCTTGTTGAAAGGACAAAAAAAACCATGGAACTAGAATAGAAATGCAAGGCTGCAAGATTGGATGTATCAATTTATGCTTAATGACCCTGATGCTGTGGATTGGAGGTTCTATTAATGGAGATTAAGTATGTTATTCTCTAAAACACCCTTTCTCTGTAATTTCCTTGTACTTTTGTGGATTTCTAGATTATGTGTTATGCGAATTTATGATTTCAAATTCGTGACTGTGAAAAGTCTAAAACTATTTTGATCTTAGAACGAGGCTATGCAAGAATTTCCTCAGATCTCAGCATCAAGGGAGATTAAATTATTAGGACTAGTGTCTGACAAAGTGGGCAGTTTAAACACAGAATTTATTACCCTACAGCTCTGAAAGTATGAGGTAAAGGTTTCTGGTGGATTTCTGCTGAAGGCTATGAAGCTCCAGCCTTCACTCCGTGCTGTCTTCTCTCCATGTGTGTCCAGATTTTCCCTTTATAAGAATATACGGATCACTCTAATGACATCATTTTAACTATTATATTACTCAAAGTCCTACTTCTAAATAAGATCTCATTTTGAGGTGAGAGGGATGAGGATTCAAAATAAACGTTTGTGGAATGAGGATGTAACATGTGGTAGGAAAGGTTGAGTTTTAAAAGTATCCAAAATAGTCTTTTCTTTTTTTCTTCCTATCAAGAATGTACGTACATTTTTATTTACTTGGCTCTTAAAATTATTTTCTATTTAAGTTTCTTATATTTTATATTAAGAATTAAACCTGGCACTAGTGCATACTAAATGTAGTGTTACTTCTGATCTACATTCCAGCATTTACTTCTGGGTATGTTTTTTTCAGGTCCTGGGTATTGAACCTTGGGTCTTGTGAATGCTAAGCAAATGATATAACTTTGAGTCTTTTCACTAAACCTAAATTATTCTCAGTATAGACTTTGTATAAATGTTTGTGTTATATGTTAGAAGAAGCTGAACATACTCAAGGGAGGATGTGGCTTTTGGATCTAATCTTGATAACTCTACTGCTTGTAAGGAAACTCAAGACATAGTAGCAAAAGCTTAAAATATGACATTCAAAATGATAATTCAGGAAGTTTTTGGCAATTTTCCATTTTCATGTAATTAGCAGTCTTTTATGTTTATTATCATTAACGGTACATATGTGCTCATTTTGATTGATCTCAGTGTCTATTTTAAAGGGAATATTTCAGAGATTTTTTTCTTTTGACAAAAACTTAATCTATTTGTTCTACTAAAATATAATATCCCAACTTACAGGACACGGAACTACCCATGTTGTATCATCAATCACTTTCAACTTGGACTCTGAGCTTTAAGGATGGTATTAATCACTTCCGTCCTTCACTTTCCACATTTCACGATAAGGAAATAGATTTCTAAAGCAGAAAAGAAATTACCAAACACTATGTAATTACTTGAAATTGCAGGACAAGAAGCCAGGTGTCATGGAATAAAAAATGGCTTTCATAAGTTTAAAGCACCCTGCAGCTGATCAACCCTAATTTTCCAGATACAAGACTATAGGCATTGAGAAGGCAAATGTCTAACTGAGGCTGTAAAGTTAGACAAATGGGAGAAGTGCATGATTGCATTTAAAACATATTTATTTTGTGAGCATTCATGTGTACATAAGGCAGGAGACATTTTGAGGGCAGAGGACAACTTGACATGTTGTTTCTCTGTTTGTACCCATGTGGGTGATGCAGGGATTGAACTCAGTTCGTCACGCTTGGCAGTAGGTATCTTTGTTCACTAAAGCAGTTCTTGGTCCTGATGAGATGCCTGTTTAATGATGCATGCATATTAAAATAAGTTCAGTAAAGGTAAGTTTAGGGATGTTTTAGGGACTCCAATGGACTGGACATTTGTACCTCTCTAATATCACACTTACATTTAATCACTGGGAATGATATTAGGGAGGCGGTTGGATCAAGATGGCTAAAACCTAAAGGATGGGATGAATACCCTTATTAACAGGACACAGGGAGATGCCTTTGCCTTTCTAACACATGAAGAGCAAGGCAGAGTTGAGGAGCAAAGAAATACAACTAGACACCACATTTACCAAGGCTTTTTTCTTAAACCCTTTAGCCTCCAGAAATGTCATAATTAAATGGTTCCTTATGAGCCACCAGGTTATAGTAATTTGTAACAGCTGACCAAAAGGACTCAGTACAACTATTAAGTATATATCCAAATTTCAAACCCCTCTCACCCAAAACAATGCTGGCTAACCTAGCAAGTCAGCAAAAAATTTTTTTACAAATACAGAGTAGTGGTCACAGTAGGGTCTGTGTTCCAAAGCCAAACCTCAGTTCTCTCACTCTCGAAATACTACACTAGTGCTTTGTAACTACAAAAAGGTTAAAGAGAACCTCTGTCTTCCCACTGTCTAAGAATTCCATCTGAGTGCTTTTCCTTCACTAGGTCTTTTACTGAATCTACCAATGCCCATCTTACCTTAGTTTTTCTTCTTCCATCCTTCCTGCCTGTATTCCTTTCTTACTTCTTTTTCTTTTAAACTTCATTCTGTTCATTTATTTTGTGTCTATGGATATTTACTGATACATGGCATGAAATGGGAATGGAGGTTACAGGGCAGCTGGTAGGAGTAGGTTCTTTCTTCATGAGTCCCAGGGATGGAACTTAGGTTGTCAAGATTGGCAACTAATACCTTTACAGGCTTAGATATCTCACTCACCCCTTATGTTTGTCTTGTCAAGGCAGACAATAAAGTATTTCTCATTATCTACTTGTTGGATGGTGATATTTCCTGTTGTAATGGTAGCTTATATTTTTTACATTCAATTTTCCTTTATCTTTTAACATAATAATTGTGTGATGACTATATTACTTAATGTCATTTACATATTTGTCTTTCTCACTGTCTAATCTGATCAGCTTTCAATTTAATTTCTTTATGTCTAGCCCCACATAAAGTAAGCATTTTGAAGGCTTCTGCAGCTTACATACTCTATTCTTTCTCTGTTCTCTTATAATCCTCTTAACTGCAGTTATGTGAATACATAGAGCCTGAGTTGAATCTTTATTATTAATGGATCCACATTCTTCTTTTCTTTTCTTACCTACTAATGGTTCAGCATCTACTGTATAGTGCTATACAGACAACCATTAGTAACTGAGAGCACTAAAGGAAGAGTCATGTGATCAGTACTTACAGTTATAGACAAGGCACTAAAATTTTAATTGTACTTATGTGTGGGAGGCATTGCAATATGGTGTCTTTCTTTATTGCTCTCCATTTTTTGTTCTTGTGCCAGGATCACTGAGTCTGGCATTCATTGTCTAGACAGGCTGATCAACAACATCTCATGATCCTTTTGTCTCTACCTTCCCAGTTAGAAATATTGACAACACACTCAGATGTTTACTTAGGTTCTAAAAATCAAAACTCATGTCCTCATGCTTCTGTGGCAATCACCGTACCCACAGAGATTTCTCTCCAGCCCTATACCAATGTTTTCTATTCACCGAAAAGCCTAGCAGGATATAAATGACCTGGATGTATGTTACTTTCTGACCACTCTATTTTGTTACTGTGCTTTAGAATTGATTTAATTCCTTGGAGGGAGGTCCAAATTAGTAGCCTCATTTAATCTACCACTACTTATATAAAGTTTACAAAAGTTGCTAAAGAATTAATAGCTTTTGGACAGGAATCATAACATTCATATTCATTACATTCATATTCATCTCCCAGAGAATAAAGCTCATTTCTTGGCATGTAATAAAACTCAACAGCTGTTTTTCAAATGAATGGTTGAGCAGATAGATAAATAAATTGTATTAGCTTACAAATAATAAGAGGTTCACATCAGATGATATTTTTTTTCCAAAAGGAACTGTTTATGTGTTTTTGAAGATTTTAATAACATTTGTTAAGAGAGTGTTTGAAAATTCTGTTGGCTTCTTTTAAATCCCTTTCTTGGCAAAACTTGCCTTAATAGATTTAGTGTTAAGGAAAACAAGCCCATAAACCATACAAAACACTGTAATCATGCAATTTATCACTTTTAAACATGTGGATATTATTCCACTGTGTTTACAATGCCTGTGCAGAAGCTTACAAGTGATCTTCAAGTACTGAAGAAACGTTAACATGTATAAATACTGTGTGGGCATTTATTCTCTTTCTGCGTCATTTTGTGCTCCATTGAAAACCATGATTTGCTCAGCTTTCCTTGTTATTCTGTTTGGCACTGCAAACCAGTTCATAGGAGAGTATATTATTAGATTTAAAACTTAAAACTCAGGATACCCACATGTGGTGAGAAAAGGAACTCAATATTGTATGCATGTAAATTTTTAAAAAGAATAATTTATGAGACAATTATAAATTAAGAAAATGACTATAGTAGAATCTATTGTTTAATCTGTCTTGGTTGAAAAATAGATTTCTCAATCCTTAATAAACTTAAAGTGTATCTCTTTGATTAGTGGTTTTTGTAGCAATGTAATATCTCAAAATACTATAAATTATATAACAGAAACTCATGATTAAAATAAACCTCTGTTATTTATGTAACAATTTGTTTTTCCCATGAATAATGCTGAATTGTTTTGTGTCATATGAAAGTAAATGCCACGGAGATTTATAGTTATTCCAGATGTAGATGTTCCATGTGTTTGCAAAACTCCATTGTGTGATCTGGACTCACTCGAGACCGTCCGAATAACAAATTTTGGTATGTTGGATGTTCATGGTTCTGAAGGCTCATCTTTCACCAAAAATTCAATAGATTTTAATGCCAAGTGTTTAGGGAATTTCTGAAATAAACTGTGGGTCAATTTAGCCACATAACAATTATTTATCAGTACATGTGTGTATGTGTGTGTGTGTGTATTAGGAATTATGCATTGTTTATTTTATATTTGTTTTGGGTATGTGCAGAGGTGACTGTCAGTACATATGTACATGTGTGCATCTGGAAAATAGGGGTTGAGATCACATGTTCTCCTAGATCTCAGTCGACGTTATTGTTGACATAAGGTGCTTTTCTGAAAATCATTTTATCTAGACTAGGAGGCTCATGAACTTCAGGGATCCATCGATGAGTGTTTCCTCCATGGCCGACTGCTTTTATAGAGGAGTATTTCTGCCCTTGGCTTTATTTGGATTCTGGGAAGCCAAACTCAGGTCTGGTCCTCATGGTTGTGCATTGAACATCTTACTGATAAGCCATAAAATGGGCTTCAGCATTGTACTTAGTTTAGTAGGTTGTGCTAATATACAGCAGATTCTGTTTTGTATTTGGTAAATAAAAACCTACCTAAGATAATGTATTCATTCTTTAAAGAAAACTTATACAAAATAAAGATAATATGTCTTATCTAAAAAAATTACTACCTGTAAAAAGGTGATGTATATATTATTAAAACCAAAATAAAGGTTATGTATATATTTCTCAAAGAAAACCTACACAAAATAAAGGTGATAGATATATTATTTTGACAATACTAAATTTAAAAATATTAATATTATTGATTGTTATTTCCCTTCATGCTTTATTTTTTCTCAAATAAGGTCCTTAAGAAAGTCAGACTGAATTTATGTTTTACTTTATTACAGTATACATATTTTAGATACATCTGGACATATTTTAGTTACAATTCCCTAGAATAAAAAATCAAGTTTTTTGTTCAATTTTGAAGTCTTTAAAATCTTTATTATGTACTGAAAGAAATGGCAAACCCAAGAAATACTGTCCTGATTGAATGATCATGTTTCTCAATTCTAGTTTTTAGTTTCCCATTCCCTCTGGTAGAAGAATCTTATATACATATATAAGTTTTCCACCTGAAAATAAATACTCCTGAAATGTTAAAAATTATATGTTAATAATTATATGTGAAATTGGAATCTATTAATTTGTATTATTTTCAGTGCATGAACTAGACTCTCCTGATCAGAAATGCCTGAAAGAATCTGGCCACATAAAATTGACTATAAGTACAAAAAGAAAAAAGATACTTCTACAGAATCATATATTATTTTTAAAATGCACTAGGTTTTAGTCACTGTTCTGTAAACTTGCCTCTGTCATACAACAGAGTAAACATTAAATCTGAAATACTGGATGTTGTTTACATTTTATTATAAATAGTATTTGATTTTTAGAAATGACCAACCACTTCCTTTCAGAAAACTCAAAATACTTTAAAGTATAGACTGAAAAAGAGTACACATAAAGAAAAAGCAAAGAATGCTTCAAAATGCAGCATAGCAACAGATAGTACTGGTGCATGCCTTTAGTCTCAACACGTAGGAGGCAGGGACAGTAAGATCTCTGAGTTTAAGGCCAGCCTAGACTACAGAGCAATTTCTAGGACAGCCAGAGAAACTTTGTCTTGAAAAATCAGAAAACAACCAACCAAATAAAATGCATTAAAACTTAAAAAAAAAAAACTTATTAAAGTGAAATAGTTTATCAAAATAAGGGGCCTCTTTCACTCTCTTAAACCAGTCTATGGCTGGGACCTTTATACAGACTCAATTATCATGAAAGTTTACTTGAAGTTAAACTAAGATAAATAATATAGTTTTACTGTATACCAAAGTAAACTTAAAATAAACCATCAATAGTAGAAAAGTACCCTGAAAAACACTTTCCATAGGATATGTAATTATATATACATTGTTGTGTGTCCATGTACATGCTAACTTACATGTCTATCACTACCTTATATGCAGTTAAATGTCATGATTAATGAAGAGAATAGATGAAAAATTCATAAGTATATGCATATAATTTGAAACTTATTAGCTTATCAGAATATAATAATCCCAGAAATTTATTTTTAAATAAAGCTTGTCAGATGCCATCAGAACTTAGTTTAAATGTTGTGAGAAATGAAATTTAAGTGAAATCTTCTATGACAAATAATCAGACATAAATCAGAGAGGAGGGAAATACATCAACATCAAATGAGGTTCTTGGGAACACAGGAGGACCACCAAAAGTCTACAGAAAGGAAAATTTAACTCATAGAATACTGAAATTTGGTAGCAAGGTGCGTTACTGTAGGAAATCATCCAAACTTCATTGATTTTTAATATTAGTTATTAAAAATATGATATCCAGAGATGATAATCTAAGTTTTACTAAAATTATAGCTATGATTATCATAGAAGATTATAGTAATAGCTCAGTCTATCAATGGTTAAAAAACTATATATATTATTGTCTACTGCTACTGTAATGCACCAATTAACTATTATGGTAGACATTTAGTAAGATTGGGCTCCTCCATGTAGCTTTCAACTCTCCTGCCCCCTGGCTCCGCCTTCCTACAACATGCATGTTTGTTTGTTTGTTTGTTTAGCTAGTCAGTTAGTTTGTGGCAGTGTTTTTCTGTGAATTCTTGGCTGTCTTGGAATTCTCTCTGTAGACCAGGCTGGCTGTAACCTTACATAGGTCTGACTATATCTTCTAAATGCTGGAGGCATGTGCTTCTGTATCTTTTTTTATAACTGCTTTTACAGGAATATTTTTTATATTTTATCTGGATTACATCACAGATCTCAAAATCTTACCAAGAGTCAGTTGATACTTTTTAATACTTCTGTTTGCATATTCTTGCAACACTAGGTAGTGACTTTGAAGTGGGCAAAAAAATTTCCCTTTGTATTTTTAGTATGTACCCCAGAAGGCCATTACAGATTTAATTATCCTTTCTACTCTGCCTGTTAACAATATAATGATTCAATGTCTGTTTTTAATGTTCTTGGATTCCTGTGCTCTGAGTTTTAGTAAGACTTGGTGCACTCTTTCATGTCGATTGACATTGTCAAAGGACGTTTCATCATAATTATTTTAAACAGTCCTTTGGACAACTCTGCCTTCTTGGCTAAGCCAGACACACATTAAGTTCAGATTAGTTACTTCTAATGTATAAACTGCTAGTTTGTCTTCGGATATTGCCTTCTGTCCTATGGCTTTTGGGGAGAATCAGTGAACTTTCCCTTCATTACAACAAGGCATTCTCCCTACCCCTGTTTTTCTACTACCTTTCTGTAGGACAGAGTTCTCTGCTGTAGTAAGTGGGAAGGATAATGCTGAAAATATTATTGCTGGTATTTTCATTCAAATAATACTTTCCTAGTGCTTGAAAGCCAACTAGTAAGCATTCAGAATTCCCATTGTCCAAGTCCTTCTATGATGCCTTACAGTGGATCTCGCATGAACTGTGATTATTCCTTAAACTGATATTTTTTAAATAAGCTATTGATTAGTATTTCACAAACTAAAGAAAGTTTAATCACTTTCTTGACTTTATGCTGTAACCCTGAAGCTGCTGCAGACTGTTCAGCCCCTATTCGATGGAAGACCACCCAAGGCCTGAGGTGGCACCTAAGTGAGGGGGGTTTTAGACAACATCCATCTCTTATGTCTCAAGTGGTCATGTTTCTGTGTGATCACAGTACAAGTAGAACAAACGTAGAGGGTCTTTTTTTTTTAAGTTTCTTTTGAAATACGTAATCATTTTCCTGAGTCCTTGTTTATCATGAATTATAATTATTAATTATTAAGGACATGTTGAGCATCCACATTGAAGTTTTTGACATTTAGAAGACTGAGAAAATTATGATAATGTGAAAATTGATACAAATTGAGACATTTTTCTTGTAAATTTAATTAGCAGAAAATGTAGAATAAAAATTTAGTAATTGCTGAAAAATTATAGCAACTACATGTGAACTCACTTATTCAAGCACTTGCTCTGTCTGAAAACTATTTCTCTTGAAGTCCACAGCTTTTTGTGTGTGTTTTTGCAATATATATATATATATATATATATTGCAGATATTTTATAATGCACTATTCATTAGATATTTTTATTTACACTTAATTTTTCATATCGTATCACTTAAATTTCATGCTCTTGTTTTTTAATACAGAACTTAATGGCCTTTTTCTTCTTTTTTGTGTTGTCAATTTTGATTTTCTAGTTACTTCATTTAACTGAGTGCTGAAATACCATTCAAATTACTCTTTTTAGAAGTACTCTTGAAATTCTTGGACTAGTGCTAGTAGATGCACCTTTAAAGGAGATGTGGGGTTGATATTTCTTTTGGATTCCAATGATACTTTCACTGACAGACATTTTAGAATGGATTTTCCGACACTTTCATTGATTAAATCAGTGTGTTGTCATGTGCTAATGGCACAAAGAAAACAGACATATTTAAGAAAATCACATCAAAGAGTCCATTGAAGAATGAAAATTGGTAATATATGCTTTATGGTAAAAATTTTAGTGATGAAATACTTGCCAATACTATTGCCAAAGGAATAGAAACATGTATCTCTTAGTACCATAGCCCCATCTGTGATTAAGAAACAAATTAGATAGTCCTTAGTCTGCATGTACATGTGGTTGATTAAATTCTTCCTCAGAATTCACTAAATGCGAGTCATTTTTATATTTTAATCTTCAAAAGATCATTTTACCTTATAATCATTGGAATATAGAAAAGAAATCCCTCTTATCATCTACTCAAAATTCAGTGCTGTTTACATGTATGTTATATATGGTGCATATAGTATCTATTGAGCTAATGTTTTTTCTAATAAAAGGGATAATAATATTAGACCATCTGCATGGACTGTTTGCAATAGTTTTCTTTCACTGGGATAATAATTACTCAGGATCCAAGGTTTCAAAGTCAATTCTCGATATTCCTTTAGGCAGAGCTCAGAGTTTTGCTCTGTAGCTTCAAACTCAGTGGTTTAAAACCAATGTATTCATTCTCTGATAATTTCTGTGCATTAGGAATCTGGGCGTAGTTTCATTATATTCATATACTGCAGTTAAACAAAGGTAGTCTGTGCCTGTGATGAGGCTTTCAGGCTTCTTAAATTCTTACAAGGAAGTACTGGTGGCTGTCAGCAGGGGGCCTCAGTTCCTCAGGCCCTTCCTCCGTTGTTGGCCTGCCCGAGTTCCATTAATATCTGGGCTGAACTGCTTTGTGATTTCATTGAACTACTCTGCAAAACACCATATGCATCAGAAACCTGTCACTAAGGCTAGCCATAGACAAGGAAAAAGACAGTAAGCATGGAAGAGTAGCAAAGACTTATAAGGCATATTAAAAACTAGTGCATAATGTTCTTTGAAAGCGATAGAACAGCCTATGTTCCCTACCCAGGTTATCTTCTCTACAGTTCTGACCTTTTAAAGGTCTCTGTAAATTCAGCTTCTACAAGAGTTTGCTCACAGCAGCATATATCAACCCATCTGTCTATGCCCGGGACCTGGTTTCCATGCTTGTTTCTCTGTCTTTTACCTTGTGAGTTTAACCATCAAATCTTATGGCTGCTATGTTCTTTAACATAGACCTCATGTGTTCTTTACTGTTACCATCTTAAAGGAATGATCTTTTTTGCATTTAACTAATACAAATTAGCCTTCTATCCTGTGTTTCTTTGACATTCTTATGAAAGAAATTTCTTGACAGAATTATTATTTTAAAAATACATAAACAAAGCATGACGGAGGGAATGAACAATAAATACAAATGTGGATTGTTCTGGGATTTTTTCCAATTATAAAAAATAGCACAGGATGCAGATACTACTTCTTGTTTTATGGACATTTATGTACAACCGTTTTTTAAAATCTATGATTAAACATGAGGAAAAAATAAAGTGCTTTGTTTACCTCTCCTATTTAAAGTCCCATCTACTGTACTGACAAATGGTTTAATTCATATGGTCTACATAGTCCTAGAATAGACAGTACCCCAATGGTTGTGTCTCTCTAGTGACTAAGTATCAGATTCCTTCAAAGGATCAGTGACCACTGATAACTCCAACCTTGCTGCTCTATCCCTGTTCTCTTACTCAGTAGTGCACTCCTGTGCTCCTTACATATTACTGTGGTTCTGGTCTATATACTGCTCCTGAAATCTAGATTTATGACCCAATAATTGTGCACATACAGGTATTATTCTGACTTCCTTCACTCAGTGTGTATGAAGCAGAACCACTTATATTACTTTATGTAGTATCCTCAACTAACTAATCATTGCTGGTCTTTCAATCTGTTTGGTTATTACATCTTATTGATGACCTTCTGCTAACCACCCACCATGCCCTATATAATACTTCTCTATTTGAAAGTCTCAGTTTTCTTTCCTGGAATTATCCTGGAAAGTTTCTAAGTCATACTTGGAGCTCAGGAGACAATATCTAAGTCCTGTTTGGTCACTAGCTTCAGCTGCCTGTTTCTCTATGTGTAGTTATTACACACATGGGTCCATTAGAGCATATACCAGCAGGCATAATTGATCAGCCCTGGTGATAGTGGAGAGAACCTAAAGAGGGAACCACAAAAAATAGAGATTTTTAATAAAGGAATGCCTAAAGGTTCTAAAAAATAAGAAAATTATGAAAATGAGTTAATTATCATTAAACCTTATGCAGAAGATATTTTTAAATTAGGTCTGCTTTTGCATGGAATTTGTGGCATATTCTAAGACTCTGGTCTCTCTCCACTCTCTCTCTGTCTCTCTCCCTTCACACACACGCACATACACACACACATACACAACCTCCACATGAGTATGTGCATGTGCATGTGTTTACATGTGTGTGTGTGTGTGTGTGTGTGTGTGTGTGTGTGTCTAAATCTAAAAGAGAGAAAAATAAACAAAAACTTTAAAAGCAGCCCTCATGGAAGTAGGAGCACAATGCAGCCAGAAGTACTTCTTAATAAATTCTTTTTGTCATATTTGTTTGTAAAAATATTTAGCATTACTTTAAGAGGCCCTTTGAATAGCTAACTAGGTAATGTTGTAGTCTCCAGGAATGCATTCCATCAAAACACACATACATCATTTGTGGAGTGAATTTTTTTGCTGGGTTACCAAGTGGGTGGGTTTTATGTTAAAAGGAAGAACATTTCCACAGTTGGAATTTGGAGCTTTATATAAAATATTACCTGTCGGACTGGAGAGATGGCTCAGTGGTTAAGAGTACAAACTGCTCTTCCAGAGGTCCTGAGTTCAATTTTCAGCAACCACATGGTGGCTCACAACATCAGTGATGGGATCCGATGCCCTCTTCTGGAGTGAATGAAGATAGTGACAGTGTACTCACATACATTAAATAAATAAATAAATAAATAAATAAATAAATAAATAAATCTTTATAAAAATTTACCTGTCTGCGTAGGGTGTGTGTGTGTGTGTGTGTGTGTGTGTGTGTGTGTGTGTATGTATGTATATAACATATATGTGTGTGTATAAATGTATATACACATCTCTATCTATCTCTATCTATATCTATATCATCTATCTCTATCTCTATCTCTATCTCTATCTCCTCTCTCTCTCTCTCTCTCTCTCTCTCTCTCTATCTCTATCTCTATCATCTCTACCTCCTCTCTCTCTCTCTCTCTCTCTCTCTCTCTCTCTCTCTCTCTCTGTCTCTATCTCTAGAGAGAGTCATCTTTGTAGATCCAAAATAAATACATGGAAAATTTAGTCCTTCACATTTTACTTGACTCTGCATCTGTCTAATGTTTGGATCTTAATGATACTTTTGACAGTGACAACCCAGATTAAAGCTATGTCAATGTTTTGACAAACTTGACTGATGAGTTTAATCAGCCAAATTGTCCACTTAGTCCAACAAGATCTCTGTCAGCATGAATTGCTTATGTGTTCTCTCTTTGTTAAATTAACTTGATTCCAACCTAAGTAAATCACCATAATATAGCCAGATAAATACGGCATTCAGATGATTTACAAACTAATTCTTCTGAAATAGCTAGACCAAGGTTCAGGTAAAGCTTGTCTTTTAATAAATGTTCAAAATTTCTTGTAAGGCATTCTAAAACTTATGTGTTTAAGTAAATTTTCTGAAAACAAGAACATCCATATGATCCCATTTAAAAGACAAAAATCATGAAGCTGGATTCATGAACTGGAACTTTTTTTTTTATCATTCAGTCATTTTTTTCAGATTCAGATAAGAAAACATGTCTTTATTTATGAGGATAGAATCTTAATATTAGAGAAGTATGAATGTTTGGATAGCTATATGAATTCCTGGATGGTAAACAGGGATGCTTTAATTTAAGAGCAGTAGATAACTGATTTTCTCCTTTGTGACAATACCCTGACAAAATATTGACTCAACACAAAGTAGGAAAATAACATTATAGTCAGACTCATGATGATAAGATGATAATAATAATGATGTCTGTGGTCAGTGTTTACAATGTGCTACATTTGTGTGTGTCTGTGTGTCTGTGTGTCTCTCTGTATGTGTCTGCGTGTGTGTGTGTGTGTCTCTGTGTGTTTGTCTGTGTGTCTGTGTGTGTGTGTCTGTCTGTCTGTCTGTGTGTCTGTCTGTGTGTGTGTAAGAGCAGGAAAATAGACAGGGCATAGCTGAGATATGTGTCATGTTGGGAGGCAGACATTCTGGATTCAAATGTACAATGCAGGCAGAAGTACTTTTTATTATTTTTATTTTTTTTTATTTTTAATTATGTGTAAATATGCATGCCTATTTCATTGTACATATGCATAGTGTAGATGACCAAAGCAGCCAAAAGAGGATATCAGATCCTCAGGATCTGCAGTTATAGGCAGTTAAGAGCTCTCCGATGTGGGTTCTGGGAAGTAAACTTAGACCCTCTAGGAGAGTAGGCTGTGTGCTTGGCCTTTGTCTCATCCCTCCAGCCACAGCTAGAAGTACTGTAAGTGGTCTGCTCAGAAGTTTTTTTTTTTAATAATAATATTTTTATTGGATATTTTATTTACATTTCAGATGTTATCCCCTTTCCCCATTCCGCCCCCCACTCAGGAACCCCCAATCCCATCCCCTCTCTTCCTGATTCTATGAGGATATGCCCCCAATCACCCACCTGCTCCCACCTCCCCACCCCTGAATTTCCCCACACTGGGCATCCAGCCTTCACATGACCAAGGATCTCCTCTCCCACCAATGCCTGACAAGGCCATCCTCCCCTACATATACAGCTGGAGCCATGAGTCTCTCTCCCTATGTGCTCCCAGGCTGGTGATTTAGACCCTGCTCAGAAGTTTTAAAAGAAGTCTACGGTACAAGCAGAAATAATGACAGAAGCTATGTCATTCTAAATTTTAAAATAATAGACGTTTTCAAAAGAAATCACTATTTCTAAAGTCAAAATGGTCACCACATTTAGCTTCTTCTGCTCTTCTTTTCGTATCTCTGTATCTCCTCATCACCCTGTCTTCCACATTTCATGCTTAGAAAAAGAACAAAAAAAATTCATAGATTGTAAATACTTATTTTTATGGATAGACACATTAGGGAATTAACTAACTGTGCAAATTTAATCTGTCCCTTACATAAAAATATTTAAAAATCTACTTATTTCACAGTTGGAAAATACTTCGACTATAATTTCAATGGTATGTTTTAAGAAAAACTTAGTTAGTTTTCAAGACATTTAAACATTTGACTTTCTTCCAGTGATGTACTGGCAAGGAAAGGGAAAATGTTAATATCAACATAAAAAGATAAGATATCTTCTGTAGTAAAATTAAGTATATATGTATACCAATCATTTAAAATGTGAGAACCTGAACATTAGCTTGTGATAACCATAGAGAATAAATATGGATTTTTCTTAATACAAGATTTTTATAACAATATACCTTGTACAAGCTTAGGCAATAATTCACAAAAAGAAATAAGATATTCAATTAAAATAAACACATGATGCCATGGTTTATTAGTTTTGCTAAATATCAATAAAATGATTACATTTGATTTTGAAATGAAATTAATTAATTTAATTTTGAAAATTGATTACATTTAATTTTAATGTGGTATTGGTTAACTATACATTTTTATTGTTTTTAAAAACAGTTATCTACATTTGACATGCATCTCCTGAAAAACATCAATTTCATTTTTAAAAGTTCAGAATAAGATTTGGCATTGTAAGAACAAAATAAATGGCAGCTTAGCCTTTTTTTTTTTAACTTGAAAATCTTTATTTGATATTTTATTTACATTTCAGATGCCATCCTTTTTCCTCATTTCCCCTCCCTAGAAAAACCCCTATCCCACCCCCCCTTCTCCTTTTTGCTTTTATACTATTTTTTTAATGTTAATCAAAGGCTTTAGAAGGTCGATAATGCTCAATATCTATCAGAAGTGTAACCCAATACCCAACCTAGATATATCAACTATCTTTGACTGGCGGAGACACGCAAACATCCACCTCCATGTCCCCCTCCACTTGTCACCTAGCTCCTCCTCTCCTTACTCTTCCCACCTTAGCTCCTCCTACATATCACTGTTCCTGTTAAAGTAAAACTTTTCTCTTAGAATACAATTAGAGCATAACTATTCCAATTTGTGTCAGTAAGGCACACGATAGACCTAATACCCAGTCCATTGTTTTGTTGACTAAACAGAACCTCTGTCGTCCCTCCTAACTAAAAGACTTAGTTCTGAACCTGGCTTTTTTTCTTGGCTTTAGGATGAATGTCACCTGAAAACCATCGCTGAAGGCAGCTTAGACTTTTAAGAAGTTGTTGTTATCCTTAGATCGGGAGAAATTGTCATTTGTTATTACTGGAAGAAGAGATATCCCATATTACTGAAAATTGTATTTTCTTGCTGTTTTAGCCCTTGTTCTAGTTAACCCAGGTACTGCAAAAGTAAATTGTGTAATGTCCTTGGATGTGCAGTGATGATGGTGTCTTTTTTACCTTCCTGTAGCTTTCAGCCGCGCCCCAATTCCCATGGCAGTGGTCCGCAGAGAGCTCTCCTGTGAGAGCTACCCCATTGAGCTTCGCTGTCCTGGCACAGACGTCATCATGATCGAGAGCGCCAACTATGGGAGGACAGATGACAAGATCTGTGACTCCGACCCTGCTCAAATGGAGAATATTCGGTGTTATCTGCCAGATGCCTATAAGATTATGTCTCAAAGGTATGGTGCCCCCAGACCTCTTCCTTGCACGCGTATGAAAATCAGTGTAAATTTGCTTGATAGACAATGTGGATAAAGTTTTTGAAGGTGGTGTGTGTTTTAGAAGAGTTTCCACTACAGAATTTCCACTGTAGATCACACCCTGTGTCCGTGTTACAATCTGCACCATGGCACTTAGACAACAGAAAGCTCAGTAGCATTATCAGTAAGGTTAATGATGCAGTCTGCCTAGTGTTATATACTGATAGTGTTCTTTAAAAATGGATTGGTTATAAAAGACACAAAATTGTCTAAGTCAGAATTTTCTCTTAAATGTATAATGTGGAAATAGACTTATTCACAATTATTTCCTAATTTTGTAAGAATCGGGAATACAAATAATTTAGAAAACAAAAAGCCACGTTAGGTGACAGTGATTAAGAGCAATTAAAAAAAAAAAAAAGGAGCAGTTGATGATCTTACAGAAGACCCAAGTTTGGTTCCGAGCACTGACATGGACACCAAACACCAACTACGGCCTGTAGCTACAGTTTTAGGGGTTCTGACTCCCTGCTTCTGGCCTCCATCGGCACCTGGACTCCTGTGGTGAATATGCAGAAAGGCCAACACACACATACACACGTAAATAAAAATAAAATAAATCAATATGTAATTTATATAATAATTAATCAGAACGCAGTAATCTGTAATTGATAAAGCATTGTTTCACCTTGGAAACGTGAAGAAAATACTAATTTGCAGTATAGTGTTTGAAATGGATTTAATATATTTGACTAAATTATTACCACATAAAAATGTATAAACCAAGGTAGCATGTAATTTGAAGAGGTAAGGAAAACTGTTTGATTCTAAGATTTAATAAGATTTGTCATAACAAAAGTTTCTCATGTGTTAAATTTACATACATATGTGTACATAATGTGTGTATATATACATACATATATATGCATAGAGAGAGAGACAGGGAGAGGAGACAAACATATAGCAAACATTTGTTTACTATTATAATAATTTCTTGGAAATAGTTATTCACTTCATATATCTTCATCCTTCCTACTTTATCAAGGTTATTAGTTATTAAGAAATTCATCAGTAAGTGATGAATTTACTGAATGCCTATTATAATTGAATAGGAGCACTATTTCACAAGTATTTTTTACTCAGACGTGATTTATTATTATGCAGTTATTAAGGCATTATTAAATATGAGGATAAATTATAACTCAGAGAAAACTAAATAACTTGGCTAATCACAATCGCAACACACTGGTTTGTACCCAATCTTCAGATTTAAGTAAGTAACACATACAAAAGAGTTCTCTATTTCTGGATATAAAACTCATACTTATTTTTGCTTTGTATCTTCTTTGAAAATATTTTATTACTGTGTATGTACAATATGCAGGAAATACACACGTGTCACGATGGTTGTACAGCCTTCAGGGGACAATTTTTGTAAAGTTTGTTCTATCCTTCCAGCTTTACCTGAAATCAGGGATTAAATTAAAATCTCTCGCCTAGTGAGGCAAGTATCTTTATGCATTGAACTGTCTCACTGGCCTCAATTGATTTCTTAAGTCTTAAATTGTTTTGTATGTTTCTGTGTGGTTAGTAGACTATCAGAGTCGACATCTTTAGGTTAATGCTGGATGTATAAATTATTAATAGAAATCATAACATGTATGTCTGATGAACACGTTATTTGAAGGACGCTGGAGGGACGATTCACTTTGTACGAATTGTGGGTTTTGTTTTGTTGATAAAAGAGTGACTTACACTAAAGCAGGCGCTGAAGAAACATATTGCAGTTAAGGATCCATTTGATAAAAGTCGGAAAATTCTTTACTTGTGTGTCTTCATTATTATAAAACTGACGAGGTTCCATCTAGTCTAGATAAAAAGTTATAAAAAGAGTTTAGTCTTTTCTTTCCATGTTGGTGTGATATTTACTCTGGAAAGGTTTACTGTAAGGTAAGTGTCATAGTAAATCATTATTTATTTCAGTTGGGTAACCAGACATAAGATTGCCTCCATCCCATAATAGTTTCTTTTAGGTAGGACAGATTTTGGGGTTAGGAGCTGATTGATGTATAGCAGAAGTATGACCTTCATTAGTTTTGTTCTGTAGAAGACTTTCCTTAAAATTGTTTTAGTCCATTAATACCATCCCAGAATAATCCATAAGCATGTAATTATTACAAACATTAGTAACAATGGACCATCTCAATATGCTGAAGTATCTAGGCTGCATACCCATAGTGACACATCTGCAGTAGGAACCAGCCTTCAGCACTTACTAAATACTTTGAGTAAATTCCCCTGGTAAGTTCTTAATGGACACTTTTCAAGTAGGCTGAAATAACTGTGACTGTTCATCTTTGCACTGTTAATGTTTGTAGTGCATTTTCAGTTTCCAAAATAAATGTTTTATCCTCACAGAGGGAAGTTTGGGTCCCTGTTTTCAGATGGCCAAGGCTACCTAGCTTTTTTTTATAATTAACTCTCATGTTGTCATGTCAGCCACATTAAATAATGGAAATAATCACCAACTATGACATTAGGAATGCTAATAACATGGATATGCTAATCAGATAGATGTATTAAAAATGAAATAAAAATGAAAAGTACTTTCTGAAGTGTATATTAGATAAATGGATTTTTTTTGTTGTCAAATTTAAGCTTTTCAAAAGATTGTCTCAGGGTATAAATATTAAGTATGTCTTGAGGGAGGATTATTACTAAGTAAAAAGTTATTATTACTGTATCCTTGCATAAACTTGTGAAAAAGCCTTTCTAACTTTTTCACTCAAATCTCATAGCTTAGACAGATGAGACAAAGAGACACATAAAATACACTTTGTGTTAAATTTGGACAAGTTACATAAAGTCTGAACTAACTTTTAATTATGAAAAGTTTGTGTGTTGAAATAAAGAAAATTTGATAGAAGACATCCTCGTTGGTCTGCAGTAAAACTGTCCATTCTCACGGCCCTTGAGAGATACCATTTTGTTCATAGACCTCAAAATTGCCCAAACTTGAGGCTGGAATGGCTTTGGTCCCTTGGTTTGATCTGGGGTGCGCGCGCGCGCGCGCACACACACACACACACAAATTGCACCGACATTTTCCAAACCTAAATGATCTCATGCCATTGTTCCCATCTGGTCAGCCTTCTTAACATTTCACATTTATTGTTCTTTTTTGATACTAAAATATTAGCTCCAATGATGGAGTAGGTTTATTTATCCTTTAGAAACTTCACATCCCCCTTATTCTGTGTGTACACCAGGTAATCCAAATTATAACACAGCCAGTTCTCTTTGTTTAATTGTATACTTTGCGCATGCCGAATTAATGTTTTCATCCAGGAACCTCTTTAGTGTCCTACTGATTTCTGATTTAGTCATGTTCTCAACATTGATACTTACATGACTTCTCCTCTATTCATGTTGTGTTTCAATACTTTAACCATTTTTAGAAGAAACATTCGATAAAGTTTTGGGATCTTAGTGTAAAAAATAACCTTTGGCAAGCATATAACTTCAGGGAGTTTCCATGTGGACTTCAGCCGGAGTTTTGTGTTGCTTTCAGCTATTAACTGTGATATTTGAGTCATTAACTCAGCCAGATCTTGAAAGTATACAAATGGTGTTTACTAGGACAGTCAGGCTTAATGACTAAATAAACCTGCTATGGTTCCTGCACATAAAATAATCTGGACAGATAAAATGTAGCTGACAGGATTGTTTGCTCAGCATTTTATTCTTTATTCCACATTTACTGAGGAAATTAAAAGAGAAAGTTTCATTCTGGTAGGTATTATCAGAGTGCCTGTTGGGCTGGAAGGTGTTAACATTGACCCACTTACATGCAGGAAAGATGTGGGGGAAAGCACAGGAAGAGCAGCCTCCTTCCTTTAGCTTTTCCTATCGTAGCTATTAAACGTACTGGCGTTCTGTTCAGGATGCCCCCACATTGCATTTGGCCCAGTCCTCTGCAAATATGTCAGTGCTTGGAATCAAACTCTTCTTTCAAAACTCTGCTTATCAATCAGGTACACATGACATCAAGATACCCTAGAAAGACTAGATGATATACAAGGTGCATAAGTTTCTTGATTTAATTTTTGAACTGGAGCCCTAACTATAAATTTGACATCAATTCCTTCTAAATGTAAGAAATCTGAATGTCACGTGCATTGACACTTAAGCTTTCTTTTATACTTCATAGCATATGTTATCTCAATTTTTTAAAAACATATTCTTGGCAATTTTTTAAACTGTGACAGCATTTGCAAAGAGGTATGCGTATACACGTACATGCATGTGTATTTTATGTGAGCATGTAATTTCACTGACTTATACATGCAGAAAATTGCACAAGTCAACTGTGTACGGCTCAAGAAAATTTCACAAACTGAGCTCATCCATGTGTCTAACAGACTGCAGAAGATGGGGAACATTGGCCACACCCCTTCTTAAGGATGTCTCAGTTCTGACTTTGAACAATATAAATTGGTTTTTGCTCATTTTTTAATTTAAACAAGAATTTTGTATAAGATATATTTGAACTTAGCCTTTCTCGTTCACTGCATTTGCTGTGTCCAATTGTCACTGAATACTTTTTATATGCCGCATCTTTGTCATTTCAAGTATAATTTATATTCTAACACTTTTATAAAGCAGGACAACCTTTACAATGAGTTGGTTTTAGGAAATTTGTATTACCAGCAAAGATTCTCCAGGCCATTTCCTGTAAATCTCCCTTTCTCCCCAGCAGTGCCATGACTTAACTTATGTTTTTGGTGTGTGTGTGTGTGTGTGTGTGTGTGTGTGTGTGTGTGTGTGTGTTTATCCTTGATACATATTTTAGGCTAAAATATAAATATTAAAACGGAGTTAACATTATTTAACTTCTCAGTGGGGTCACGGAAAACAGACATAAAATTAAATGCAGACAAAAATAAGTCTGTCATTAACATTTGTATTAACTTAGGTCATGAAATGTAGATAGTAGAAATATATGTTTTCATGAAATGAAATTCCTCCATTTTATTGTGGTTTCAAGAGTATTTTAACAGTATTATATTCTCAGATGTTACCGTCACAGAGGGGACACTGCAGAAGAGAGAGAGGGAGAGAAAGAGAATTGTATCTCACCTTTTCAAAGTCACAGTGCAGTTGATATCAGCAGCACTGCAGGAGACTTTACAGCTTTCTAAGAGATCTTGGTTTCTGTTGTACAGATTTCTAGAGGAGTTGAAAAGAACCTGCTTTAACAGTAGAGAAAGGAATGCCAGTGGCAGATTTGTATGTACATAACCTAGTAAGTGTTTCAACAATGGGGAGTATACATATGAGCCGCTTCTCTGTGACTGTGATGGATGGGATGCATTCAAGGGTGTGTGATGACTTCCTTCAATATTACACACACGCACACACACACACACACACACACACACACACACACACGCACAAACAACAATAACTTTAAATTACGTGCATTTTCCACACTGGCATAGATCCAATCTATTTTGCACATGGGATTGATATTTGTGTATGTGTTCATTTTAAAGGCAGAAAGAAGAAGCAAAAAGGAGATAAGCTGTCCTCTCAGCGCTGATATACAGAATAGCGGTATTCACCAGTGGTCTTTGAGAGAAAGCTTCTGTTTTCCCACATTGCATTTTCTTTTATATCTGTGAATCTATCACAACCTATCAGCTTGTATGTTTCCAAATCCACTTAGCAAATAATTTAATTTTGAAAGATGTTATCTGTTAAATATTTATATTTTTGGTTTTAACAAAGTTTAAGGAGAAGAAAATCTGTTTCTTTCGTGATGTTATCCTAAACCCAGAAAGATCAGGAGAGCCACTGATATAGGTTTCTGATACTGGAAACTGTTTTTAATATAAATTACTATTTATTTCATTCTTTGAAAGCAAGTCTGTCATAGAAAGATGAAATTTATCAAAATACTTATATAATTTGAATTATAATATAATTACATAATTTCCCTCTCTCTATCCTCCCTCCAAACCCCAGGTACCCTGTTTGCTTCAGTTCAAACTCACAGGCCCCTTTTGTTGTTATTATGAATGGGCACATGTCTCTGTGTGTGTCTTTTTCTTCCTAACTACACAACTACAATGTGCTCAGTCTGTATGTCCATGTATGTACATGTTTTCAGGGTTAGTCTTTCTTCCATGTTATTGTATCTATTGTCATTGTCCTAGCTCAGTTCCTATTCGGGCTGACACATTGGTGAGACTTCATGAGTGTAGCTTCCGACATTTCTAAGAAACACAGTTAAACACCAAACTCAGTGCCCCTGGGCCCTGTGACTAGTAGTGAGATTTCAGAACTAAAGCCATCTGTAACCTAAAATAGTCAAATATCCAGTGGTGGTTTTTATTTAATAGTGATTGTAGTAACTTTGGATCATGTGACTATTAATAATTGTTTTGCTAAAGAACTGCAGCAAAATAATACTAAATAGGACTTCAGTAGAAAAACGTTGGTATGACTGATATACCTTGAGTTTCTGTCTCATATTTGATTTACAAAACCAGCGATCAAGTTTGCTCACCTTTAGTAATATGCTCAATGAAGGTCAGGTTTTTTGTTTGTTTGTTTATATTTTTAACCTTTTTTTTCTTTTCTTTTCTTTTTTTTTCTTTTCTTTTTTTTTTTTTTTTTTTTTTTTTTTACTATTTCATATGTATGGGTGCTTTGCTCTTATCTATATCTGAACACATGTCTCACATGTCTGTGCAGTGCAGTGCATTCTAAGGCCAACAAGAGGCCATTGGATCCTCTGAGGCTGCAGTTACAAGTGATTGTGAGCCACTATTTGTGTTCTGGGAATTGAACTTGGGTCCTCTGGAGGAGAAGTCAGTGCCCTTAACTGTTGTGCCATCTTTTTATTCCCAGTGCAACTGTTTCCAGACCTTCATTCTACCTTACTTTGTTGTAGTCAGCCTGTAGAATGTGAAATATTAGAATACTTGGATTTTTTCTTAAAAAAAAAGAAAGCTGAAAGGAAAAAAAATTTAAGTATTAGATGACATGGAATAAATACCCTCAACTATCTTCTTAGTATGTGCTGGGCTTGTCCACTAAAGCCTAGGAATTTGGAGCTAAGTCCCCAGTGTTGCCATAAAATAATAGTGCATTTTCTATTGGACGCTAAGGAGAGAGGTCTTCAGGTAATTTCCTAAGCATCTGATAATTCTCTAAGAAGTTAACATGAACCAAACTTGTTTAACCATTTCGTAGCCTATTCAAGTGAAATCGAAAACAGTACTGTTCTTAAAGAATGAGTCAACTAAAGAACGAACGTTTTAAATAAAATGCCACATGTTCACCAATATCTTGTTGCTGGCAAAGAAATAGTCATTTGGATACTCAGAGTGGGCAGTCTTGATTTTCTGATGCTGGGAGGATTCTGTGAAGCTAAATAAATTATGGAACATTTTTTTTCTCTGCCTTTAGAGTTTCCAGCTGAAGATACTCAACCATTGAAACCATACAGTTTGAGTTTGTTAATATTACCAACATTTTACATTTTATAATGACACCATTATGTATAGGAAATTTCAGCAAATGTAAAATTCACTAGTGATCTTGGAGAATAATTTGAAACTTTCATAGCTTTGGTAATAAAGAAAACACATAGCACTTTATAAGTTTGGGATCAGTGAGGCTTCATGAGTGGGAAGTTTTATGAGACCTTTCAAAGTAGAAATGAGAAGATAATACATTTTCTTAATAAAATAAACATAAACAAAATACTCTGCAGCGACTAACGTTTTATATAATGAAGTTTTAGGAGATTAAATCTCCATCATCAAGGATTTAGCTCCTAGATAATAAAATGAATGTGTTTCAGTTTTATTTTTGTCCCTTATGCAGAAATTATTTTTTCATTATAGAGTTGAGTTTATTTTTATTTAGTGTACTGCTTTTATTATTGTTTCCATGCAAATACTCAGATTACATTAAAAAGACTGTAAATGTGTAAACATAGCTTGTTAAAGGGACATAATGGCACAGCCATATCTAATAGGAACAGCAAAAGTCAAAGCCAGATCAGCCTCCTGACCAAGATCCAGCAAGGCCAAGCTGAGTGATGGTATCGCTGTCGCTCGCTCAGTCTTCTACTTTTTATCTTGATCTCCATGTGACGTATGCTTGGGGGCCTTTTAATATTTGTACAACTTGGGGATATTGGTTTGATGGAAACTTTCTTACGAATCGTTTATGCCTTCTCTCGGGAGTACTGCTTTTAAGCTTCCCCAAGAAAGA
The DNA here is from genome assembly GCA_030674055.1 of Rhabdomys pumilio. Taxonomy (NCBI): domain Eukaryota; kingdom Metazoa; phylum Chordata; class Mammalia; order Rodentia; family Muridae; genus Rhabdomys; species Rhabdomys pumilio. The sequence continues at coordinate 19,520,132 of JANHMN010000007.1, forward strand.
AGTCCGGAGTGTACAACCCCTTCCGCTTTTAGGCAGCTATCTTTAAAGTGCTACTTGAAAGTTTTCCTTATGCTCTGGAGGTTGTGACTCAAATAAAGACGCAAGAAATCTCCTTAAGATACTCTGACTCCAAGATACTCTTGGAGCATCTGCCCGTGTACTTACGCAGGAACAAGGTCATCAGAAAAAAATGATAAAAGGTAAACAAGATTGGGTAGGCTAGCGAAGTTGACTAAGGCCTCTTCTTACTGTACACGTAGGCAGTTATGTGGCATTTAAGATACGGGTCTGCGCATGGATGTCCCCTGAGGAAAAAATACAGCAACAGTGTTAGACTGGCTGGAGGTATCTCTGCCCTACACAGGGGCTTATACTGATAGACAAACAATGGAGCCGATAAATGATAAGAGAATAAAATATTCAGACCCCCCCCTTCTTGGAAAAGTTAGCTTGTGTAGGGGTGTGGTGCCATATGACCAAGGAACAAAACAATGCCAAGATTAGATGTCTAAATAAATTCTACATAGACATAAATATTGTATTATGGCAAAAAAAAAAAAAAAAAAAACTGCAGCAGTTTTGGCCCGAAGATTTTTCTGTTGTTCTGTCATTGATTATCAATGATGACTAAACTTCTGACCAAGAGGAAGTTAAAACATATGTCTGAGGACAAAAATGATATATGATCTATGTTTTTGAACAACCGGAATCTATCCTTGCCTACTGAGTTCTGTATAAATAACGAAGCGCCCCTCCCACCTCGGACTGCCATTCAGTCAGGCTGCAAGATTCTCCGGACCCCCATTGTGACTCACTCTTTCTTGCTAACTTTTTATCTCCTTTGAGGTATCTGTCTGTTCCTGGGGATGGTTCCCAGCAACAGGGTACTTCATAAGGTGCTTAAAAAAAAATCCACTATCCACTAGATATTTGTTTATTTAAAGAAAGTAACATTAGCTGGTAATAGTTTCTGGTTTTTTTTTTTCCCTTGTGTTGAGGAAGCTATGTGCATCATATCTATCTGTAATTAGAATTGTCAAGTTAGTGAAAGCAACGTCTGTTCTTCACTCATCTGTGCTGGTTTCAATATATAAACATATATGTTTGTTTGAGTTTAGGTAAAAAAATAAATAAATAAAAGAGTTGCAGGCTTTCCAAAACCTCTAGCAATCCTAATTACTGGTGCTATCAATCTCAGAAAATAAACATTTGGATCTATTTCTTGGACCTGTTAGTATGGTGAGTAAATAATCCTTGGCTGAGAATATAAGTCTACAGAGAGGCTGCCACATGAGAGAAGAAAATACACTATAAAATAATGAGAGGACAAGATGGCGATTGTTATGTTAAAAGGGGGACTGCGTAGCTGTTAGTTTATAAATTGTATAGCTAGAAAGAAGTGAAGAAATCCTTTCACCTAAGACTACGGGTGTTGCTTAACTATTTAGAGCTATTTCATACCCAAGCATTCACTGACATTTAGACAACTCTTTATTTTTTGTTTTGTTTTTTACTATTAGATGTTAAATGCTGAGCTATGTAAGCATTTGAACTGACGTAGCAAACAGGGTCTGCGAGTGTTAGGTGAAAGACTACTGATACTCTCACCAATACAAACACCTTAATAGAATGCTACGACTATTATCTCTTGATAAATTTTAACGCTGAAGTTTGTATTTGTTTCTTGGTTGTAGTAGTTTCATTTTAGAATTATTCTTATTTTCTGTTACATGTGCTACTTGTTTTTCTCATAGATATTATATCATACTCTTTCTGTTTTGATACAGATATTGTTTCATTTCTAATATTTTGGCTATCATAAAACCACATATATTTATAATTTTAGTAATATACATGATTTCTGGCCAGTCTTATCAGGTAAAAAATTTTCCAAACACTAAGGTCAGGTATTTTAGAAATTATGGTTACAAAGGGCCCTTTTTCCCCTCCACAAATTAGTCTCATAAAAGGCCTTACACCTTTCCAAGGAATGTAAGTAGATCATCCTTGCCTGAAGAGAGGGAGACAGGGCTCTGAGTTATTTTTCCTGTTCCCCTGTGAAAACATGGGATCCTTCAAATGGCTTTATAGCCAATTATTTCCTTCAGTAGCAATTCAGTACTGTGAGATTAAAAAATACTATAACATACAATGTTGTATGGAATGCAGTTTGTTAATTTATGTCTGTAGTGTGGCAAACCATAAATTAATATGAGCACCTTAAGCCACATAAAGATTAGGTGGGACATAAACATTTTGCAGACCAAGTGATGTAGCCCAGTGTGTATGCTATGCATGCAACCAGAAGTGTTGTCGCCTCTCTTGTAAACATCCACAACTACCCAAACATACATATATATGAGATCGTGACATTGACGCTCATTGTGTATTTATGATATATATATATATATATATATACATATATATATATATATATATATATATTTCTAGGGTAAAGACTAAAAAAATATTTATTTATTAAATAGTGCAGGACTCGAGAAAGCTTACCTTTTCTTTTATTAAAACTCCATGAACATATGTTTATGCAATCCAAGTTTTTTCCTTAGCAGTACTGGAGCCTGGACTTAGGAAGTTAAGGGTGCCAAGAAAGCACTGCTCTATGTTCTAGTTCCAGTTTCAGTTAACTATTAATTAATTTTACATTTTTGGAAATAGTCTTACTAGGCAGCCTTAACTAGCTTTGTAGATCATTCTGGTCATAAACTTGTTGCAATTCTCCTGCCTCTGCCTCCAAAATGACAAAATTACAGCCTTGTGCTACCGTGTCTTTCTTACATGTTTTTCTCCAGATGTCAGAACAGATGTAATTACTTTGCTATACCCATAATAGGTGCACGATGACTCTCTGAGCAATGTAGAGGCGCTTTTCATGGATAAATTCGTATGCTGGTTGCTATGGAGAATAGATGTTAATGAGTTTACATCATCATTAGGAAATGTCCTCCTGATTTTTGTTAATGTTGATTTACCTATTTTCAAAACAGAAGTATGCATATTTCTTATATTTTAAAAATATTTAATGATTCTCACATAAAATTTTATTCTATGACTTCTATGGTGCTGAAAATGGAAAATTAATTAAAAGGCAAGGAGTTTAATTTTCAAAATCAATAACAATTTTTTCTGGGAACTTTTATTTCTCTAAACTAGTTTTTCGGTACAGATTTTTGTGGTGCATACACTGTCTATTTATTACTAAATTTCTTAATTTATATTGTTATGTAACAGATCCATCAATTTCTCTTCTACAATCCCTACTCCGCCCCCTCTTCCCCTTCCCATCCCTTCTTCCCCTTCCTCTTCCTCCTTACCCCCTTTCCCTCCTTCCCCCTTTCCCTCCCTCCCTATCGCTTTACCTCCCTCCTTCCCCCTCCTTCCCCCTTTTGTTTTTCTCCTCCCTCTCCTGCTGGTCCTAGGTAGTGCTCTGTGCCATCTGTAAACCATCCTGCCCCTGAGACACATTCTTACTTCTTGGTCTCTGTAATTTACCATCTCTGGATATATTAGCAATTATTGTACATCACAGTCCAAGACACATTCTTTGTTCCTCTTTTAAGTTCCATGAAGCAGTCCTCACCCTTGCTCTCCTAACCTGCTCAATAGTCCTGCCTAACCTGTGTTGTTATTTGTTCTAATAGCTTTTGAAATCCGTAAAGCATGTTTTTATTTCTAATGACTACAAAGTATTAAAAACATATTTTTTCTGTGCTTAGTTTTTGTTTATTAAACACATTTTTGAATTATGAACAAACACTATCTCAATTAGCAAGGCATTTCAGCAGCAAAATTGGGAACAAGATTTGCACACATTTTATACTCTGTTCATTGACCCTGAGTGACTATCATAAAAACACATTTTTATTCATTCTATCCTTTTCAGTCCCTAGATGGTACAATAAAAACATCCACTTACCTGCTAAGATATTTAACTATTTATAAATTCATTTTACCCATCATGCTTCATGCTAGGGGTGGTAGAAATGAGTCTGTCAGTACTATGCTTGTCTTACAGAAAATTTAAAAAGAATTGTTTTGAAAAACTTGTATATACATTATCCAAGAATAATGGTGATGTTTTTAATATCTTCCTAAACAGATGAATAGAATTGCTGCCATATCTACATCCTGCAAACTAATGTTTCAGATTTTCTTATACTTACAAGTATTTTATATGCTTCATATTAAGCAAATTGTGTATAATTTATTTTTCTCTAGATGATTATATATAATTTGTTAGTTCACATATCTGTTAATTTTTTGAGGTAGCCAGAGATATGGCTTAGTGTGCAAGAGCTTTTGTTAGTCTTACAGAGAACCTACGTTTAGTTTCCAGGACCCACATGGGGGCTAACAACTGTCCTTAATACCAGTTTTAAAAGATGTGGACACGAGATTTACACATGGTACCTGTTTGTATATGCAGACAAAACACACATACACATAAAAAATGAATTCTTTCAGTTTTATGGAAGATAACAACCCAAAAAATTTAAAGTCAATACATAAATAAATAAAAGGAAATGCAGTGGTTCAGACCTCCTTGGAGATGAAGATCTAACCCATTGTGAATTTCTCTTGACATGGTTAGCTTACTGGTAATTTTTGTTCCCTCAGGATTGACTGCTTCATTTGCTTCTAAAGCATGACTGCATTTGATCCCTGGTAACCCAGACTCTCTCCTTCAAAACTAGAATAAGTCTAGTAAGCTCACAGTAAAGTTTCTTTATCCTTGCTTTACCAACAAACGATCGATTTATCCAGTAGGATAAGCTTACTGTCAAATCACTATGGCAATTACTTGGGTATATAGGTAAGTCAGTGATCCTTATCTCAAGATGAAATCTTTTTTTACTGGATGTTCAGCAATGCCTAAAAAATGTATGTGGAAGGTACTAATGATACCTAGCATAACATCAAGGGTAGCCCCTGCTCACCAAAATTTTACCAAATCAAAACTGCCCAACACTTGTATTAAGAAACTCTACCTTGAACTGCTCAGGAACCAACTGTGGAGGTGAGTATAGCTCTACCCCAGGGGCAGCCCACAGTGAAAAATTTGAAAACAATGGCTAATATCCATTGCCTAGTTCAAAGGCAAGTTAGTGTAGTGTGTGAAAAAATTTACAAAATATTTTTTATTAGAAATAATGCCAGGTTAAACGTACTATATTACAACTATACCTGGGAACCGTTTTTCTCTGGAGTTACAAGTTTGGAGCTTACCTGTGTTTTTAAGATAGGCTGTATTTTGAACTATGAAAATGTCACTACATTGATAAGTAATGTGCCTTGATTTATCTCTAGTTGTTTTAAAACTTGGTCTTGCACACCCAGTTTTATGAATTTTTTTCTCTGTTGTATGTAAGTAAGCTATTTCAAGCAATAATCTTTGTAAAAATGAGGTCTTATCCTTACAAGTTTTGTCTAAGCAATGTCATTTCAATCTGCCAATATTTCTGAAAACATGGAATAGTCATAAGGAGCAATTCCCACAGTCTTTATATTAGTGATTAGCGGAATCAGAATTCAAGGAGGGATTGAAGGCAAGGCCAGATCTCCAACACTTGCTTTGGGTAGGACATAACGAGGGTGGTGTAAATCCGGGATAATTTTTAAACCAAGCTGACTGAGTTGTGGAAGAGAAGTCATTAAATCTAAACAGCAGGGTTTGAATATAAAAATTGCTTCTGGGAAAAATGTTATAAATTACATATGAGTTGAATTTTTAAGGAAGTGTCTCCTAAATAATCTACCCTAGGTATTTAAGACACTCCAGGGTTACTTTTCACTGTTTTGATGCTAATTTTTCTGTACAGCCTCTCCTCACTTCACAGGATAAAAGGTCCCAAAATAGGATCAAAATTCTTCTTTCCTTAAGAGGCTCCTCCTCCACCTGGAACTTGGTGGATATTTAAGTAATCATTTTAGACACACCCAACACTTTGCAACTAAAGAATTCATTCTCTCAAAAATGTTTTTAGAGAGAAAACTGAAGGAGGAGCAATGGCCTTTTGAAGCCACAAGCAGCAGCCCTGCAACTCTTTCTAACCTTCTCTTGCTTTCCTTTGTAAGAGATTCTCATATTACACTGAATACCAATGTTCACCCTGGTCACAGACACTTACAATCTCAGAATATTTGAAGTGTCTGTAGCAGTGAAACTGCTGAGCACAAAATCCAAACTAAGTAAATCAACACAGATATTTTCCCACACATTGTGACTTCCTTTATGAAAGAAAACAATGCCATTGATCATTAGCATTGATCTGGAAGTGTTTCAAGAACCAGATGACCTATGGTTTGGTGAAAAAATTCTGTAGAAAGAGACACTTGTCACAAACTCATTTCTGTGTGTTTTCTTTTTTCCTTTATAATTTGAGATTGTAACATAATGACATCATTGCTCCCCTCTCCACTTTGTATATTAAATTTTTGTGAAATTCTCTTGTCACCAGTGGTTTATGGGGAATAACACTGAGGTCTAGAACAGTCTTTTTCTCCTAAGGCTGTTTGTTGCTTCTGGATTGAGACCTATAGACTTCCTTTAGGACATCCTCTCCTTACCCTTCTAAGGAGCCATGGCCAAGATAATTAAATGAATTGAATGAGGAAAGCACAACTTTAAATTGTTACATAAATGGGATTTAAGACATTTAAAGCAACCACTGGTTAATAGTGAATACTACAAGCACCCATGGCCAGCAGTTCTCATTCACTTATAACCCTGACTTCAAAGGACTGATGTCTTCTGGCCTCTGTTGTTACCTGCAGTCATGTGAATATATCCTCACACAGACACACAGACACATACACACAAACATTTAAAAAATGTTAAAAATTATATTTATGCCATTGAATATAATGTCCACAGGAACAAAAAGAGAAATGCCATTACATTTTCATCTACAAATAAAATAACTAATGGATTCAATAATGCCATTATTTAAATGTCTAAAATTCTATATTGGAGCTTGGCCAAAAATGTCTTGAAACAGTGTGGTAACTCAATTGACTCTTTCTTCTTTTTGCTTGGATTATATCAAAAATCTTAATACACGATAAAAGGATTCCATGCATTCTACTTTAAAAGCAATTGCTTGAAAATTCAGAACGTGTTACACTTTCTTGTTTGCTAACACATACCTGGAGTGAAACAATTGTTGGCTACAATGTAGTCTGTGATTCATTTGTATCAAGAAACAAATTTTCCTGGCAGTAACCAAGTACTTCAAAATTATTATCAGACTCATTATGAATAAAAGACAAATTAAAAATATTATAAACCCTTAGCATCTATTTTTTAAAAATTAAAAATCATTATTTAATAGAAAAATATCTACTTTTCAGTAAAAGGGTTCTCTGGCTTTCTTGGAAGTCTGTAAGCTTATTGTATGTTGACTTTTACCTCCAAAGGAAATAACAGTGCAATTTTCACAGAACTTAGAATTTCAAAGAATAAATAATAATTTTTTTCTTTTTGTGTGTACGCATGGAATAGAGAAGATTTTCAATTCTGGCTTTTGAAAGAATTCTTCGAATTTCCCAAGAAGTGAAAATGGTTGATAAGTGTGCGTAGCAAATACTAAACACCAATGAATACTACTTCTCAGAAGTGCCTGGTGAGCCCACTTATGTCAGGAAAAAAAAAAAGAATAAGCACTATCATTTATCATTCATAGTCTGCAAAACCATTGTGATATACACGTAAATCAGGACAGAGTAGACACATGACTAAATTTCGTATTGTTCAAGATCACTGAATTCAAACTAAAGGCAGAGGGTTGGGAGCAGCAGGAAAGGGCTGAAGTCCAGTAAGAAAGAGCCACATCTGCATGGAAGATGCTGAATTGTGTGGCTTTCCAGCATATAACAAAGGGGACAGAGAGGAAAGGAGCAGAATCTAGGGTTCATGTTATGTAGAACACAAAAACGAAAAGGTACAAGATCAATCCTCGGATTTACTTTATAGAACAGGCTCTGTGCAGTTGTGGTTGAGGCTCACAGGAGTAGGACAATAACATTTATAAAGCCTGAGGTGCTATTCCAGTCGGCCTCCATGCTGCACGGCAGCCGCCCACATCGGCCTCTTAAGCCAGTCTCTTGATTCTCTTGGCCTTGCTCGTGGGTTGCACATGACGGTGCCCTACAAACAGGGCAATGCTCATTTCTGCCAGAGACATTGTTCTTCACCTGAAGATCAAGTCAACTGCCAGACAGTTGTATATGAACTGATTTTGAAATGCTAAAATTGTTCCAAACTACACATAAAGAAATAGCACCCGGTGCAGATAGAGCCCCAGAACTCCCAGAGAATAAACCACCAACCAAAGAGCAAAGAGCCGTGGGTCTCTCACCTCATGGAGAGACCCACGGCTCCAGTCGCATATGTAACAGAGGATGGCCTTGTAGAGAGAGCATCAAGGGGAGGAGAGGCCCTTGGTCATGTGAAGGCTCAATGCCCCAGTGTAGGGGAATGTGAGGGAGTGGAGGAGGGAGTTGGTGGGTTAGTGAACAGGGGAAGGGGTGACGGATGGGATAGAGGGTTTTCGGAGGGAAAACCTGGAAAAGGGATAACATTTGAAATGTAAATAAAGAAAATATCTGATTAAAAAATATTTTAAAAAAGGAAATAGCAAAATATCTAACAAATAGGGTTGGCTTATAAATATACTTAGATGAATGTAATTTTAAAAATAAAATCCAGAAACAAGTTTTACGAATGCACAAAGTTAAAATGGGATTCTCCGTACTTGTTTATTCTTCTTTGCTTATCTGCTGTTACATGAGAATAAAATTCCTGTAGCATAAGGTGTGCATAACACTTGTGGTAAATTAAAGAGATACATACTCTTTAGAGAGTTAGTTGTATTGACATACTTTGCTAGCCATGTTACTAGTGACTAAGACATGGAGAAGTCACATTTTAATATAAATCTGTGTGTGTGTGTGTGTGTGTGTGTGTGTGTGTGTGTGTGTGTGTCTTTGTGCGCCTTTAAATACTAAAAGAAATGACAGACCCATTTTGGTTGGAATTGCAAGAGATTGTGAACCAACGAATGAGAAGTAGGGGAGGGAGGTTCTCTAGAAAACCTGCAAACACTGTTGACTACTGGGGCATCTTTCCCACTGCATAAATTTCATTTTTATAATTTAAAAAATATAATGACGAAGAAAAACATATTCTATCAGAAAGAACTGTGTCTTATTGAAGCCTACTATGACCTGAAAGTAGAAATAAGAATTGCCATGAATGGTGATTACATTTAATTAATGGTGCTGGTCACATCATTTTTTTAAGGTCAGTTCTAAGTGATATGTCCATGCCAAGTATTCATCAGTATTCATACGTGTTTCATTAAATTTATAAAATAGATGACTATGAAGACAACATTGTTCAGTTTTGTTTTATTTTGGTTTTGTTTTTTTTTTGTTTTGTTTGTTTTATTTTTTGATTTTTTTTTTCTTTCAAAATCTAGCATCCATTATACTGCAGAGTAATCTGGATAATGGCTGAGAAATGAGGAAGAAAAGGCTATCAAGATTATGTTGGAGTTAGGTCAAAACTCTATCTTGTAACTAAATGCAATTATAACCAAATAATAGTAAAACATGGTTTATTTTATGTGCATATGTGCATGCATGTTCGTGCTTGTGTGTGGTGTGTGTGTGTGTGTGTGTGTGTGTGGTGTATATGGTGTGTGTATGTTGTGTGTGTGTGTGTCGTGTGTGTGTGTGTGTGTGTGTGTGTGTCTGTGATGTGGTTGCCAGAGATAAACAACTGATGTCTTCCTCAATCTGTAACTTTGTTTTTGAGAAATGATTTTTATCACTGGTTACAGAGTTTATAGATTCAGTTTTATGGACTAGATTGCAAACCCCAGGACTCTTCGTGTTTCTGCCTCCCAGCTCTGGGATTACAACCATTACAAGTGGGGAGCGCTGAGCTCAAGTCCACTTATACACCTAATACTCTTGTTAACCAAACTATCTCTCTAGCCCCACTATATTAAATAGTTATAGAATTATTAGAAATAGTTTCTCTGAGCACAGTATATTAGAAATGTCATGGTTCCACTTACTTGGGTTTGACCAGAATTTGCCTAAGATTATCAGATCAAGTGGAGTAAATTATCTTTGATTTTCATACTTGAGAAATCTAGAAACTCAACAATTGGCAAAGTTATGATTATAACTCATTCATGAGTCAGGCACTTTGGTTGTTAATTAACTGTGCCGCTCTTTGTTTGCTGCTTTTGCATAATTTTTCCATGTTTTAGTATGTTCATAAGACGAACAAGAACGAGGAAGTAAAGTTTTTCACTGATGATTTTTTTCTCCTATACAAGCCATCTTTCTTTAATGGGGCAAAGTCCATGATGACTTCATGTACAAGGTCCCAGTTATGTGGAATTAATGATATGTATTTATTTGCACTATCAGCTGAGAGTAACCCAAATCATTTATTCATGAACCTCCCTAAAGCCTTGACTGAAAAATACAGTTGCAAGCATTGCTAGTGGCATGCAAGCAGCTTAGTCATGTGCAATATTCTAAAAGTAGCTGCTGGCCTTTTGCCAGCAAATAATGTCTGCAGAACATATTTTCTTGGTTCAGATTAAAAAGAAGTTTCCCTCCTCCAGGCTGGTGTGGCCCCACCACTAGAGGAATAGTTAAACACACTCAGTGACTTAGAGAAAGGCATAATTAGTCTTTCCCAGGAATGAACTCTCTAAATGGTTATCCAGTTTAGGCATGTGTACAATGCCAAACAAAATCAGCAGGCACTATTTAGGGTAGTGATAGAAGAAAGGTCAGAGGGAATAGAAGGAGAAGGGTAAATGTTATAATTATATTTTAATAAGAATAAAAATGACATTTTAAATTGATTAAATTGAAAAATATTAGTGATTTTCTGTTATGGACTGGCAAATTGCTTAGTGTCTAAAGGTATTTGTCAATCCCTAGGTCTTACATAGTAGAAGAAAAAAGATTTCTCTGCGTTAGTCTCAGACCAAACACACACACACACACACACACACACACACACACACACACACACTCACACACACACTCACACACACCATTAATTCTAAAAGAATGTAAGTTTGTTTTTAGACTAGAAGATAATACTTATTAGTCAATGTTTATGCTGCTGTCCTATCAACTGCCAGACTATTAACTGCACAAAGGAAGGCACAGCAGGAACAAGCCTGGAAAATTATGGCCAATAATATTTTTATTGGTTTGCTTATTTGCCAACTTTGCATGGAGAATTGAGAATATATATCCCAATTCTGGATTATTTAATGTTGATATTAATTAAAAATTACTTATCAGTATTCCCAGAGAATTCTACATTATTTTTTATTGTTCACCTTCTGAAATAATAAATTTTAGCTCTGTTGACATGTGCAAATACATAATTAATAAGCAAGGTACAATATGTACTATTTTAGACTGTATCCTAAAGACTGCTCTAAAACCTTTATTAGGTTTCATAACTCATTTATGAGGAAGAATGTGCCTGATTAATTTTTAGGCCTGTTAATATTTAATGGCTCAACTCTTAAAGAAGTAAACACGTGTCAAATGAAAAACACCCACATATTTGAAATTTATTTTTAAATTATTTCATACTTAATACCATGTCGTTTAGCTTAGTTTGATCCGTATTTGAGGACTTTTGCCTTCTCACACCTGAATTCACTCTCCTGTCATTTATGTTTGTATACAGTCCTCCTTTTGCAACAAAGCTTCACCTGATACTGTTATGTTTTAATCTTTTCCCTGGGGCCTGCGCTGTTACCTTCAAATGTGTGACATTGAGATAACATATATATTAAATTAAGACTCTCCAGCTTCTATCAAAAATTTTAAGTATTCCTTGAGAAGTCATTTTTACAAAAGCAAATAAAATGAGTACAAAGTATCCATGAATTCTTTAGCTTCCTTTAATAAGTAAGATCCTTTATAAGCACCTGAGCAAATATAGACATATAATAAATATATACTGTATGTAACAAGGTGTATTTTCTCTAACGAGAGCCACTGTGGATAGTAAAAGTGGGATGTGCTAATCAATATTCCAATATTATATGGATAACCCTAGAGGACCAGATACTAACTGAAGTACTCGCTTAAGGTAGAGCTACAAGAAAAGATGATATATCTGTGTGAGTTACACTGTTTTAGGTTTTCTTTTTTGCAGTGAGTTTCGGATGGCCTCTGATTGCTCATGTAACCTAGGTGACCTTGAACTTCTAATCTTTCTTGCTCTCTATTTCTTGGACAGGAATTATAAGCAGGCAATGTTGTACCCAACGCACTGAGCATGCTGGGAGACACGCTGCCAACTGTGCTATATCCTCAGCCCATGTTTCAGAAATCTCTAAATTAGTGCCTTTCTTTGCACAATGGGCACATTTCTGTAACCTGTTCTTGATTTTAAACTAAACTGCAGAATGCATTGTTTTGTGTTATAATGGTGTCTCCAGTGACACCAGAGTCAGTGAATCACTGCTCTGGGGTGTGTGCGCAGCACAACTGTTTAGAAGTATATGACTTCAAATTTAGAAATAATAAATTTGATATAAGGTGACCTTATATGCGGACTGGTTTTGAAGGTACATGGTGGATAGCAGAACCTCTTCAGTAATGGAATCAGAACTTAATGTAAGTGATACGGCAGATTACAACACTACCTCAAAATCAGAAATTGCTAGAGAGAATTTCTCAAGAGGTAATGGTGATTTCATCTAGATTATTATGGGATAGTGGAATAGCTTGAGAAGATCACACTTTCCTTGTTAGTAAGAATATAGAAAACTATTCAAATGTTCAGTTGATTGTCTAGACCTCTTATTTTGTCAATTTGAAGGCTGAAAGAAAAATGGATCTAGCCACAGGAAAAGGAAGATTTCATTAGTGCTAATTTATTTATTTATTTATTCTTTTAATCAAATGGTAATTTTTACTTGTTCACACAGGAGTTATAAACACAGAAAGGCAGGATGTGGGGAAAGGAATGACACAGGAGTGTAGGTGTTCAGGGGGAGTACAAATATCATTCAGAACAGGGTAACGGCTGGGTGAAGGTTCAGGGGACAGGTCACTATGACTCTGCCTATGATTCACTTGTTCTTATCTAAGTTGGTACTATCCGCCAAGGCTACCTGTTTACAAGGTCTATGACTACTCAGGCTGGTAAATTTCCACAAAAACTGCCTGTTTACAATAGCTTGTAGCCATCTGCTTCAGTGTTTTTCAACAGAGACCCAAGACTTTGTGTTAGCAGGCATGTATGTCAGGCCTATTGCTGATTTTAGGCCTATGACTGATTTTAGACCTTCAGTGTATAAGCAGGGCTGCCCCTGACATCTCCTCCCTTCTCTAAGTATAGAAGGGCCATGGCTATTTTACTCTTGTGAAGGCGGGGATAGAAGTGTGGCCTCTAGTAATTAAGGGGAAACTTTTAATAGCTCCGGTTCTCCTGTCATTGTCCAGTGATACATGAAGGCCATTTCCAATCCTGATGTTGTTTTCCTAGAGAGGGGATACTTTTGACATCAACCCCTATGCAGTCAGGCTTGACCCTCAGGGAATCCAGAAAGATATTTGTAACTTTTATTTATATTCCCTTGCAGTGCTTAGCCTCGCAGCCTAAGCAAGAATTCAGATCACCAGTCAGAGGGGGTTCTGGGTGGCCCCTCTCTGCTTGGTCTAGGGGCAGAAGTCCCCTAGGTTGGGTGGAGATGAGTTTTGGGAACACCCTGGATAGAGTAACAACCTCATCTTGAGTCTCGTGGTCCTCTATAGCTAACTTATAAAGTATCTGAATAGGTTTTGCTACCAAATTATCTATCTATTCTTTCACAAAGTTAGTCAGCCTATTTAAGGCCCAGGGACCAAAAGAAATAATGAAAAATAACCCAATTAATGGTCCCAAGATGGAAGGAAGTAGGGTTGACAACCATGGAGAGGTTAAAAACCAATTCTCTTTCTCACTTTGTCTTTTCTCGGGGCCTTCTCTGACCTTTTTCATGCTTTCTTTAACCATCCCTGTCTTGTCTATGTAAAAGCAACATTCTTCTTTAAGGACTACACACAGTCAAGAGCTGTACAGTCTTTTCTATTGTAAAAGAGTAATTCAAGTCCAATCAAGTCCTTGGCAATTTTTGGAGATCACTTCAGACAGCAAAACGAGGGATTTCTTAAGACTAGTGATGTCAATCTTTACCTGTTTGATGTCCTTGTCAATGGCCCATCGAAGGTCTGGGTAGTATAAATCCGGAGGCCAGCATCAGGATTAGAACTTCTAACAGCAGACATCATGGGTGATTCATTTTTACCTGAGATACTGCCCGGGTTAGAGCTCCTGGGAGCCCTGCTTCCTCTGGGTTCTGAGGTTGGGTGCAGAGCTGCCGCCCTGGATCTGCTCTGTGCTCGGACCCAGACTCTCATTAGTGCTTCTAAAGAAAAGGTGTTTTAGTTCTTTGAGATCTGAATTCATATTGTAGACATCAAAAATAAATAGTAAAATGTCGTTGAGGTGGAAATGTTTACATAAGTCAGCATTAGCAATTTCCTTGAAAAGTGATAGTTACCTATCAATCTTTTTAATTCTTAGATCACAGAAAAAAGTACTTTTTTTAATTTCCTCCTGAAAGCCCTCTGTCAATATCCTAGAATATACAGAACAAATCTGTCACAGGCATATTTTTAATATCTCATAAATAATTTCCAAATTTCAGTTGTTTAATGCACATATTACTATATCAGTGTCTGGGGTGATTTTCTTTGATGTGGAACTTGTGGTTTTCATACATTCTAGATCTTAGTGGTCTCCTGTAACTGTTCTGCAGGACAGACATAGGGAACAAGAAAATGAAACTAAAACTGCTGCTCCTTCAAACCCCTCTCCTGAAGAGATCTCTGTGACATCATATCAAATTCAGACCATCTTACATAGCTCTCATAATATCTGCTAAGCTGATGCATAGAGATTTCAGTGCATGGCAACTTCTTCCAGTCTGCAATCAGTGCACAGATTTTTTGTGGTGAAGCTAATTGATTCTATCATCATGTTCACTGTAAATTTCTGTCTATGTGTGGTGCACTAAATATGAGCATTCTCTGAGATAACAGATTTAAGAGAAAAACATTTCTACGTGAGCATCATTTTGACATCTTGCCTTACTGTCATATGGCTCAATTTTCAATCCACTTACATTAGTAAACTGGAAAGTTGGGCATTCGAAAACAATAAAGTCGAAATGTGAAATGGGATCCGTATAATTTTTCTCCTGGAAAATGTTACTGTTGATTCCATGACTAAAAAAAGAAAGTCATTTATCCCACTTAGATTGAAATGTGGCCAATTTAAACTTATGACAAGTTTGTGGGAGGATAGTGGCACGAATTTGATACCATTCGTTCAGTTATGAGGTCCCTGTAGATTTTATCCAATGCACCGTTGGGAGACTGGCTTTCCCTGCACTGATGGATCTCCAGGAGATTCAGTCTTTCAGAAGACTCATAAGAAATCAAAACCAATATTAAACAGTAAACAGAAATGAGGTTGTGGAACTATTGATGACTAGCTGTGCTTTTCCTGAAAATATTCATATTTTATTTGTTGGAGCAAAAGATATTCTGTGTGTTACAGGATGCTTTTACCTATAGTACATTCATGGACACACGTTAAGAGAATCTTGATATAATAAACGGTTATAGACACCTTGAATGAAGACAATGTTTTCTTACTTAATTTATAAAATAAATTATTATGTTGTTAAAACAAATGATGGCAAGTTTATACTTTAAAACAAAATCTGCAGATTACAGATTACCTGGTATAGATTTTATTACTTTAAAAACTGTACCAAGTTATTTATTGTCAGATGCAGAATATCGGAAGGGATGTACTGAATTTCAGTCTAGCCAATTAGATGTGAGTATTGGCTTTAATATGGTTATGTCCTGCTCTGCAATGTGGGAAATGTTTACAAAAAGGTAAAATGGGAAAACCTATCCTAGTTCTTCCTGCATCCAAACCAGGGGGACATATATATGCACTATCTTTCATGAACTGTCCTCAAAGATTGGAATGTTCCTATGCAATTCTAAATTAGTAAATAAATTATTAAGATTTTCTTAAATAAAACCGTTAATGAGGTTAATTAGGTCTGAAGATCATGTAATCATATGTAATGCATGGCCTCCCATGTTCTTGTGTGAGGATTCTTGATCTCCTATGATTTCTTTGTCCATTCCCCGTGACCACTGTCTTAGTCAGGGTTTCTATTCCTGCACAATACGTCATCACCAAGAAGCAAGTTGGGGGGCAAAGGGTTTGTTTAGTTTATACTTCCACACTGCTGTTCATCACCAAAGGAAGTCAGGACTGGAACTCAAGCAAGCTAAGAATCTAAAGGCAGGAGCTGATGCAGAAGCCATGGAGGAATGCTGCTTACTGTCTGGCTTCCCCTGGCTTGATTAGCTTGCATTCTATTAGAACCCAGGACTACCAGCCCAGGAATGCACCACCCACAATGGGTCCTCCCACCCTTGATCACCATATTGAGATGCCTTACAGCTGGATCTCATGGAGGCTTTTTCTCAAGGGAGGCTTTTTTCAATGTGATAACTCCAGCTTGTGTTAAGTTGACACACAAAAGCAGCCAGGACAACCAGTAAACTTTATCTATGTGGCGTGTGCTTTGAATACGTTTGTTATTTATTCATTCTTTTTATAATACATTTTGAATAATAAAATGATGGAATTTGTTATAAAATTTTTATATTTCTGTCATATGCAAAGTATTTCAATGTAATTTACTCTCCTTGGATTTCTTCTTTAGTTTGGTTTGAGGGAACCTTAGGTACAGACTTCATCAAAAACATACTTTCTGTCTTCTCGATTTTATTTTTTTATACTAAAACGATGATTATCTTCTCATAATTTTCATGAACTATTTAATAGGAACTTCTGTGTTATAGAAATTTTTACTAAAATATTCTAATGGTTGTTATGTATTAAAAAGTTTAAGTGAATGAGTCCTGTTCACATGTTGCACCCACAGAGTCAACTGTAATATTAGTATCGGGTGGAATGAAATACATCATATGAGAGTTGAAGTCAGGAGTATATCATCCTAGGGAAAAGCATGATAGAAGAACAAAGTTGTAGTTGATTTTACAGAGTGTAGGCCTCCAACTGTGAAGAAAGGGGCAGTGATACAGTCTGTAAACAGCAGGCATCAAAATCAGCAGGAGAGGGACTTTAAAATATGTTGGCAAGGATGCTTGATGAATAATGAATTTATTCCTCTTGTTAATATTTAACAAAAGTGGAAAAATAGTATTTTTACAATGGAATCAGAAAGGAATGCTGCTGTCTAGAGTCTCTAATGTATTAGCAAGTAAAATACTGTTTCTAACTATATTTGCAAATTCAGAGTTCATCTGTAGAGCTGAAGGTTCAAAGACTGGCAGCCACGGTGCTATCTCTAATAGTATTATGCATGCTCACATTGAGAATCATCTAAAAAAATGAATTTATCCCAAGTGGCACGCTTGCAAGGGGTGTCTTCCAAACTTTGTAGCATGCGGTTCATAGAGTGACTGATCTTATTAAGCAGTTGCTGTTTTCCTCTATGAAGCAGTTAACATCACTGCTTCTCCCATTCGCATGCTGCAAATGGTTTAGCCGCAGGATGGGAGTAGTCACTTGGGATCTTTACAGCTGAAATATAAAGAATGAGCCCCACTAGGTTTAAAGCAACTTGAGCATAATAATCACAGCTAAGAGAGTAAAGGTAAATGTACTAAGTCTAATAGTGAAAGAATTGAGAGTTTCAAAGGACACATTGCATGTGGGAGAATGTTGCCTTTAACTTAATCTCTTCTTAATAGTCACCTCATAAATGGAGCCTTTCCTGACCTGACTCTCTGTGATAGTTCAAAAGGGCCCATATTGTATAACATTTTCCAAGTATGATGCACATGGAACTATGTAATTTCCTCTACTTGCTCCCTACGTTCTACTGAGTATTATCATAGATGAATAGATGACAATGGGACAAATCATTATTAGAGCTAGTGTTTAGTCAAACTCTCCACTGGCTTAAAGAGAGGAAACAGAGACATTTATTTTTGTGTAATCAGTCATGGTCTTTGAAGGGAAACGCTAATAAAATAATGGCCTCCACTGTGTGGCCGCTAGAATTTTATTATTTCTAGGTATCTCAATAGAGAGGAATATATGCAGGGAAATGCTCACAGAAGAATCATAAAGTGTTAAGATGAAGCAACATCGCTGAACAAAACAAAGAAGCAAATGAACAAGAAACCCTGCTTCCTACACTTCAGTGGGCCATTTTATTGCTTAACTGCTATTGCCTTTTCCTTGTCTAAGAGACATAAGTTATGCTAGAAAGACTCACAAATGCATCTGTGCTTGATCTTCCAGGGGTAGTAGATGAAATCATGATTATATGAAATCAAGTTCAAATTCTGTGCACCATTATTCAGAAACACTTTAATATAAGGAAGACGTTTATTCTATTGAAAATAATAGACAAGTAAAAGGCATATGTGCTCTGAGACTGAGCACATACACTTCAGTAGCAATAGTGTGTTTTCCCAAGGGAAGACACTGAAAATACATAACGAACACACTGAAAATTCAGAGGAATCTATTTGTTAAACTGATCAATTTTTTTTTAAAAAAAATAAACTAATGACAAATGAGAAGTAAATAAAGTATTAATTTGATAATGTTAAAGAGTCATGATTATGTGATATTGTTGATTTAGGGGTATATTTTACGAAAATATTTATTAGGAGTAATAGTGTTTAAAAACAATTAAACATAAAATATGCATAGTAATAGTGTGTTTGTAGTTAAAGGTTTACAGAATCACTTAGAAACCGTTTGTATCTGCAGTTTGAGAGTGAAAGCTATGGCACAGTTCATGGGCAAAAACACTGTCATCTTTACTAGGGATTAATTTTTGTTTTAGTACTCAGAGAAGGAAATTTACATTTTTCTGCCCTACATATTGGAGAGAATTGTAAGCAGCATGAGGAACACAGAGCAGCAATTGTCCTGTGATTGGTTGTTGTTGCTGCTGCTAGTTTTGTTTCTGTTTTTAAAAGTGCTGTCCTTCCCATTGGATTCTGAGTCTTTCTCCAGCTATTGACTGAAACCACCCACATTGAGCAAGATCCTTTATAAATTTGATAGATGTTTGGAATATGAATACTGGATTTTTAGAACAAACGCCGGCTTTCAATTCCACTTGCTATACAGTGTGATTAACATTTAAAAACATGAAGATGGGGCTTGTGAGATTGTTCAGTACATAAGGACCTGCTGCTGAGACTGGAGACTGGAGTTTGTTCCTCAGAACTTACATGGTAGGAGAGGTGAGACTACATCCAGTTGTCCTTTGACCTACAGAGGCTCCATTCAGGACTGTGTCATGTATAGCACAGTTCAGCTCAGACATAGCACAGTTCGGACATAACACACACACACACAAACACACACAAATGTTAAAGGAAAATGTTTGGGCTTGGTCCAGGATACAAAATAAATAAGTAAAGATAATGTTTTATAATATCATATCATACATAATCTCTTATTTAGGTTTCTAAACTGAGAAACATCATTGGATACTATTTTTTTTACTTTAGCCTGTTCTTTCTCTTTCTTTTTCTTAAAATAAATATTTGATCTATTATTTGCCAAATATTGCTTCTGCTTATGACAGTTTATAAAATCCTAATGTAAAAATTTGGGGATGTTTCTTCTCTTTTTGGTTTCTATTTTTATTGCTTTATACTAATGGCTTCATGATGGCATTTTTATACCTGTAATTTGACCATGATCATTGCCTGTAACTTCTGCTGATTAGCCCCTTTCTCTTGCTTCTTGATCCTTTATTTGTCCCCCCAAGTTCCCTTTGATTTTGTCCTGTTTTTGTAATCTAGTTTCTAGCTTGTCAGGTTGGCCTAAGCTTGTAATGGCATCATTTCAAGAGTGACCAAAAGTTGCAGGTTATTCTATACCATAGAACAATTTTGAGGCCAGCTTGGGCTATGTGAGACACTCTCTATGTCTCTCTCTGCAAAAATAACAAAGATGATGATGATAATAATTATGTGGATCCTGCATCTGTGAGAAAACATACAACATTTGTCTTTCTGGATCTGGCATATTTTGCTTAAGGTGATGACCTCTAACAGACACAAACCTTTTCCAGGAAAAATGCAACATTTTTTGTGGTTACATTAAGCTCTCTTTCTCTCTTTTTCATTCTTTTTTCTTATTATCTTGTTCTCATTCATCTATTCATGGACAGTCAGAGCAATTTTACAATAAGCATGAATACATAGGTCTCTGTTGCCTGTTGACTTTGAATACTTTGGGCATATACTCAGGGTTGGTATAGCTGGCTTATAAAGTGCTTGTGGTGGTAGTTTCCTGAGGAAACCCTATCTGCTTCCTTAAGACTAGAATGGTGTACATCTCATCAGTAGTGTGTGAGCTCCTTCTGCATCCTTCTAAAATGATGGAGTTTTAGTGCAGTTTGATTTCTGTTTTTTACATGTGTTTTCGTGGTCACCAGGTTGGTTAATTTTGATCCCCGAGGGACCAAATTATAAAACACAGATCTTCTGCACTGTTCACAGTATACCATATTTTACATATGTGAACACATAAACCTTCTGTGTATAAAGTAGGAGATTAATATATTTTTTGATTACCATTGCTTTATATGTATGTGCTATTTAAGAAAAATACAGGACTTCAGAATTTATAAAAATGGGTGTAGCACATTCATAATTACCTTATTCCTTCTCTATTTTTAAATCACTCTCTTCAGTGCACTGTTTTGGACATTTTATTTTTTTGTCAAAAATAGATTGCTTTCACACAATATATTCTAACTATGATTCACCTTTTCCCAGCCTCTTCTAGATTCCCCCCACCTATCCACCTACCCAAATCCACATTCTTTCTCCATCTGTCTCATTAAAACATGAACAGATATCTAAAAATAATTTAAAGAATGAAATAAGATAAAACAAAAGCAAACAAACAAGGTGCTAAAGAAAAACCACAAGAAACACTTATAGACACAGAGAGACACAGAGACGCATTTGCAAACATAGAAACACAAAATTGGAGCTCACAATATATAATCCAAAGACCTGTGTAAATCCTCAGACAAAATATGATAATACAAAATAAAACAAGCAACCCCTGTCCCATAAAAGAAACCTACAAACAAACAAAAAAAACCTACAAACCTCCAAAAATACCATCAATTTTATATTGACCATCTTCTACTGGGCATGGGGTCTATAAGAGTGGTTTGTTTTCCCAGTAAGGTCCCCATGGAGAAAACAATTTTTTCATTTGTGAGGGGTTATCAATGGAGACAGCTTCTGGGTTAGGGATGTGACCTGGAACCCAGTCAGGCCCAGACCTGTGCAAACACTGTGCAGACTGCCATAGTCTCTCGGAATTCATGTGTACATCGGTGCTGCTGTGCCTAGAAGGCCTTTTGTTCTTCATGTTCTCCATTCTCTCAGGTCCTTACAATCTTTCTGCCTCTTCATCTGCAGGATTCCCCTAGGTATGAAGGGGAGGGAATTGATAGACCATCCGATTTAGGGCTGAGTGTTCATTCCAACGTCTCCTACTCTCTGCACATTGTTCAGCCGTGGCTCTCTGTATTTATCTCTCATCCACCGAAGATGGGAGCTTCTCTGATGACAGCTGAACAAGACTCTGATCTATGGGGATAGCAGAATGTCATTAAGAGTCATTTCGTTGATATAATCCTTGATCACAACAAGCTTATTTGTTTTTTCCTTAAGCCCATGGACTGTAGTGTCAGATTCTTGGGATGTATTGCATATCATGAAGTGAACTTTAAATCCAATCAGAAATTGGTTGGGAAGTCCCACCCACAAGGTTGGTTAGTACTACCCACAAGGTTGGTTAGTCCCACCCATAAGGTTGGTTAGTCCCACCCACAAGGTTGGTTAGTCCCCCACACAAGGTTGGTTAATCCCACCCACAGGTTAGTTAGTCCCACCCACAAGCTTTGTTCCACTATTGCACTCTGTCACATTGCAGGCAGGCTGCCTTTGTTGATGGAAGTTGTAGCCAGGCTAATGTATTCTTTTCTTCTTTGGTAGTTCAAAAAATACCTTCTAGTACCCTGACAACAAGTCAGTAGGAGTGACCACCACTCTAGGTAAGCACTGACAACAACTTTTCCACTTTCAGTGAACACACAAGAGGTGTATGCTGCTCTTGCATTATTTTAAAACTAAGGAATTGTGAGTGGCATCAGCCCTAGTCAGGAAGTGCGTATACATGCATAATTGATTGGCATTTTATATGCAACTTTATGCATTAGATGCAAGTTTCCCATAAATGGTAGTTGACATTCACAAGATGACTCACCCTTTGTAACCAGGGTGTGATCAAGCCATTGCAGCTACTGAGGTTTCTTGTAAAAATCATAGGGTATAAAGACAAATTTCTGTTTCCTTTTTCACTGAGATTGTACCAGCTACTTTAAAAGAACAAAAAAGCATAAAAAGAATATTCTAGTAAAAGAGTTTGTGTTCTGGAGGAAGCAGGTTTAATTCCTGGTTGGTACTGAAGAGTGAGCCTGAGTGTGTGCTTACTAATTTTGGAAAGGGTAAATTCTATCCGTATCAAAGTTCTCTTTATTTTAACCACTGCAAGGAATAAAAGAAACATTATAAAAGAAAAATTATAACTATACATTATCCAAACTCATTTCTTTCGACATACTTTTAGAATTAAATATACTTACACTTTTTTTGTTTGTTTTTGTTTTATATTTCTTTCATGAAACACAGCTGAGGGATCAGGTGGTCTTGACAAGCAAGAATGGTTCCTGGTAGAACAATAGATTGAACTCGTGCAATTAATTTTCCTGTGTTCTGAAACTCATAGAATCATTGGTGTAGAAAAAACTTTAAGACACACAGTGCACAACAGTAAGAAAAGGAGAGGCTGTATGACTGTAGAAATGGGAAATTAGATTGAAGTGTGATGAAATTGAAATATCTGAAGTATTACTGACATATGGAATCATCTGAAATTTATGTCAGGGCTTAAGGGTTTTATTGTATCAGGTCCTCAGGAAGTAGAACCTAGAAGTAAGGGAGATCTAGTACTAGAGTCATCATCAAAGTCTCTTGAATGCTGCTCATTCTCTTTCTGTCTCTTTTGCTCTTTTGCAGTAGACAACGAGCTTAGTGTTTTCTCCCCTTCTATACAATATATTTCACGTAAATTTTAACTTCTATTAAGATAGTTTTGGTTTTATGAACTGAGTTGTACATGGGTACCTTCTTATGGTAGAATTCATGTTTTGTTTAAAAGTGAATAAATAAATTGATGACAAAATTCCCTGTGTGTGCTTGTACATAGGTGTGTGTGTGTGTGTGTGTGTGTGTGTGTGTGTGTGTGTGTGTTAAAAATAGAAAGGTAACCATGAACCATGAAAGAGAAGAAAAAGAGAGCCTGAGAAGGGGAATAATAAAGGAATTTGTGTAACTTGAAGTGGGAGATGAATTTTAAAAATGTGAATGATGTAGATTAAGGAAATTCTGTAATAAAAATTCTCAGCTCTGAAATGTAGTCATATGTTAAGGTTTTCTTTTCTTTACTGTTTTTTTTTTTTGTATCTATGTTCTGATCACTAATATGAATGTCTGTAAGTCTATCGGCTATTTTTAGTATAACACTATGTTTTTGATTAATCGGAATGAGATAATTCTTCTGGAGAGCTCATTTGCCTTTAATTTACCATCACTAAGATAGCAATTAATTAATTTGGGTAAAATTGGACAACCTCTAATTTTTCTTTCCTTTGTGCTTTTAGTTTTGCCTGAAATTTAAAGAATTAAAAATAAGTATACTCTTCCTAACTTAATAAACAGGAGAATATTTTTAAATTGTCCAAAATTTATTTAAGTGAAGGCTGAAAGTAGAAAAATATTACTGTTTCCATCCATGTCTGTTTTTTTAAACTAGATATGTTATTTATTTACTTTTCAAATGTTAACCCTTTTCTCGGTTTGGTTTCCCCCTTGCAAACCTCCTATTCCATCTCCCCTCTCTCTGTTTCTATGAGAGTGCTCCCCCACCCACCCACTCCTACCTCACCACCCTGGCATTCCCCTACACTGGAGCATCGATCCTTCACAGGACCAAGGACCTCTTCTCCCATTGTTGCCAGAAAATGACATCCTCTGCTACATATGTGACTGGAGCTATGGGTCCCTCCATATGTATGCTTTGGTTGGTGGTTTAGTCTCTGGGAGCTCTGGGGGTCTGGTTGGTTGATATTGTTGTTCTTCCTATGGGGTTGCAAACCCCTTCAGCTCCTTCAGTCCTTTCTCTAATTCCTTCATTGGGGTCCTCATGCTCAGTCCAATGACTAGCTGTGAGCATCCATATCTGTATTTGTCAGGCTCTGGTAGAGCCTCTCAGGAGACAGCTATATCAGGCTTCTATATGCAAGGAAAATGCAAATCAAAATGACCCTGAGATTCCACCTTACACCAGTCAGAATGGCTAAGATCCAAACTCAGGTGACAGCAGATGCTGGCTAGGATGTGGAGAAAGAGGAACACTTCTCCATTGTTGGTGGGATTACAAGTTGGTACAACCATTCTGGAAATTAGTTTGGCGGTTCCTCAGAAAATTGGACATACTACTACCTGAGGACCCAGCTATACCATTTCTGGGCATATACTCAAAAGATGCTCTAATATATAACAAGGACATATGGTCCACTATGTTCATAGCAGCCATATCTGTTCTTGCAAGTGAAATTTCAGTCAGACAATGAACCCTCAGGAATTTTTCATTCATCAAGTAGCTTACATGCAGACCTGTGGCTGCATTGGTACATTTTATCAAATCAGCCTCATTACAATGTTCCCTCAGAATTTTGACAACTAAATCTAGGGGATATATATATATATATATATATATATATATATATATATATATATATACATATATATATATATATATATCAAAATAAAATAACAAAGCTAAAGAATCCAAAATTTTCAAAAATATTTGCACCAAATTCCCACTAATCCCTTCAAAATAGTCTAGTAATGGAAATTAGGCATAACTATTGACTTGACTTCAGTGAAACAAAAACCTCACTTTTATTTTCATTTAGTTTGACATATCATGTAAACCACTTTTATACTCAGGTATTGGATTATTCTGTTAAAATAAGATTGCCAACTTTAAAGCCAGCTCAGTTGGTAAGAAGTTGCTGTATAAACACACAGTAGATTTTGATCTCCAGATCCCTTATTGATAAAAAAAGAAAGTCTTGGAGATACGCACTTTTAATTTCTGTCCTGGGAAGATGGAGAGAGGAGCATACCTTAGGCTTGCTGGCCAGCAAGCCAAGCATAACTGGCAAGCCACATATCTTGAGGACTGACCCCGTGTCACAAAACAAGGTGAGTAGCTACTGAAGAACATCTGAGATGGCCCTCTAGCTGCAACATATATGTGCACACATGCAGCTGTGCACATGTATATGTGCCCCCAAATCAATTGAGGGTATCAGCCTTCATAACAATAGTGTCTTTAAGGACACTGGATTTAGGAAAGATCCTGGTATATAATTTTTATTTGCTTACTGTTTTTCTTTTTTTTTTCTAAGTGTTGATATTCAGACCAAAGAGTTTGGAAACATTGAAAAAAAATCACTTAAATTATTGTTACTATTTCCTACCATTCCTCCAGATTTTCCTAGCTAATCCAGTACTGTCCTGTTATGTGTCTTTTATACAAGAGGCATTCTAAAAATAATGAACATAATGTTTAAGACTGTGAGAATACATTGAAAAAGAATAGATGCTTATTAAATGCACTTTACTCCAGCCATTCTGTGTCTGCCTTCTGTATCATTTGATACTCACAACAAACATGTAGATAAAGTTTCTGTTTCCACCTTAGAAACCTGACACAACATCTAAGAAAATTTAAGTATGGTTTTGCAGAATCAAATAAACAGTGGATCTCAGAATGAAACTAAAAACCTGTGTTCCCACTTCTCAATGGCAAATAATGTCACCTTTTGGTAAAGTGTTGTGCAACAAGAACGAAACAAACCTAACAAACAAAAATAAAGTTTAAACCCCAACCTTTTCACTCATGAATCAAAATATATTGAAAAAATTATAAATGATTTAACAGACCAATTGAATAAGAAATATTTTTGAAATCTAACTTTCAACTGTTGACACTAATTTTTTACATTTTACTTTCGGTGACTTTCACATCATGTACCCCAATCCTACTCCCTGTCTCTTTGTATCTGCTCGCACACTCGCACCTCCACCTCCCCACACACACACAAAAGAAAATGGAAAACAAAGATGTTTTTAAAAAGAGCAAAACATAAAAAACATCTCATCGTGGAAGCTGCGATGTGTCACTGTTTGCCGTAAGTATACCCTTGTGTCTAAATGTCTTCACTTGCAAACATTCATTGCAGTGAGTCATTGGTCTGTTCAAGGCCTTTAGCTTCTGCTACCCTATTCACACTGGATTCTCACAGGAACTCCTCTAAGGTATCCCATTGCTGCCTTGTGTCATGGAGATCCTGCAGCATCCAGTCTGTAGGACAGGGACTTTCATGTGCTCCAGCAGTTCATAGATGGAGTAGGTCTTTGCCTGGGCCAATTCCAAGCTCTGGACCTGGGCCTAGATAGTGGTAGTGTTATTCAGGTCTCCTGAACCCACACTCCCCAGGGCCAGTTCTCCGGGGCTGGCCTGACTAGCTCACCCAATGCTCCTCCTAAAAGTGGCTCTCACACCCTTTGGACAGTTCACCTGGACCTGTGCCACCAGGGCCAGTTCTCATGTGGTGCCCACCTGAGGTACTGAGCCCTCCACCACTATGGGGCTGGGACAGCTCTCTAGCCTGCCACAGATGGTGAGGAAGGGAGAGCATCTCTCTCTCATACCTACACTGCATGGCAGATAAGTAGCCAGGCCAGATCTCCTGTGCTCTTACCATTGAGCTGGCTCACAAGCACCCATCCTCCAGGGTCTGCTAACTGTTTACATTTTAACAACTATTTAATACCCACACAATCGAATGGAATAAATGGTGAAGTTTAGGAAACATTGCCAGTCTCAACTTTCAAATCTGATTCTATGCTTCTACCTAGACTCTCTTTCACACATCTTTCTCTAACTTAAAGCCTTTATTTGTCTTTCCTGATCCAGGTTATACATTCATGTTCATTCCAACAAGTCTTTTTTTTTTTTTTTTTTTTTTTTTTTAATACGCCATGTTGCTCTTATGGAAGAAAAGCTGCATAACTCTACGAACACTGACAAGTCAAGCTAAAGCATGTTTAAACACGGCACCATGCTTGAGTAGAGCTTATTGTCACTGCGTCTCCAGTGTAGTTTCAATGAGATTTTAATGTGAATGAGTTTGCAACACAAAATATGATGCCCATCTTCATTCCTGAGCATAAGTTTTAGAATTCAATCTTCCAGGAATAGTTATTTCAGACGTAGTTATCTTTGAGGAACTTAAGTGGTCTCTTTCATCTTCATCCATCCCTCTGTCCCAAATCATTTTTTAAAAATTTTTTTAGTATTATTTTTAATGGTTATTTTATTTATTTACATTTCAAATGTTCTCCCCCTTCCCAGTTTCCCCTTGTCAAACCTTCTATCCCATCCCAACTGTTAATCCCACAACAAATTTACTTACTAGTTACTTAAGTCGTGCTGATCTGGGTACTGGACAGAGATCATCCCTATGTCCTTTTCTAAGCATGTGATGATTCACTTTGTCCCTGTAATTCTGAAATTATACGTGTCTTAAAATCTTGGAAGGTTTGAGAAGATAACCAAGTCATCTTACATTCGTTTCATCATGTAGAAGCCCAGTTGAGGAAAGCTGGCTTTCTCTGTACTATGAACTTAAAGATAAAAAATATTTTTATATTTTGAAATGAAAATTTTAAAATGAAAGAAATATTATCAACTCAAATTTATCTATAACAATATAAGTTAATTTAGTGATTAATTGGCAGAAAACATGGCTTACATATTTTGTTATCCAGAAAATAACATTTTAGAATTAATGTCTTTTTGCTAATTATTTTTTTATATTAAGAATGCATCACTTATATGCTGTTTCTGAGAAATTTGTAAAAAATGTGTACCTCTTATTTAGAAATGCAAATACTGCTTGCTGAAATAATGTCTGAATTGTGTATAGATTTTAAAATATAAAACCAAAAAAAATATTATGAGAAATTGCCTATATAGAGATATTGGGCCAAACAGAGTTTTAAATGTACAAAATGAAATGTAGAAAATGAAACAGTGCCATATGAACTTTGAACTTTGGGTGTAATTACATTAAGGCAGAGTATTGTTTGCCATGCAGTCAAGTCATCCAGCCATTATTTATTTAATGCCTGGTGTGTGCCAAGTGGAGTTCTCAGCACTGGAATAAAGCAGTGAGCACAGTAGATAAAGTACTTGTGTTTCTGAGTTAAGGAAGTGAAAGAGCTGTGTACATGGAGCCCTGAAAAACATACAGTCATATAAATAGGTGATTCTATTGATTTGGAAATGTACTTGAACCCACTTTGTGAATGTTAGATTTTTATAAGCTAATTTTCGACAATATTTATATTTACAACATTAAAAATATCTGTTTATATAAGTACATAATACATACATATATACATTAACTGGTGTTACATACCAATATAAAATATTTTTTATATTTATGTGCATATACATGTAAGTATATAAATTGACTAAGACTTCTAAATTTTCTCTCCTTATATACAGACAGCACATACCACCTAACTCAGATCTTTTCTGCTTATTAATTTGAGTACTTTTAGTTGTTGATACACAACATTTGTCCTTTCAGAGAAATTACAATATTTTTCATGCTGAAAATTTATTTCTAAAGTATTGCCTTGTGATTAGGGAGAGAAGACATCATGAAAACGAGGTATACTTTACCTGGATGACTTACTGAGTAGCCATTTTAAGGCAAAAATAAAGCAAACAACGTTAGGCTTTTATTGAAGACAAATCAGCAATGACACAATATTAGCTATCAAGATTGTTAACAAAAACACAAAAATATTTTTGATTCAACTTTTATACAGTAAAACCCATTCATTTGTATGTAGTTATCCATCTACTACTGAGCCTATTAAATAAAATGGTTTTCTATAAAACAAAATACATAATTGCAGAGTTTTATTAAGATAAGTATTTTGTGATAATTTGATTTTGAGTGAGAATGCATTACCTTCCTTTCATTGAAGTTTTTCAGCAAATATATCTTTGTTTTGTTTTGCTTTGTATCCTTGCTGTCCCCCTTTCCCTCTGGCTGTTCCACTTTGTCTCCCCTTCCACAGGGTTCTCTGAGTCCAGAAGGGATGTGATGGAGACATCTCACTTAGAGCTGTGTTTCCAGGTTTCTTACTCTCTGTCTATTGGCTAGCTATGGGTCTCTATTTATTACCATCTGCTGCAGGAGGCACCGTCAGAGAGATAATAATTCAATGAGAATTCAGACATTATGCAGAAATGCATAACAGAAGACTGTGAATGTATATGAGATTAACTCAAGGTGAGACTGGATCACGCTATGTTGAGGAAGCCTCTGGATCGTGCTATGTTGAGGAAAGTTTCTTGGGGAAGATAGCTCAGCTTCTTGGAAAAAACAAAGTGCTTGAAAATCTGGATAGGTGAATTTCAAGTTGATCCTTAAAGCTCATTAGTAATGGTAAACAATGGAAAAACACATCTATTGACAGCATATTTTTCCTGTATTTTTTAAGTTCCTATGTCTCAACAAGGATGGAATGACTCTCGAAATGTGTAACTTCTATGTAGAACTCTTAAGTATTTGACCACTATAGACTATACATCTATTTTTTTATATCAATGGAAAAAATGGGTCAAAGATGTTAAATAATTTCACTTTCATATCTACCAGAATCAATGAGGTGATTCTTCATGATTATTTAGTGATTTGATTCAAGTCAGAAATATCACTGTGATTACTGATTAAATGAATTTTCATACCGTATAGTGTCAGCTGCTGTGTTTACATAGCTACACTGCTTTCATCTCTAAATAATCATATTTTTAGGTTTAAAATTCTTATCAGTTTGATATCCTGATAGATTTCACAACATAATCTGTTTCTGTAAACACTGGTCTAGTTGAGAACTGGATGGAACTGCTAATATATGCTGCTTGTGTTCTCAAATATTTTAAATACTACATTGTCCCTTAGATCTATGGCATCGTATGCAGTTAATATGTGCTACACTCTGGCAAGGGTAAAGTGAATTTCCTTGTTAGTCAAAGGAATCAAGAACTGCCATTATCAGCAATTCCAATGTGGGTCTTAGGATTCTTAGCATGTTTGGTGTTGGGGTGATGATTCAGTGTATGAATGGCCTTCTGCACAAATGTGAGAACTGAAGTTTAGGTCACCACTCACACGTAAAGCCTGCAACCCAGAACTCCAGCGGTAGAGACAAGCATCCTTGGGGCACTCTGACTAGCTGAACTTCACAGTAAGCTGTGAAGGAGTTACTGGTTTAGCCAGAAAGGCACCTTAATAAGAGGTGGAGCCTGAAACAGATGTAAGATGTCAGTTTTTGACTCCACACACATGGGCATGCACCTGTGCATTTATGCCTATGCACATGCAAACATGCACATATATGCAGAAAAAGAAAGCATTGAATAGTAACAGTGCTTATAAAACCCCTACTTCCCATTAGCAATTATGTTATCTTCTCTGCCTTTATTAAAGAAAACCCTTGGAGTAGTAACTACTGATGGAAAATTCTTTCAGAGTGACATGGGCCTCAATAAATAACTCCTCATTCATCATTGCAACTACCATTACATAAACTTCCTGATTTTTACCATTGTAATATTTAAAAGGAAATAGTATCAAAGGTATAATTTTTAAGTAAATCAAATTAAATGACATTATGAATCATAATACGATGTGTCTGACATAGTAATGCAGTTAGATGCTTTTTGGCTTCTCGTCCTCATTTTAAATGAAAGATTTTGTCATTATATTTTACCACCAAACACAAAAATGTGCCTCGTGAGTTCCCAGACTTGCCCCTTTTCAAGTACATTAAAATAAAACTAACCCCTTTGTTTCCTGTGGATAACATTTTTATTGGCAGTTACTGTCTTTTTCTCATTTTTTAGGGATATTTCTATTCTTCTTTTCTTTCATTTTTAATGCTCTAGTTACAGACTTATGAATAGAAGTCATCTGTTCCAGAGATCATTATATTTTTACCCTAGATGGTTTATTGTTGATTGTTGATAACAAGTGCTAGTTATTAAAAAGGCCACAATTATATTAATAAACTACATCACATTATAAGTGATTTGAATGCAACAGAGGTGAAAATACCCTCGTAGCCCACGTTGTTTGTATGGCCCTAATACCATGATAGTTTAAAACTATGTGCTGGTTGAATGTTTCTTTTAATATACGTGAAGAATGCTATGGGTAGAAAAGAGAATGGAAGAGAAGGAAGGTCGTAAGCATAAGCAGCAAAGTCAAGTGTCTGGGGTCTAGGACCTACTCGATGCATATTACTTTTTGGAGTTAATGGTTAATTTCGTACCAGCAGCAAGAAGTACACAGGGTAATTATAATTATAGAATGGCTACCTGCACGAAGGGCACTGGACAGTGCTACCAGAGGAACTGGCATGGAACGTGGGAGGTTAACCATGTTCAACCCCTAGGAATCTAAATAAATGAGATAGGAGACCTGCAAGAGTAGTCCTAACTCCCTCTCACTTTCCATATCTGCCCCCAGAGCACTTAAATAGGCGATGCCCAACCAGATTGTCCGGGTCAGTCGGTCCTGTTCCCTGCACCTGGAACACTTCTCCATACTAATGAGCATCTTTAGCCAGTGACCTTTTCCTTCCTGGGTATTCTCACACCCTTCCCCCAAAACTATACAACCCTTGGTTCGTGCCAGTAAAGTGTATGAGTTCAAACTCACATCCAATAAAGAAATATGAATAAACTGAGATCTTCTCAGAGAGCTGTTTTATGAAAAATCATCGGAGAAGGCCTTTGCTTAAGAGAGAAATAACACTAAGATTTTTGGAGACTCCTCGCAACCCCAGGCACCCCCTATGCACTTGCTCCCAACCAGTCTAGGGTCCTGGTTGTCTAGCACTCTGCTTCCTCCCTCTGGCGTGGTAGGCAGAGGTGTCTGAAGGGAAGAGGTGGACCGCGGTCCCCACCCATCCTTGTCCTGACATTTCAACAAGAGAGGCAGAATC
This sequence comes from Rhabdomys pumilio, assembly GCA_030674055.1. Classification (NCBI taxonomy): domain Eukaryota; kingdom Metazoa; phylum Chordata; class Mammalia; order Rodentia; family Muridae; genus Rhabdomys; species Rhabdomys pumilio. Next base: position 19,552,598 of record JANHMN010000007.1, read on the forward strand.
TGGTAGTACACGTGCATGGCTTGCTGCTATTAAATTTTGTAGTAATCCTTCACTACAATCCAAATTATTTTCTCATATACTATTGTGAAAACGCTTTCAGTACAGAGAGGTTAAAAAACACGGTCAATAATCGGACGGACAGCTACTGAGTGAACGAGCATCTTGGCATTGAGGTCTGTCTGCTCTCACTACCACCCACTCTCTGATGTATGCCTACCTTCTGCAGACTGCTAAAGGTGACTGAGTGATTAGCAAGCCAAGATCAATACATATTTTCTGTTCTTTAATACAGAGATTTTTCTAGGAGAATGGTGAGCACTTTTAATGAGGCTTACGCATGGCTGAAATCCTTAAGCAATTTCCCTTTTTATTCATCTTACCGCTGAGTAAAATCGAATTAAAAAATGAAAGCTGTAAATTTAAATATCAGTTTGACATCTTAACCTCTCAACAGAAGAAGTTACATAAAACACAGTTTATTCATTTTCCCACAGATTTTTTCATCATATTTTTGTTTATTTGTTATTGTTTATTTGTTATATTTTGTTATTATTTATGTCTGGAAGGAATAGCCACCCATCTCTCAATGAGATGACTGCAAAGTAATTGTGAATTGCTTTGCTAAGGCTCAATGTATTTACTTCAAAATACAACTTGAGGAAAATCCCCTTTTTGTATCTTAATACACTCGGGCGTGGTGATGTAGCTTTTTGGAAGTGGAGCCAAAGGGATTGGGAGGTCAAATTCTTCTGCAGTAAAATAATGCACCCAAGTTCAGCTGTATAAGATCCTTACAGTAACAAAATACAACAAAAGCAAGATAGAATCTTAATATGAAGAAGAAAAGGAAGAGGAAGAGAGAGGAAGAGGAAGAGGAAGAGGAAGAGGAAGAAGAAGAAGAAGAAGAAGAAGAAGAAGAAGAAGAAGAAGAAGA
>JANHMN010000007.1:19553541-19565301 GCA_030674055.1 Rhabdomys pumilio
GAAGAAGAAGAAGAAGAAGAAGAAGAAGAAGAAGAAGAAGAAGAAGAAGAAGAAGAAGAAGAACAACAACAACAACTTTGAGATGTTCTTATTTGTGATAGTATACAAATTCCCCAAATAATAAGTGCTAACTTGGCGTGAGTGCTTTTCCTTTATGTTTCCCTAACACTTATTTCTATGAAAAGAATTATAATGTCCCCTATGTAGAATCCTCAGACTCACTCTGTAGTGTGAGGTGAGTTTGCAGCAGTGAACGGACAAGTAAGTCAGAGATCACCAGGGAGACTCAAGTGAGAGTGATTTGCTTTGCAGACTAGCAGGGTGAGAATTACTGAAGTTTACCATTCAGAAGTGAAGAATCTGAAAACTTAAAACAATGGTGGAGGTGGGACGCATTTTCACTTTCTGAAAGGAGTGTTCGTAATATCTGCAAATGGAGAACGCTGAGGACCTTAGAAATTGTGAGGGAGATGCTTATCTTGCTATCTTCCTGAGGACACTGAGATTGTCTGTGGCCCATTGTTATTTACTGTGTGAACTACCCTTTGCAGTTTAATGACTCAGGTCTTCATGTTCATTCAGAGCCATGGACTACCAGTATCTGATGCTGTAATATGCGGTTTTTTTTCCTCTCCATTTTAACAAGTCCGTGTTATTTGGACTCATCTAATAATCATAACACAGAGATTCATGATCAGAGCTATTTGCATTGACAATGTGTTAATTGTATCCATGTGGGTTGGTACAACGTGATGTAGCAACTATTTCAAATCAATTCTATCATTCTTTTCCAGATTTTCCATCAATTATGATGAAAAGTCATTGATAAAATTCCTGCCAACCTTTGGCAAATTCTTTTAACACCCCAGGATAAAAGCGACATGATAGATCTGTGCAGTTATACATTTTGCATACCCACCTTGTTAAGATGTGAAACACTACTGCAAAGAACTCAGAACGTCAAAGTTATTAGGCTTTACATAGAATTTAATGGTCTGCAGTATACAATATGAAGTGATATGAATAGATTGAAACATTATATTATCCCAGGATTTTAAAAACTGCATTGGGCATTAAATCCTTCAAGTGTTTATGCATATGTAATACTTCAGAAATACTTTAACCTTTCTACCTGATAGGCTGTTTTTTAAAGGTGAAACCATTTTCCACTATTGCCATTGTGTGTATATGTGGTGTGTGTGTGTGTGTGTGTGTGTGTGTGTGTGTGTGTGTGTGTAATTATTCATGACATTTCCGTTTTAAAAATCAGTCTTTTACTATAGGTAATGAGAATTCAATAAAGGCTATCTTAGTTGAAAAAAGAAAAAAATAGTGAAATAATGTGTTATCCACTGAGATCACTTATCCTAGGACACAGGGTGGAGAATACATTAGAAAGCTACTTCGTTAATTCCATTTTCTTTTTTCATTTTAACACTTTTTAATGATTTATATACAGACTTTTCCCTGTTCTCAAATAGATCTTACTTCTACGGTTTTTAAAACAGATTATTAAAAAAAAGTCCCAAAGAAAGTATACTTACATGTCTGATTATTAAAAATGCAGCCACAGATATCAAGCCAAATTAGAAAGAACATTTTGATCCAGTAATGAATTTTGCCGTCAAAGCCAACCTTGAAATGTACAGGAAGTGTGGGTGGGTCTGTCTTCTGGATAGGAAGGCTGAGGACAGTTTTCAAAGGAAAGCAGAACAGATGTCATGCAGATATCTGCTTGTAGTGCCTTCCCATGAATTTTGTAGGTGAACTGCAAAACTATTTTCACTAAAACAGGATCACTACCCTCCTCATGCGACACCTCCTAATTCCAATAATACTTGGTGCACTTGGGTCCTATGATTAAGTGAATGGAATAATGGATATCAGCATGAAACATCGCAAGTTACCTTAACGATGACATTAATTTCTTGGTTTTTGGACCAGAAACCATAGCATCATAGCATCATCTTTTGTTCTTTTCTTGAGTACTCCTGTTGTACTCAACATTTTAAAAATAAATGTTTGTGCTTCCTAAGTTTGCACCTTTGCCGTTATATCGGGAGACATCTCCCCAAATTTACCTTTCTTTGGATCTACATGTTCCAAACTCAACTTTGTGGAATAGTCATATCCAGTGAGGTATTATTGGTTTTTACAGGAAATAAAAATTGGAATGTTCTTTATGGTCCAGGAAGTCTGATTGAGTTCCATACATTGTTATATGGTAGAGGCTCCAAGTCCACATTACTGCCTTGATATCTTCTAGAATGAAGAAATCTGATTAATGTAGATTAAACGAGTATTTCTTTAAAGTATGCAATCAATGAACATTTTATAAAAAAACAGGAATCCTGTAAAGATCCCATACAAATTATATTGAATAAATCAATGATCAGAAAATAGCAACACAGACTATAAATTATAGTCTATGTAATGTATTTATAAATACATTAAATTATCTTTTTAATGTATTCTCTTTGTTTATGATCTTCTGATTCTCCTCACCATACATTGTTGTTGAAATAATTATAAAAATAGAACTTTGAATGGTGTACATATTGATTATTAAATCTTCACTGACTATGTTAACCTCCTCAGTTAAGATAAAATAAATTAAATTAAAACCAACCCATATAGGACACATTAGTTAAATAATTTAGCTCAGCAGCTTTGGAATGAACATCATAACAACTAAGATTTTATTCAAAAACCCATGCTTATTCATAAACCTCCATCACTGAGATGCCCATGAGATAATTGTGAATAGAATATTTAGACAGTGTCTCATGTCACAAAATAACATGAACACCGAGTCAGATATCAAAATCAAGTAGAATGAAATGCAAGTCACAGTCCTCGTTGCTTCCATCATTTTCATCTGCCTGTATGTAAAGTATTGTTGCCTTTAAAGGGATTGTTACTGGGAAATCAAAATCCCTTTAACATAGCTTTAAGACTCCCAATGCTATAGACACACATGTGGGTGATTTTGTATTTTGTTTTGCTCTGATGCTTACTTGAAACCACTTATTTTTGCATAATAGAAATTTTGAGGTTGCAATAATCTTTTCCATATTAAGAAAGAGGAAATACCTGTGTGAAAATTGTGCAAGTCCGAAGCAGAATGAGACAATCTGATGGCGTAAAGAGACTTTACGCCTCTGTGAGTATTAGCTTGTTCTTTCTTAGTTAATGAAGGAAGCAACTGTCATCATCAACATATATATTGCTTAAAAATCAATAAGGAGACTGCCCTCTGTGTTGCTCCCTCCACTGTAATATTCTTCTTCTTCTTCCTGGAAGCATAAAAAGTCTTTGTTCTACAATTCCACGAACAGTCTAATGTCATGCCTGTTAAGCCTGTGGTGGAATGGAGTTGGTCTCACCCAGATCCTGTTACCCCATGTTCTGTATGAGGAGGCTAATCCTTTCCCTTTCTAGAGCCTTGTTGTGCCCAACAAAATCTGTTGGCTTGGTTATTTTTCTATTGCTAAGAAGAGTTATACACAATTCTTTTTGCTTTTTATTTTTATTTTTATTCAAGTATAAATTCTGAATATATGTAACTCATTTACTGAGAAAACAACCAATTTGATTTATTCAAAGTATTTTCTCCTTCTTTGGTATAAGATGTGTGGATAACACTGACATATTGTATACCAGTCCACGTTATTGACATTTTAAAGACTCATTATTTACAGTTTTTAGGAAATAACATTGATAATATTTAAACTTGAAGCCTCTTGCCTATGATGATGTTCAGCAGGCATCTTATTGTGACTAGGTATTTAATTGTTTCCACAGCAGTTCTGTAAATTTATAGATTTTATGATTACATGCTAATGAAAAAAATAATTCTAATGTAGGCTAAAAAAAAAGAAGGAGGAAAGGAGGAAGGGAGGGAAAGAATTGAAAAACAGAGGAAGGAGAAAGACAAATAGAAACCGAGAGAGAGAGAGAGGCAGAGAGAGGGGGCAGGTAATAAGGAGCTGGAAGAGAGGAAGAGAGGGAAGGAGAGATGAAGAAAGGTAAAGTTGAACCTCCTTACTAGTTACTAGAGGTCAGAGACTCCAACTTCAATTTTTCTTACTTCTTTAGTCTTAAAGGTTGATCTTAATAAAAATGGATCTGGGGTGCAAGTACTTGTTTGTTTACTTCAAAGTAAAGATAAATTTAACTTAATATGTAATACAAGCTTACCAGCACCTTTGTGTATTTCTCTTATAAAAGAGAATTAAAAGAGACAGAATCTAAAGGTTAATGGTGATTATAAATCAACTATGACTATACCAAGTGGTCAGACCTGAGGTTATATAAATACAGATAAAATACAGACTGAACAAGTTGCACTCGTGCATTTAAAAATGTGTGTGTGTGTGTGTGTGTGTGTGTGTGTGTGTATGAACATTTAGTAAAAATGAGGCCACAAATTTTAGAGAAAGCAATGCAGGATGTATGAGAGGAATTGGAGAGAAAAAGGGCAACAGGAATACTAATGTAATTATAATTTCAAAAATACTACAAAATTTAAAAACAATTTGATTCATAGAACTATGCAGGTACGTTATTTCATATATTTGAAGATCCTGGGAAAGAAAACTAGAATTATTATACTAGAAAAATTATAAAAGTAGTGTAACAACTAAGAACTCCTTAGAAGTCAAATTTGCCTGGGTTTTCATTCAGCTGTTTACAGCCCTTTGCCCTAGTCCAAGTTACTTGAGACACAAACATCTTACCTGTAAAGTAGAAGTCATTATGATACTTTCCTTTTAAGATTAACTCTGACTTACATTACTATTGCTGTGATACAGCTCCATGACTAAGGTAATGTAGAAAATAAAGCATTTAATTGACTTACGGTTTCACAGTTTTAGAATTCATGACATTGGAGCACGGGGCCAGGAAGAGCTGAGAGCTCACATCATGATCTGCAAGTAGTAAGCACAGAGAGTGAAGAAATCCCAGATTAACTGGTGCTGGCCTAGCCCCAGTTACACTGTCTTCCAACAGTGCCACACCTAACAGTTCCAGCACCTGGAGACCAAGTTCTCATTCAAACTTCCACTGATTGTTTTAAAATCAAATGTATAAATTGTGCAATATCTGTTATACAGATGTGTACTTAGTAAACATTGTAATTATTGATTATGAAAATTAGACTTCCAAGTTTCAAACTAAATAGTTAAATCACATATACATCCGGAATTAAAAGATATGGTAAGGAAGAGAATCAGTCAGGGAAAATAGATAGACAATCTAAAAAGAAACATATTAGGCTGGGCTTTCTATTCAGATTTCAGAATGTTTTAATGTCATCCTCAACCTTATAATAAAAGAAAGCCAGATAGCTAACACAGTCAATTGTTTTAGCCTCTTCATGAACAACATTCAAAGATTAATAAGTAAATTAATTAGAATTCAGGTCAATAGGATCCCGTCTACTATATATGGTATACACCATTTCCTTTTCATGTGCATTGAGGGGAAGACTGCACGTAGTTCAAGAGGGCCTGCACCTGTCTATGTAGCATAGGATGCCATGAAACTCTTGACCCTGTTACTCTAGCCTCCAGAGTGCTAGGATTGCTTTTGCACACCACAATTTCTGGTCTTTCTCCATCTTTCCTTCCTTCCTTCCTTCCTTCCTTCCTTCCTTCCTTCCTTTCATTTTAATTAATTAATTAATTTACTTACTTATTAATAGAACAACTTTTAATTTAGAACTCTCCAAGAATTCCACATATAGGAGGGGTCTTTAATTACTTCTTTGTTCTTTGCCATCAGTATCCCAGTGCAGAGATAATAAATCAAGCGTAGACTCTGTCCTAGCTACATAGTGAGTTCAAGGCCAACCTGGATTATGTAAGGCCCATTTCATAATAAGAGTATTTGTATATATATATATTGATATTTATTTTGAATATACATAAAATAAACTAAGAACACAAAGGATAAAAATAATGGAAATATACTTTTACGCAGTTTCTTATTATGTCATCAACCAATAAAAATATTTTTCATGTTGGCTGTGATGTACTAAATTTACCTATGACAGTGGTGGGGAACATCTTTAGAAGAGTTGGATGCAGGAAAGGGGTAGGAATGATGTGAATATAGTACTCATCTTTTAATTATCAAAAACTTATAAAAAATTAAGAAATTACATATACTAATAATTGACCAAGTATTAAGATCATGTTAGAGAGACATTTGTGTGGGTTAAACTTCAGTGCCTACCCAATTTATGTTACAGTGCCAACTGCTAATACCTAATAAGAAATAGGCAATAGGGATATAAATAATGGCATTCTTAGGAAGTGACACCATGATAGGTATGACTAGGTTAGACTAGGTCATTTCTGAATGCATCTGCTGTCCGTATAAAAATGTGAAATTTGGAAGCAAACACACAGAGTTGGGGAGGGATGGAGAAAGAGAACATGGGTGGTGATCACATTGTCAATCAGCGAGCTTCTAGTGGAAAAGAAGAAACAGCAAAGAATGTCTACCAAACCAAAGCGAAAGAAATAAAAACAATAAAGTCTTCCAATTCAGACATTGGCTTTGTGATACTTTGTTATGGATACTCTAGGAAAATATTGTGAGCTTCAATGAAGAATCAAACTAGAAGACAATCATCTGGTCCCAACACAAGAATGAATAGAGAAAAAGCCAAACCACCAAAACCAAACCAAAAACCCCACAGCTTTGGATGAGATTAACCCGAAAACACCTTAATAGAAGGTTGAAACTTAAACAAGTCCAATAATTACAATAATTTTCTTGACTGTACATGAAACTATACACAGGTTAAAAGGCAGAAATCATCAGGATTGGGTTATTTACCTTTTTTTTTTTCCAGAAAAAAACCTTATTCCCCTATAATGAACACGTGGATACATTAACTTACTTGTATAAGAAGGTTCATTGTAAGCTGGGATGTAACTTGGTTAATAGAGTGTTTCCCTAGTGTGTAGGAAACCCTGGGTTTGGTTCCCAGCACCAAATAAATAGGTATGATAATACAATCCTGTGTTCTCAGCACTCAAAAAAATGAGGCAGGATGGTAGGGAGATCAAATATTGTCATTGGCTATACAGAGTTTGAGATCATCCTAGACAGTATGAGACTGTGTGATCTAAAGTCTATTGCATAGTGATATATCAATAGTAGACAGCAACATTAGATAATAATAAGTATTATTAATATAATATAATATAATATAATATAATAGAGAGAAAATCATAAATATTGATTCAGAGGATAGTGGATACACAAAAATCCAGTACATTTCTATGATAGAATTATCAATAGAAAAGAGGAAGAGAACTGGGTAAGTGCTTTATTACCAAATAGCCTGTCCCGACTAAGTTAACTTTAGCACCAGTGCTATAACTCCTCATTGATGGTTTTGTAATGAAGGCTGCTGATACTCCACTTTTCAATAGACACTTGCTCTTAGCTTTTATTTGAAGTTGCTCTTCCTCTCCGTGTTGTTTTGGTTGCCTGCTGAATTGCATATATATTGAAAAACTTGTCATAGTGTATTGTTATGTCTCCAAAGGAAATGTAATTACCTAACATGGCCAGATTACTGGTAATCATGTGATTATGTCCTATGTGAGAGGAACAAACATGGAGTAGAAGTGGAAATTCAAAGTGTCTTTAGACGAGTGGAAAGTTCGTTTTATATATAATCCCTTTATTAACTTGTTGGGAACTCCATTCATTCCTAAAGCTATTTTAATCACACTCACACCCTCTTCTCCACCTCACTTAATCAGGGTCCACTCCCCACTCCATAGTTCCTCCCAACTTTGTGTCCTCTTTTTTGCGCTGTCTATAAACTCGGGGGTGTAAAATCATCTGAAGTTTGCCAGAGGTCACACTCTTAAGGAGTCCACCAGAAGGGATCAGCTTCTCAGTTAGGTGTGTGTGGGGGGGACTGTGCTTTTCTCTGCTCTGTGTTGGCGCTTTGACTTGACTTGATCTTGTGCAGGCAACCGCAGCTGCAATGAGTTCATGAGCACAGAGGTCTGATGATGTGCAGACGACATGATTCCAGTCCTCCCTGAATTCTGGCTCTTCTCTTAAGTTCCACTTCTCTTTCACTGTGATAACTGAGCCATTAGAGAGGAGTGTAATGCAGATACCCGGTTTGTGGCTATAGTCCATCCATTAAATACTCTAGAGCTTACCACTTATAAAGACAGAAATATATTTATATATGGAAGGAAGGATTTTTATGTATTTGATCCCGAATCTTAGTAAGTAGTTTTTAAGAGTGAAAGAATGAACTCTGCCTGTTTCATTTTGTTAGCTGGAAGAAGAAAAGCCCAGTGAGTACTTTTCTGGTTTGGCTAAATGGAAATGAAATGCATTCCTTTCTGGGTCACTGAGTTAATCAAGTTAAGAGATTTTTTTTTCTTTTTCTTGTCATTCTTATCAGTAACTTGCATTAAGAATTTTGGGGGTTTGTTGTAAAACAGTCGTTTTCTATAACTTATAAACATCTTGCAGGGGAAGTTCAGTGTTTAATAAACTGCATCTCTATTCTGTAACCAGGGGAGAAACAGTAATTTAGAATACGAAACCTCATTACCTTCTTTAACTAATGAATGAAGGAGGAAGATAAGAATCCCGTTAGTAGCTATTGTGTTCCAAGCACTACTGAGAACCTCACACACAGCATTTCAGTTCATATCTAACATAATCATCAAGATATTGTTCCAGTTTTTGATATGGTAAGTTTTTTTTTTAAATTTTCCCCCTTCTTTTTAAAATATGATATTTGATATTATACATGTAATATATACATATATTCCTTGAGAGACAGGGAGAGCTACAAACTTGGGCACATAAAAGTTATTAGGAGCAAATGAGGGGAGATAGTATATAACTACAATACACATATATTAAATTCGTCAAAAAAATAAAATTTAAGGTTAAAAGTGGCACCAAGATCAGGGTGTACGAGATGAATCTGAGAGGAGAGGCGTCACGGTGAATATGATCAAAATATGTCCACCCCATCCCAACTTCATGTTCTTCTTCTTGTCTTTTTGAAACAAGGTCTTACTGAGTGTCTCTGGCAGGTCTGGAACTCAACTGTGTACAACATGCTGGTCTTGCACTCACAGAGATCTACCTCCCTCAGCATCTGCATTCCTAATGGTTTCATTAAAGCCCAGTGCCACCACATCCACATCGGGCCTCTTTTATTGTCGGTAGTACTCTTTTTTGAAATCACAAGGGACAATGATAAAAACATTTTCTATGAATTCAAATCCATCTCGTCGGGTTATTCTATACAGAATGTTAATTATATATATATATATATATATATATATATATATATATATATATATATATATATAAAATTAATTAAACCTTAAAAGCAGCAATAGATTTGTCCCATTAAGATTTTTTAAGATTAAAAATTTGAGGCTGTAACCGTTTCTTTCTTTCATTTTTTCCCCCCTTTTATTCATTCTTGACTGTGTTTGTGTTTTACTTGTATGCCTTCAGGCCCCAGAAAATCTGATTTTTCTTTGTAGTTTATTCTTTGCTTCTGGACATGTTTTATTTTCTTTGGATAGATTAATAGCAAATTTATATACTATGTAGCGAGAGTTAGATTTGTTTCGACTTTAATGCTCTATTCATTCTTTCTTTCTGTACTGAAAAAAGATCACAAAGCCTCTTCTGGCATAATTTACATGATTGTTATCATTTTCATCCTCATTTCTTAAGAGGCAAATCAACATTCCAATTTCTTTTTCATGAATGAGAAAATAATTGGGTCAAATGAAAAAGTATATAACTGGTCAAAATATGATAGACTCTGATATGGATCACTGATGGTGATAGTGTATTTCCTGTATCCTGATTATAGCTAAAAGATAATGATACACTATTCAGCTGAAAGTAGGTAAGTATTTGTGCTAGAGTTGCCCCCATTTTCTGTTAACTCTTATTTTTTTCAGTGCTGATACCAGTTAACGCTTTAAAAAAATTAGAGGAATACCTTAAAATAAGTAAGTCTACAAAGACAAATAAAAACTTTTAATTTTGTATTTAAAAGACTCTATAAAACATCTATTAGGCAAGATTATAAAATCTAATAGAGTGAGGAAATAAAATTCTTATTAGCTGTTATCAATACCAGGTGTGGCAGATTTTCTTAATATGTGTTATAAATAAGTTTTTGAAACAATTAATTGTGAATTTTCATTCACAGATAGAAACAGAAAAATCAGGGGAAAAAAAAACCCATAAATTTAGTAGATAGTTGTAGGGGCAAAGAATGAGTTTGTGGAAGGGAAGGAGAAGTGGAAATTATGTACATACAATACTCATGTATTGAATTCTTCAAACATTAAAATTTAAGGTTAAAATGTCACAATAATAGGGGTGTATGAGAAGGATCGGAGAGGGGGTATCATAGTATGATACATATATCAAAATGATACATATGATCAAAATACATGGGTATTCATGTCTCAAACTCTCAAAAACCAATAAAATATACTAGCAGACATGTCAAATGAAGGCACACATTTCCCCATTTCATGTGCGGCCATGTTATCAGTAAAATTGTCTTTGCTGAAGTTTTTCTATTGAATATTTTCTGTAATGACATATTACCAAAATTTTAAAACCGGACAGGCATGCATAAAGAAAGCCTCTATGGTTTTGTTGCTTTTTTGTATTTTTTATTTCAGGGTATTTTCCAGGGTTTACTTTTCCCCATTTTGGTGTCATAGGTGCCCGGAGGCCTCACAAAATTGACTAGCAAATATACCAAAAGGAGCATTAATAATTTGACTCTGGGTCTTAAAAACTTAAGAGGGCGATTTGACAATTAGACGGGATGCAGCTAATGCCCATGAGTATTTAGGACATAGAAGAGTCCTGGGCTTTCTTCTCAGTGGCTTCTGGTGTCTGAGCATCACAATAATGAAGCAAAAGTGAAAAATAAATAAATATTCAGTAATAACTGTGGCAGATTCACATGGCTAATTTATTATTCATATTCTGCTTTAATCCTTTATGTCCTTGAAAGGAAATTATTTTTTCTTGTCATTTGAAAACATTGAGAGCAAAGGTCTTGCTTGCAAAGGGAGCTTCTGAATGAGAAGAGGATAAAATTTTTATCAAATCATTAACTGTCCATTAGAACACAGAAATGATTTTTATATTTGAAAAGCCCTACACAAAGCAAATGGAATAAAAGTGGATAAATGTGACTCTGAATACAAACCATTAGTATTTTGTTCCACGAAACACTAAAATATCACAATACGTATTGTATCATTTCTGTTACGCTATCACAAAATTGCTAATATTTCTGATTCATTAGGTAAATTTGAGATCATTTGTAGTATGCAAGATCCTGACTTACTAGCTGCAGTATTGAACCGTGGAAAATGCTTTTGATATTTTTAATAAGAACTCCTAATGGAGGGAGCCCTCTATTTTGGAGTGGGAGAATATAACCTATTTCTTTGAGACTAGTTTGTTGAAAAGTGAATTTTTAGGATGACTTTCATAAAGTTCAAATGGAGTCTAATGATATCCTGATATCTTACCCACACTTCAGGATGAACCCATGTCCATCAGTAGATGGCCAATACAACTTGAACTAAATGTTATTTTTGTAGACTTTTGGTCACATTGTTTTCTTTGGACATATTTTGTCTTATTCATTTGTGTGTGTGTGTGTGTGTGTGTGTGTGTGTGTGTGTGTGTGTGTGT
>JANHMN010000007.1:19567289-19590853 GCA_030674055.1 Rhabdomys pumilio
TGTGTGTGTGTGTGTGTGTGTGTGTGTGTGTGTGTGTGTGTGTGTGTAGTGTGTCTAATGATTTGGGTATGTAGACCAAAGGACAACATTTGAGGATTAGCTCTCACTTAACACTTATGGACTTTGTAATATTCTCTTTTTTTATGTTCTATGCCATTCTAATGCATGGCTAAGAAATACACAGCCAAGTCATCAGATATACTATAAAGAAAACCTAGTAGTTAATTATTGTATATATAGGTAGACAGAGACAAAAGAAAAGTGACAGTGATTTAAGAACATAGCTCTTGGCTGAGCATGATGGGCATACTTTTAATCCCAGCCATTGGAAGGCAGAGGCAGGAGAATCTCTGTGTGTTTGAGGTCAGCCTAATCTAGATAATGAACTCTAGGACAAAGAGAGAGACGCTGTCTCAAATTAAAATAAATATAAAAGATAAAAAGAAGAAAAAAAGGAAAAAGAAATCAGTTCGTTGTATACTTTTATTTGTTTTATTTTTTATTAATCATTTTATTCATATATTTCAAATGATATCTCCCTTCCAGGTTAACCCTCCACCAACCCTCATCCCATCTCCTCTCACCCCTCCTCACCCTTCTCATTCCTCTCACCCCTCTCCCATTTGCCTCTATGAGGGTGTTCCTCCACCCATTCACCCAGACTCACCTCACCCTGCTAGCATTCCCCTACACTGGTGCATCAAGCCACCCTCCCCAACCATTGATGTCAGATAAGGCCATCCTCTCCTACATATGTATCTGGAGAGACTATCTGTATATTTCTTTTCTAAATGACGCCAGAGCCCTTCCTTTCTTCTGTTCAGTTTCCCATATTCCATCTTCCCCTCTCCTATTCTCCCCCCCTGTTCTTCCTCCTGCTCCTCCTCCTCTTCCTGATTCTTCTCCACCTGCTTCTCATCCTCTTGATCTTCCTCCTCCTCTTCCTCCTCCTTAACATCTTGCTGTCAGCAGTGTTGTTTCTATGACTACCAGCTGATGAGTCTGTATGATTTTTTTTGTCTAATCATACAGTAAGCTAGAAAATGCAGGAACTGTCTGTGTTCTGGAGATGAACTCTGGGGCTCAGAAGACAGTAAACTTGAGACTCATAGCTGGTAATGACCCATGATGCATTCTCAAGTTTGTCTAATACTAAAACTGATTTTCTTACCTTTTGCAATACTGCTTTCCCATCTCTGTGTGTAATTCAAAAACCATATGTGTGAAATATACTGTTTTAGGAGCAGCAGTGATTACAATCTTATAGTCTTCATTAGCAAATTCTCTGTGGTTTCACTCAGTAGTAAAATGCTTACTTGAGTGTACTCATAAGTCATACCAATGTTAACAAAGAAAATGAATAAAACTTAGAAAACATCATGAAAAAGAAAAGAATCTTTCACATTTGTAGAATATTAACCTAAACATTGAATTGTCTTTGTGCAAATTTCTGTCTTTTTCATTCATTATTTTGAAAAAGACTTCTACGGCAAGAGCTTTGCCTTTCTCAGTACTGGAAAATTTAGTTTTTTTTTTTTTTTTTTTTTAAAAAAAAAAAACAGCACTGATTTATATGTGCTCAACACTGTGGTTAAATTTTGATATAAATGATAAATTTAGCACAAATATTAGTGTTTTAAAGCAAAATTAGCTGTGTTCCTTTTACCATAGAAGTCTTGAGTGTAGATTTACATTAGTCATGTATCACTAAGATGCAATCCCTGAAGCAACTAATTTAATAAATAGAGATGGGATCTTTAAGTCATAGTCTTGGAGTTCAAATTTAAGACTGGGCAGCCACATCGCTTTGGGCATCTGGTGAATGTCTTAGAGTTAGTGGTTTCATCTTGAGCTAGGATTCTAAGAGAGACTGAGAAGTCTCTCCTGCCTGAATCCCAGGGCAGAGATCACGTGTGTATCACTGCTGTCTTTTACATGGTTACTGGGAATTCAAGCTTAAGTTGTCTACACAGCCCCCAAAGTTTGGGATTTCAAGGAAATACATAATAATCTTTCTTAGCCTCTCTAATGGTTCCGATGTATCTTGATTGTTTTATTCATTAATGTTACAAAAACCAACACTTGATTCTTTTTCAGGGTTAAATCTGGATTGGTGACTGATTGGTGTATCTTGCATATGTGTCCATTGGTTCTTGATAATGTTTTCATGTTGAAATAATGCACTCAACGATAACTTTATTGCAGAAGGGAATTCCTAGAGACAATACTTTTCATTCAGTAGTTAATTATATAGATTTTTATAAATGTTGTTTCATGGTCTCTTCTGATGTTATTTCTTATAACTGTATCTAAAATATCTTTAAAATATGAGTATGGTACATTAGTGTAGTGTTCTATGTGAGATTAACCTAGCACATGACCATTTACTTGGTGAAAAGGAAACTTTCAATGAAAGAACAATTTGGTGAACATGGATTGAATTCACATGACTGACATTCCTTTTCACTGTGGCATCCATTAAGCTTGCAACATTCCCATCTCTTATGAGAAAGTGGAAGCCCCTCTTGGGTATCCTCCCACCCTGGCACATCAAGTCTCTGCAGAACAAAGTGCTTTATCTCCCTCTCAGACAAGACAAGGCAGCTGAGTTACGGTAACAGATTCCACAGACAGGCAACAGCTTTAGGGATAGTCCTCATTCCCATTGTACAGGACCCACATGAAGACCAAGATGCACATCTGCTTCATTTTTGCAGGGGCCTGTATCATATTATCTAACCAGCTCTACTAAACTGAAATTGAGTTGATTTCTGTACTCTTAATCTGGATCTTTTCTGCAAGAAAAACAAAGCATTATAAATCAGAAGGAACTGAAATAATGAATCTGCATATTTTTTCTAATTCCTGATCCAGCATCTGCCATCATACTTGCTAATTGTTCATATTTGATTCAGCATTTGGATGCCCATTTGGATATTTAAGCTTCAAAAATATATCCCCTACAATGTTCTATTTCATTTATATGTTTCAAAGGTGACATCTCCCTTACTGGCAGTCTCTCCACACACGCTTCCTTTCTTGAAATATGAGACACATCCTTCATGGTGCATACACTTGCCAAGTGTCCACCACATTTAGATTTCTTATTTTTAACCTGTTGATAAATTCTTTTTTGTATCTTTATCTTTTTGTGATCAGGATTTGTTATAGAAAAACTATGAAAGTGGATATTTCCCAGGTTGATGAATGTATCACTTCATAATGAGACTGTAGGGAATGCTACAGGAGGAAACAGCCACCTTCTGTAACTGAAGGGAATGTCTGTCAGCTCTGCTGTGCACCCCAGTTCTGTGAATGTTACAAGAGGAAACAGCCACCTTGTGAAACTTAAGGAAATGTCTGTCAGCTCTGTAGCACACATGCCCAAGTTCTGTGCCTCTTAAAACTTATGATATATGTTTGTGGATATACATATATATGGATATACTTATTCTGTAGGTAATTGTTCATAGTCTTAAATTTGTTACTAATTTATGTTAAATGTAACCAATATTTATCAAATAATGTGGGTATTTTATTTAGATATTTATGGTTATCTGTAGAGGTTGAGTCTTTTAAAATGATATGGGGAAGTCCCACTTAACACTAGAAACTAAGAATCAAGATTGTCCCCTTTAATACTGTATGATGTAACTATTAGGATCATTTTTCATATCAGTTTTTCAGGGAACTTAAAGATTTCTTTATTCATTTAGTATATTTCTTCTACATTGGAGAAAGACAAACACAGATGCTAATTATCTAAATGTATGCATATTCAATTAGAAATGACAACACATTTGAGAAGTAGTTACTGGAAAACTGAAGGATGGATACCCTCGTTCTTGTGTTTGACATCTCAGATTTATTTTCACATCAGAATATCTTAGAGATTGCAATGAAAATGGAAGCATGAGATTTCTTACAGGAAACAGCATTGCTGCCTGCTGTTATGGCCTACTAGAGCAGAGCATTGCAGAGGATCTTCACTTGTTTAAGGACATTGGGAGCTTATCAGATCTCTACAGACCTCCCGATGTGTGAACCTTTTCAACTGTAGGCCCAGGAAAGCTTCTGACATCTTTTACATCCACTGTTTTAGAGGTGTGCACCTCTAGCTGCTCGCTTTTCAACTGTAAAGCCTAACGTGGCTTCTTCAGCTTAATGCTTGACAGTTCTACCAACTGCTAAAACTTGCTGATGTTGACACTAAATTGTCACAAGTTCATTTATTTTACATATTTCTTTTGTGAGATCCTTTTGCTTCCCAGCCTGTATGACTGCATGACAAATATTTGGATTCTACAGAGACAACAGATACATAGCTATCAAAAGTAAGGAGACCACATTGTCTTTTGCTTAAAAAATATCCCATAATTCCAGTCCAGAATAAATCAATATTGGCTTTATCATTTATATTGAGATAACATGATGTCTAAAACATATATTTCCTTCTTTATACCAAGTAATTGTATTGTGAAGATTATTAGCACATTAGATATTACCAACACATGTTCATGAAAAATGTCCTCTCTGTTCCCTGTATGTCTTCTACTCCAAAATGGTAGATAGGTTTCATTATACCTCATTACTATGTTGTCTCAGTTCTCCCCCCTCCCTTCCTCACTCCCTTTCCTCTCATTCCTCCCTCTTACACACACACACACACACACACACACACACACACACACACACACACAGAGGGGGTGGGAGGGAAGGAGGGAGAGAAAACCTCTCATTCTAATTTTTTGAATAATAGGTAGTTACCGCATACCTCTGACTATCTTGGAACTTACTCTTTATGTTTCCATAAAAACTATGAGCTCACAGTAAACCTCCTGCTTCTGCCTTTTGAGTGCTGAAATACCATATACGTTATTCCTTAGAAATTTTACAAAACTGATTGACATCCTCCTATAGCAATCAATTTTGGTGTCAATTCTTACAACAAACCTACTCCAATATTTCTTATTTTCAACTGACAACCTGTATTGGACACTAGGACTACTATGAGAAAGTGCTGTGAACTTGGGTTAAAACAGCAGAGAGTTTCTCTTTCTGTAGGGACAGAAGAGCTACTGCTAGACAGGTCCTGTTGTCTTCAATAGACTAAAGGAAGTATCATCATTACTAGGCTTGCAGCAGCTCATTGCATGTTTGCCTCCATTACCACATGCCATTCTCCATGTGTGGATCTGTTCCACCTGGGTGTCCAGGTGTCTTCTTTTTAAAGGACTTCATTATATTAGATTAATAGTCCACCCTACTTCAATATGATCTGATCTTAATTTGTTGGCAACCACAACAAGCCTGTCACCAAACAAGGTAGCATTCTGAGGTCTCAAGGGCTAATACTTAAACATGTCTTTTGGAGGATTCAGCTAAACACTTAGTAATGACTACTATGCTTATGTATATTTTTGTATTACCTGTGCATGTGTATATGTAAGTATACCCATTCTTGCTCACAATCCAATATATACTAATTATCAGGTGATGTAAATTTTTTCCCTTCTAGATTTTATGCTCCTAGAGTACATATCTGTCTAATCTACCTTTTTTTTTTGCAACTGTACATGGGTAGTCGTTCAATATATGCTGATTAAATATAAAACTCTTTGTTCACTACTAAAAGAAATCTGTGATATCAAAGATTACAAGGGCTGAAGGTGATAAATGTTGTTTCATATCTAATATTATGTATTTTGTACTCAATCAGTATTATATAGAAAAAAAATTAAAATACTGTGAATTGGGAATCAAGGGAATTCAGTTCTTTTCCCATGGTCCCTAGTTTCACAGCCTTGGGGAAATTACTTAATTTCTTCATGCTTTTCTATAACACATAAATGGAAGGCATTATAGCTTACAGATTCACTTTCAAATATTTATGTTTTGCATTTTCCATTCAAGAACCTCCAGAGACTAATTTAATCAGAAAATCTGGGACACATGTGAAGAGTCTGGAATTTCATGCTAATGAGTTCATTTTTTTATTTGAAAATTTAAAAATTTGGAGCATGATGAACAAGAAGGAAAAGTGATAGTTGAAGCTGTAGTTTGAGCTGACTGAGAAGGCACATGCAGCGGTGTGAGGATGGGGAGAATGGGGAGGATAGGGAGTTGACTGGATGGTTTGGGGAGAAGAAGAGGAGTGGTGGAGGAATCTGTAGAACACTTTACCAGATACATGATATGATTCTATAGATGCTGGGATGTGACATCTTGTAATAATAACTTGTTTGTCTTTCTCCTCCTCCATTGCAGAAAAGTAAAGCAAAATTGTAGTAGTTTGCAGTTGTTACTTTTTGAAAATAACTTTTGAATCAAAACATTTTCTTAATGTAAAACACACACGCATGCACACACACACAAGCACACACAAATATATATAGTACTTTCTTTGACAATACCTGCTTATATTCCATTATCTTAGCATCAAAGAGTGAACACATACCATTTTCTATCTATAAAAATTTCTTCTGCAAAGGTAGAAATGATACAATTGTTTAAAAACAGAAGTGATTTTGAATTCAGCATAACTTTGTATATATAATCATTTCTTATTATTATTCAAAGTTAACCAACAGAATTTTAATTAAAACTCCTCACACAAAAAAAGTTATTGACATGATGATCTAGTAGAAAGGAGAAAATTAAATTTTCCTAAACTTTGCAGCTGTTTTCTGATTCATTATAGTTCTACCTGGAGCCCAAGAAACCAGAGGTCAACACCTGAAATTTCAGTTTAGAAGGCTTTATTAAAATACCTATAACATTATTTAAAATAGTCAAAATTCCTAGTTAAATACTTATTAGATTAAATTTTTGGATCAATCATTTTTATACTTTATTATTATTTACTTGCTATTAGTTTAGTAAATATCCTATAGCTTAAACTCTTTGATTTACAATTTTTCTATATCCTTTTAAAATATATTTTGTATTGGGTTACCTATTGCCTTTAAGCATCAAAATAATCACAATTTATGCATATAAGATAATCAGAACATGGCATCATGGATTTCATATTTTACTTGTTTCACAAAATACAGTTAGTTTAAATGACTGATGAAATGGAAATATCATTTTTAAAAATATTGCAAGCCTGTGTTTATCTCAAATATTCTCCTAATTAAGCAACATAATTAAGTTGATAGTAAGGTCTACTCAGGAATTTATGAACACATTTGACTTGTGGGTGTTAGGTATCAGAAAGTTTTTGTTGCTTTTAATTAAACAACCTTGAAAAAAGGGAACAATATGGCTGGAGAAATGGCTCAGTCAATAAGGACTGGTCATGTAAACATGAGGATCTGAGTCTGGATCCCTGAGACCTTTGTAAAGAGTCAGAGATGGGCACACTCCTGTCATCCCAGGCATGGTGCAGCTGGGAGGCAGAGACAAGCCTGGAAGCTCATGGGCTAGCTGTGCCCTTCCATAGGATGCAGTTTCAGGTCAGTAGAAAACCCTGTCTCCAGGAGAAGTGGAAATTGCCCAAAGACTAGCAGCTGAGGTTTTCTTTGACCAATACATACATGTCGAGCACACTTACACCTGAACCTCTCCACAGGAATGAACACACACACACACACACACACACACACACACACACACACACACACACTTTTAAAATACAGTAGAAAATATTATACAAAATAACATGATTATATAGGCCTTTTCATTGCTCTTGGTTGGCTCCCAGAAGGACCCTATTGCTGAACTCATCAAACACTTTAGACACAGGAATTGGAGGAATCACGCCAGAACTGAGGTGTAAGCATCCTCCCTGAAGATTACCCCACATGCTACATAAAGAAGTTATGCAAGCTGCCAAGGCAAAAAAGCAAACAATAGTGCTACATAGCTCTAGTGCTTACAAACCACAACAATGACCAACATGGCAACACATTCCCAAGGGTACAGTAGAGATGCCTGTGTCTTGGGAGCAAGCAACAGTTGTCTAATTAGACTTTCTGCCTGCTCAATACAAGGAAATGTATTACTGGGACTATGAAGCTAGCCAACTAAGTGTAGCTGGTAAGATCCTGGAGACTAGCAGAGCATCTACTACTGCCACTTTCCCAAGACAGAATAATTTCTATCTGCATTCTAAATACTGGTCCTAATACCCATGAATAAGAGAAGTTTTCACTCCTTGTCAGAGTAGCTATGTTTTGTAATAGAAAGACAACAGTTCAGAAACATACAACGGACCAAAATGCAAAAAACAATTGACTGAGCATGCCTAGAGTGACTTGATACATATACAGCACAACCCGTCAAGCTGAGGATAAGGGAACATTGTGAAAGAGAAGTGGAAGTACTCTAAGATCCAGAGGACAAGGGTGTGTGAACATTACATTGTATCAAATACTTTAAGTGACTAGCACCTACAGAGTTTATAGAGAAATGAAATTGGGACTTGACATAAATATATGTGTATCTTTATTTCTTTAAAAAGATTTATTTACTGTATTTAAGTACACTGTCGTTGTCTTCAGACACACCAGAAGAGGTCATGGATTCCATGACAGATTGTTGTGAGCCACCATGGGGTTGTTGAGTATTGAACTCAGGACCCCTAAAAGAGCAGTCAGTGCTCTTAACCACTGAGCCATCTCTCCAGCCCTATGTGTATCTTCAGGTGCAAAGTAAAAATAATTTTAAAGCTATGGAGAAACCTTACAGAAGAAATATGACTTATAAAAAAAGTACTATTGCATCAATTGTGGGAATATTTTAAAGAACTAACTTATATCACATATGAAGTAGACAATTCAGAGAAACATCATTCTTCTTAAAAATTAAATATGATTTCCACTGAACATGAAATAGTGTAAGCAGGTCTTCTTTATTGGAATAGAAAACTTGAGAGTATAGTTGTGTTTCCTGCTACAGACCCATTCTGTATTCCCATTATCTTCTCCCTGACTCCCAGACCCTCAGCTGGTCAGTCTCTTCTAAGCTATAAGATCTTAGAGACAGCAGTTAGCCCTGTGGCCATAACATGGTATTCAATCAGTGTATGGATGTCATTCACAAATGTGGTTATTTTAGCAATAGATATGGTGACAGGACCTAGTCATCACCTCTCTGGACCATTGAGCAGCATGTAGTCTGCTGAGTGTCCTATGATTAAAATTCCCTTCTTATTAAAATGAGGCATAACAGAGAATTTTACTATAGTATATTATTATCTTGAGTAACCTGGATTATGCAGTGTACATGTAAGACCGTAAGAGTAAGGGTGTAAATCGTATCACTTGTGGCACAGTAAGCTCTTTAGTGGCTATACAACTGAAGTGATTATACCAATGGCCAATGTGTCACCAGGGAAAAATAGGGTCCTATGAGCCCCTCTCTTATCCATGACTGACTTTTGAAAGGCTCAGTCTTGTGCAAACACAATGTAGATAAGTCAAACTCCTGTGAGTTCAGTATTACCTTGTCATGATCAGAAGACAGAGACTCACAGTCCTTTTCTGCTCTTTTATATTTTCTGTTCCCTCTTTTACTGTATTTCCTGAGACTTAGTGAAAGGGATACATGCGTTTTTGCTTGGAGTTAGTATTCAATTGTCTCTTATTGACAGCACTTACAGAACAGCCATGAGTTTCTACATTTATAGCTTTTCACTACAAAACTATTTGTCTCTGATCAAGGCTGAAAACAATACTTCATATAAACAAAAAGAAGGAAGCCTCTATGCTATATAATTACTTTTGAATTGTGTTTGAGTTAATTTTTCATAATCTTAAGTATATGTAGGGAGACAGAAGCTATGCGCATGTCAATGCTGTTGCCTAAGGAGTCCAGAAGCATCAGATCTTGGACCTAGAGTTCCAGGCTGTTGTGAGCCACCCAACGCAGGTATAAGAAACCAGCCCCATCTCACATGGATAGAATCAAGTGCTCTTGACTGCTGAACCATCCATCCACTCCCCTTCATTTATTTTGAATAACATTCAAATGTATATATACACTTGAGCCCTTTACTATTTAATCTGTTTTTAGCTTTTTGATTAAACATCAGTATGTAAAAGCTAAAAAAATTTTCCCTCATGAACCATGAATTTTCTTTTTCAGGTTTTCATGATTTAATAAACAATACGAACTAAATATTTTATATTTTATTCAAAGTTATGATTCTGTCTCTGTTTGGTTTCTTGTTTATAAATGTTAGTTTGGAAACACCAAAATATTTTTCCAAAGTAAATGACTCTACAAAATCCTTCCCCTTAGGCTAGGCTTGCTCTAGCGAACATTTCTTTAGCTCAGAGGATGTTTTCGTCACTCTCAGGAAATACCATGAAGATTGCCTCCTATTTATGGATAAAACAATAAGATAGCACAAGGCATACAAGAAAATAGACTCAGTTGTTACTGTCCTTTTTAGTTAACACTTGGGAAAGAAGATATGCCATTCACTTGAGAAAAATATAGGCATTTAGTCCAGATTTTCTGAATATATTAACATACAATATAGTATAGAAACATTATACATTGTAGGAGTGTTATATGAAATAAATTAACATACTGTGTAATATAGAAGGACTAGGGAATATATGTCAACATTTTGTGTAACATAATTGGTTCGGTGAATTCTTGCCCCTTCATATTTAGGGCAAAGCAGAATCACGTTCACCACTCTTGCAGATAATGAATTCAAATAGACATTTCAATTTCTTTGGCTCACTCTATGTGCAAGTAAGGGAGATTCAGCTTCCAAATGATTCCATATGTAGAAGGTAATGAAGTGATGCAAATTCAATTCCATTTATCTTTAATTGAAAACATTCTTAATTCTAGCCAGCCACTGTTATAGATTTCAGAGATTGAAAGATTATGGCTTCTACGTCACCATTACACTTCATACATTGTTAAAGGATGGCAGTTGTTTTCTAAATAACGTGTGTGGGTTTGTTCAATTTAAAGCTCAATTCCAGGGCCATAAGTCCATGAATCTTGCAGAAACAACACAGAACAGAGGTTGCCTATGTCTGAGGTGTGGTCGAAAAAGACAGATTCTGATAAAAAAAAATGTACAATTTTAGAAATATAGGATGCAGGTCTGCTGGTGATAAAGTTGGCAGGATGGTGGTCTTTGTTAACATGTTCTGAAGTCTGCAGTGAGAGTAGCTCACCCCTTCTTCAAACAAAGAAGGATGTCATGCCATTAGATAATCATATATCAGTAACCTTGTTATGTATGCTATGTGAGAGAATCTTTTTATAACTTGTGCATACATTAAAAGGTCACAGCATATATCTTAACTGCATGCAGTTTCATTAGTCGGAAAGCTGGCACAATGAGATCAACTAAAAGTAACGCAATATAGGATATATGTGAACATTTCTAAGTTTAGATTAATAGAAGAAAGGCGTTTAACCAAAAGTCTTAGATTTATCCTAGAATATGTAAAGGAGAGTAGTTTTCATGTAACAACAGACTTGTCATGTAGTTGGAAAGGTTCTTTTTTCCTTTTTCTTTGTTTTTTAGTGTTCAGCATTACATGATTTTGTTTTTATGTATTGCTTTTAAACATACATTTGTGCTTCATTATTTTTCCTTAATAGGTAATTATATCTTTTTCTTTTCTTGTGATTGTCACATACATACAAACATACACACACACACACACACACACACACACACACACACACAAAACATGTATATAAATGCAACCCTCTGTGTCTGTTTAGTCTGGCTGTGTATGTATAGTTTCAGAGTTGGCATTCATCTTGGTACTGGATAACCAGTTAGTTTCCTCAAGCCTGTGGAAGAATACTTCTGTTCTCTGCTTTTCCTAGTTTCCTACAGTCTTTGTCTACTGGTGAGATGCCTGTGATTTACCCTGTGACTTGGGTTTTATGGGACATACGCCATACCTTTAAGTGACTATATTTTCTGCTGTTTCTACCCTCAAACCCGAGAATTTATGTTTCTTGGTGTCACACTGCTTGCATTGATAATTTCTTTCACACGTGCCCATTTACCTGAATTCAATCCTGTCTTGAAACTACTGACTCATGGTAATGATAATACCACTGACAGAAACAGCAACCACAACTATACCTACTATGTTTATGTAATAGGCTCACCAACTCTGTGATATTATAAAATAACAACTCTTATTGATATATTTGTTAAAACGCCAGTTTCAGGACTTTTGTGCTTGGTGGTTTACTGCTACTAATTTCTATTCATTCTCCTGGCCCTCTGGACTTTTCTCCTGTCTCTTCCCATACCTGGTCCTGCCCCCCATTTTTCTTCACCTCTCATCTCCCACCCAGATTTCTCCCTCCCTCTGCCTCCTGTGATTATTTTGTTAACCCTTCTTAGTGGATTTGAAACATCCACACTTTGGCCTTCCTTCTTGTTAAGCTTCATATGGTCTGTGAGTTATATCTTGAATATTCTGAGGTTTTAGGCTGATATCAAATTATCAGTGAATACATAGCATGTATGTCTTTTTGGGTCTGGGTAACTTAACTCAGGATGATATTTTCCAGTTCCATCCATTTGCCTACAAAGTTGGTGAAGTCATCATTTTTAATAGCTGAGTAGTATTCCATTGTGTAAATGTACCACAAAAATACTCAGTAAAATTCTTGCAAACTAAATTTAAGAATACATCTAAAACGATCATTCTCCATGATCCAGTAGGCTTCATCCCAGAGATGCAAAGATGGTTCAATATATGGAAATCCATCAACATAATCCACTGTATAAACAAACTCAAAAAAGAATCATATGATCATCCCATTAGATACTGAAAAGCCTTTAAAAATATACAACAGCCCTTGCCCTTGATGTTAAAAGTCTTGGAAAGATCAGGAATTCAAGGCATGTACTTAAACATAATAAAAGCAATATACAACAAACCAACAGCCAACATCAAATTAAATATAGAGAAACTTGAAGGAATCCCACAAAAATCAGGGACAAGTCAAGGCTGCCTACTTATTTTCTATTTACTCTCTCCCTATTTATTCACTATAGTACTCAAAGTTCTAGGTAAAGCAATAAGACAACAAACAAATGTTTTGGTGGATTTTTTAAATGACTTTTTTCTTTTAGAATTCTACCTGACATTTATTGGTGTCTTCTTATAATGACATTAATGTTACAGTAGAGGTGATATTCACATAAACTAATGAAATCAAGACTGTAAATAATATCAATATAAATAATCCCTCAAATATTTCATGATTAGGGTGTTTTCATTTTATTAGTAGATTAAGGTGTATTTGAAAATATTATTGCATTCCTTTTTATTCTTTGTTGTGAATCTAAAAATATCTGTAAGTATAAGATTTAAAGAATATTAGAAATCATTTTTAATTTATATTTATATTAAAAACAAACAATGCAACATCTAAATTTCTCACATAAGAACATTGGATATTATTTCTCCCTTCATATATAGTATATTGGAATGACTTTACTTCTGATTTTGAAATTACCATAAAACTATGAATTGTTCAAAAGCTTTTGACTTATTAGCTGAGGTACAAGCAGAAACTTAAAAGGAAAGCTTTCTTTCCATTTTGATTTTCAAATCTAGCATGTCTTCAAAATATTTAAACACCTAGTACTATGATTAAGATATATCTTATACAAAGATTATAATGTACCTTAGATAAAGAGAACACTGCATAGATTTCAACATGCTTGTCTTCTTTTGATATTCAGAGTACTTTGAACTAAAATAGTAATTTTTCTAAGTGTATAAACTATAAGGTAGTCCTGTTTTACATAAGACAGGGTGCATATATTATCACGTGGGATTTTTAGATGTTGTACCTCTTCACATGAACTGTCTCATTGCATACAAGTTCAACTTAGATGTACATGAAGATACAAAATAACTAAAATTGTAAGTGAAGACTTTAAATTTTCTTTAGTGCAGATAATTAATCTACGTAATTTGTATAATATGTGAATATTGTTTTGGTATATTACAAATCTCCTGTAATAATGTGGTTTGTGTTCTGTGATTAGATTTTCTCTGTAATAGGAGAGCAGTGCTGTTGTTCATGAGTATACTCCAGCAGATTCCATTGTCCTATCTATATGTTAAAGAACACTCACGTTTACCTTAATATTAAGAAACAGCAGCCTGGCCAAGAGAGCAGATGCCACATCTACAGTGGAGAACATTAGAACTTGCTAACTCTTTGACTCATAAAATATATTTTTCAGCTTGAGACATTTAATAATTACTCAATTTTAATTTTGAACTAAACAAAATCCTTATTCAATATGAGAAATATTTGTCTCAAGTAAATACATTTTTTTACTCTAAATCAAACTGAATCTTGTGTTTGCTATGTCATATATATTTCAAGGTCCTAGTAGTCTTCCAAGGAATGGTTTGCATCAGGGAATGAAATATTTAAGAAAGCAATAGGAAAACCTAGCCCTAACACAGAACACAAAACAGTCAGTGTGGCCATCCCATACACAACATGCCAGTATTATGTGTTTGAGAAACCATTAAACACAGTTTACTCTGTACTATGTACTGAGGTCACTATGAGCTAGATTCTTTTTCAGAGGTGATTGAATTTAATTATATGTGTTTTTTCTCTCAAGGATACATCAGCTCAAATTAGTTTAATCTAATACTATGCAAGTGCCCAAGAGGGTATGTCTGTTATAATAGTAATTGTAAAATATAACAGTAAATAGATAATGTTTCCATTATCTTCTAAAATGTAAAGCTCCTCTTTTGAATTCCATAATATTGACATACATGGCATGTAATCTGTGAGGTTGGTGTCATTATTAGATGGAATGTCAAAACAAGGACAGTCAGATCTTTAAAGGGGTGTTATTTATGCAGTTAGTATCAACTGTGAAGAATAAACATATTTCTCAATTTATGTGATCAGTTTGAGTCAGTTTTACACTCACTTGTGTGCATGTATGTGCCCACAAGTGTTTCAGTGCCCATTTCAAGGTGTAATGGAATTGATTTTTGCTTTCTACCTGATGAGTGTTGGGGATTAAAATCAATTCATCAGGCTTGATTGACATCACACAACTTAACCAGCTGAACCATCTCATTAATTCTTAAACACTAACTTTTTATTGAACTTTTAGGCACAGATAAAGATTTTAAGGATAATTTTTCACTTATTTAATGTAAATTTTATCATATTCATTATATTTGTTTTACAACTGTCTAAGGAAATATTTAGTTATTTTCTGTTAAGTATTCCTTTTGAAATGGGAGGAGGTCGTTCCTCTTAAATAATCCTGCCAAGTATTCACATTGCCAGTGTCCTAGGGATGACACTGTATTGCTACAGTAATCCTTAAGTGCTACTTCAAAATTATGCCCTATTCAAGCAAATATAACTTACTATAAGGATTAATACACTGATAGATGTTTGTGTTGTGCTTTTTAAAGCACACGTCAGAGCCTCCTTTAATAAGTCTGAAGTCGTAAGTTAGCAAACCTTCTTTAGTTGTACATAAGTGGAAGGCAAAATAAAGTCAGTGTTGGTATTCACGATGATTTAAGCTTGTATAAATTTACTGTTTCTTTCTTTTGATTTCAGATGCAATAACAGAACCCAGTGTGCAGTGGTGGCAGGTCCTGATGTATTTCCAGACCCATGTCCGGGAACATATAAATACCTTGAAGTGCAGTATGAATGTGTCCCTTATAGTATGTATATTCCTATACTTTTCTTTTAAAGTATATTACTTATTAATTTGCATGTATTATCTGTGATGACATAAAATATCACATAAATATAAACAAGACAACAGATATGACATTTACAGGTTGAGACCCTTCATTCATTGCATGTCTCTACGCATCTATTTTCGATGATGCATATTTTTGATGATCATGTACGTGAATACCCATGGTAACAATGTTTTGAATGCAAAAACATTCAATGCCTAAGAAAATAAAGGGTAGGTAGTATGTCCGCATTGAATCTCTCCAAGATGACTGAGCAAGAAGAAATTGAATGTCAATGTAAATTTTATACACTTATAGCCATCAAAATTGATTTTTTTCAGTGTGATTAAAGTAATTATATCTAAGTTTCATGTGCTGTCAGCCTTTGAAAATCAGATGTACATCCATTCACAGGGCACAAACCGGAGAGTGAAAGGAGACCATGAATTAAGTAACACTTCAGAGTATGTTTCATGCAGTCCCAAGGAGTATGTCTGCAGCCTTTAGATCAGTCATGGTAAAGAGCAGTAATGTATTTTTTTTCTTCAGGAATAATGAAGAATGAAATAATCTAAAATGGAACATTTTCTGACTTTTTTATCCCAAGGGAAGATTCATCATCACAAAAGATTTTTTCTATCTTACTAGTTAATTATTCATGGGATTTTGTAGTGAAAATCACACAGGAAATCCTGTAGTCTCCTGTTAGATATTCAACTCATGCCAGGGAGAGAGAACACCTGGGATCATAAACAAATCCCAGGATCCAACTTCCTTTGATGTCTCAGAAGGGGAAAAATATCTGGGGATCAGCAAGTTTGCCGTGCCAAGAGACAGCTCTGAGCTTGCTCACCCATGCTTATTTCAAGAAACAGCACATTACTCATGAGCTGGAAGTGTGCACACTTCAAAAATAGAGAGAACTTTGGCCAACAAGAAAGGAAATTATAATTTGAAAATAATAACGAAGCAAGATAAAATTTCATTTTTGAGTCATTATAGCATGACTGGATAGTGTGAATTCAATGCATTTCACACACTTAACATTCTTTGTTCTGAAAAGTACATTTAAGTATATAGGTTTAATTGAACTCCCAGTTGGGTTTCATATATTACCATCTCCGTAGGAGCCTTTGTGAAAAGTATAAGACTCCTACTGCCCATTTTTTGTTGACCAGTGACATTTTAGGGAATGAAATGCATAAACCATCTTTGAATTGAGACAGTTGTACGTTGCTTGCATAATGAGATATTGGTGAAGTGTGTAGAATGCAGAATTAGAGAGACATTTTATGAAAAAATACACAATAGGCAAGATTTCATTTCTAAAATAGTTCTGTAAAACCTACATTAATATTCTAAGTTTCGTACTTTGAAACACGAAAGCAAAGATAAAATGTCAGATTGTACTTTTTTTTATACTTTGTTAAGGAAATGAAACAGTTCACAGCTGTCTTGCTGCTCTCCTGCATTTCGTCAGCTTTTCTTTGAGGATGTGGAACAACCTTAAAAGCCTCTTCCAGATTCGTTCTAGAATGTCCGATGCAGAAATCGCGTCCATATAAATAAGGCGTTGCTCACACAGTTTTAAAACGCTGTGCATTTAAAACCGTGTCTTTTCTCTTATAAATTGTTTAAGATAGAAAACGTGATTCTTTAATATCTACATTTAGAGGTTTCTGACAATCATAAATTTTTCTGGCTGCTTTAAAAATACTTATTATTATGTTATTTATCTGGTTGTTTTTCCTAATGAAGCATTACAAATTTAGACATACCCACTAGCGATTCTATATTATATGAATTTGTAGTGTATATCTGAATTGTGTTTAAATTCTCTTCAATATACTTGTTTTAAAGGGTTATGGAGACTTGGAATGCATTTCACAAACTAAATGTGATTTTAGAAAGAAAATCACCCAAAGAGGCATAAACTGGGTCTAAGTTGCTGCTGAGTTGAGGGAGTACTTGCAGAGAATGCAAAAAACCATGGGTTTGATTCCTAGAATATCATAAAACATGCATGGTGGTCCTTATAAGTAATAAAAACACCAAGGAGATGGAGAGTAGGGTATCAGAAGTTCTGGGTGATTTTTAAGTATATAGCAAGTTCAGGGCCAGCCTGAGATACACGAAACCTTCGCTCCAGAGAAGAATTTGAAAACATCAAAATTTGGTGTCAAGTTGTATTCATTTAACAGGACAATGAATCACAGATTCATAATACAAACTGATAACTTTAAAAGTTGCCAAGTTTTCAGTCCATGCAAATATTAACTTGTTCTAGCGTTCTGCCTGTATACCTTCTATGATCCACTAAGTACTGATTTAGATCAATATTAAACTCACTCTTAATCATAAAATGCATGTTTTTCTGGATGCTGGAGTCGCTTGCTTAGCATTACTACGATGTATTGATGCCACCACATGCCATTCATCCCAGGGGTTGAAGGTTAACATACATTAGCTTATTCACTCTCACAAGTCTCCCTAGGAATTATGAACATAACCATTTCATTGCACAGGAACCATACAGGCAGCATATTGGATGTGTAACATGCCCTATGTGTAGTATAACCAGAGAAAGTCAGAGCTAACACATTGTCTGCCTTTGTTACTGTGATATTTAGACTTAAAGATTTTGTGTTGATATTTTTACAAGATATTTAATTTTATTTCTTATCTTCCTACTCAGTTATGCCATGTGGTGAATCCGAGTGTTGCAAAGACCCAATGCTGTCTTCAGAATCTCTTATCTGTTTATCAAAGAGTTTGCATTCCTGTTAGCTATTTATTAAAGAGTACTGAAATCACTGCATGCTTGTATTTCCCAATGCAACATAAAACTGTGAAGCATAAACTAGTTTGTGTCTCATATACATGTTACCTGTAACTTTTAATAAGCTTCTTAGCTAGAGTAGATTAAGAAATTGGTTTTAGTATATATTAGAGAAAACTTTGAAAGCTGCCGAGATTTAGTGTTAGGGTAACATGAGATTTATGGTTTAAACATTACATTTGAAATTTCTATTCAGCAGCTAAAGAAACAATCCACATAAGACCATAGCCTATTTGCTAAACAAATGGCTATTTTCAGTTCCATTTTAAACTGAAGAGCATAAGCTGTGGGCTGTGAAGATAGCTGCTTCTGTAAAATGCTTGTTTCTAAGCCTAAGGACCTGAGGTCAATCTGCTTTCATTTGCAACCCAGTGCTGGCCGGGCAGATGGAGATAACCAAATCCCCAGGACTCCTGGGTCAGAAAGCCTTGACTTCTAAGTAAGTTTCGAGGGAAAGAGCCTGTCAAAAAAGGATGGTACCTGACGAAAAACTACCAAGGTTATCCTCTGACATACACACACATACACATAAATTTCTACTCATATCCCACGTACATATACAAATACACATGAGTGCCAATGTAACATGCTCATGCACACACTCAAAAACACACACAATCACACAAACATGCACACACATACACACACACACACACATACATACACACACACACACACACACACACACACACACACACACACACTCTTGTAGGCTTACTCAGTGACAACCACACAAACACAGATTAAATAACAATGCTTTTCTCAGGATACATCATCATTGTCGTGACAAACAGTAAATTTAGTAGCTACAAAAGTTTTCTTCTTAGTCGATAGGAGGAAGAAAAATTATTGATGATTTTTTTTTCCATCAGGCACATCAATGGTGCATTATTTAGCTTTCCATTGTTGTGATGAACAACAAGGCTACAAGCAGCTTATAGAGGAGAGAATTCATTTCATTTTGCAGCTTACAGGCCATCATGAAGGAAAGTCAGGACAGGAACACAGGACAGAAACCCAGAGACAGGAACTAAGGGAGAAGCCAGGGAGAAATGCTACTCATTGGCTTATTTACTAAGACTGGCTTGACTTGTCTTCTTAGACACCCAGGACCAAGTGCCCAGTTGTATAACTGTTCATGGTGGGCTAGATCCTCCAATACCAATCATTAACCAAGAAAGTGCCCTACAAATTTGCTTACACAAAATCTGATGGAGACACTTTATCAAATGACGTTTCCGTGTCTTGTGTCAAAAGAGCAAAACTAACCAGGAAATGCTGTATGTAATTGACAAGCAAACAGTGACATTTTTAAACATTTATTTGTGTTTGTGTGTTTGTGTGTTTGTGTGTTTGTGTGTGTGTGTGTGTTGTGTCTACCCACAGGCACACAGCATTGCATCTGTGGAGATCAAAGAATAATTTGTAAGAGTATGTTTTTGTCTTCCACCATGTGGATCCCAGGGATTAAACTTAGGTCATCAAGCATGGCAGCAGGCAATCAGATGCACTAAGTTATTTTACTGGTCCAAAAAAACACTTATTTTTATTTATGTCTATGTGTATATTTCTCTATGTGCGTGTCACAAGTCTGGGTGTGCCTGCGGAGGCCAGAAGGTGTGAGGTGCCTAGAAACTGAGGTCACAGGCAGTTATAAGCCAGCTGATTTGAGAACTGGCATCAGATCTTCCAGAAAAGCAACAATTGAGCCAAGTTTTTGTATCCCGCAAAATTGATTTTTATAGTAAAGTAATTTTTATGATTAGCAGAATCATATAGGAAGTCTTATTCACAATAAAGCACATTAGAGGTAATGTAGAATTAAATCTAGCTTTGTCTAGTGCATTACTTAAGGGAAGTAAAGTAACCCAGAAATACTTACAAAACCGATGATCCAGCCCTGACCATGATCCACATTCCACCACTGCATGCCATTCCTAGCTCAAATTATAATATTTGTAACAGAATTCTAGGACCCAATAAATTGCTATAGTTGAATAATAATTTTACCTAAAATATTAACATAATTAACTGTATATCACTAGCTTATGAAGATGCCATTAGGAGGGAAAAGAAAAGAAGAGAAGAGAAAAGAAAAGGAAAGAAAGAAATGAGGAGTAAAGAACAACTGCAGGAACCATCCACTTTCTTATGTTTAACCTTGACTAAGTCATCTTAACTCATTCTGTCTTTCCTTGTCTGTGTTCACAGGTACTCTGTTTCTAATGAAATTTGGGCCAGGTGAATCAATACATGTTTCTGTTCTTGTCACACATTAGTTCCACTGTGTCTTTTATAGAATCTGCGTTTTCTTTTAAGGTCTAATTTTCCTCCTTAGCAGGTATTTTCTTCCCAAGAAATGACCCAAATACTGAGAGGGTTAAGCCTGGCCATGTACCAACATTCATCTTTGATCCCCTCTCTCCCTTCCTATCCAGCTCCCACCCCTTCTGACCTGAATTGAGGTTGGGATTGCTGCATCTTCATGTAGAGCTGCCTTCATTTACCCCAGCTACAGGGACCACTTGTGTAAGGGAGAAAAACAATAAAACAATGAACCTCCTCTCCAAGTGTTCCGAGGAGAGAATCTTTCCTTTGTATCCTGCTGACAAACCAAGTTTCTTCCAAGGCATACAATTTCATGCACATTACCCACCAAAAGTGCCTGTCTCTCCTCAAGATCCAGCTTTTCTCCCCAGCTCTTTGTTTCTTTCTTTGAGAACTGTAAAGCACATATTACATATTTGTTTAATCTCTTCTGGTGTTTTTGCTAAGGAATTAAAGAAGGATACACATAATTTGGAGAACTCCTACACAACAGTGTTTGATTAAAGCAATCTATAGAACTTAAAATTTTCCTGCTATTCACATTAGCCATCCTTATAAGGACGTGGGTATCCTCTTTACGAAAAGACGTGAATAAGGAGCATTACTGAAAAAATAATACTTAAAATAATTATGTATTTTTAGTTTTGTCTCTTTAACAGGAAGTAAAAGACATTATACTTTTAGCATTAAAATTTCAACTTTTTATAAAGTAATTGAATACTTTTAAGTAATTACCTTTGCAAGTAATGTTCAAATTGATGCATATTTTAATGCATATATACTTTAGTTTTTAGTATGTTAATAAGTGGTTGCATATTTCTTAACTTGCATTACTAGCCAGTACTTTTAATTTTTGAAAGATTAAGAAATATTAACGCCTATTTTAGTTTCTAACACCTCAGTTCCTTTTCAGACATATAGTAGACATTCAATAAATATGCATTGAGCAACTTAAAAGGAAATCAGGTCAAATGGCTCCTCAAAAAGCGTTATTGTTCATCACAAGAAGAATAAATACAAGAAACCCTTGTCTGCCAATTAGATGTTATTAATTTAACTAAAATATTTTAATAAAATAAGAATCATGTAAATACTAATTCCATAAAAAAGATTGATAAAACACAAATTATTCTTTCTTTCCTTTTTATGCTTTTCTCATTAGCACTAGTGATTTGTTATTGCCTGTTTGTTTTCTCTCACAAGGAATTTTTCTTTATCAGTTTCTTATACATAACAATAATCTATAAAGATTTTGAAGGCGAATCAATGATTATAATTAAACTTTATATGTCAAAATTACAAAGTATCTAAAAAGACTGTGAGCGTGACTGTGAGTGTATGTTTGTGTGTGTGTGTTCTTATGCAATGACTCCCATACAGTGACTTTAATGAGTCTACACGTTCTTGTAGATATGTCATTTTAATTCATTCTCTTTAAGATTATATTAATAATGAATGCAGTAAAAAAGGACACATTAAATTGATAGTAAAACCAACTTCACTGTATCACATGCATTGCATTTATATAAATCACAAAAATAGCAGTAGGTAGAACCAGTTGGCTGTGAACACATGAGTTAGGTTAATGAGTAAATAAACATCGTGAGTTTCCATTCAATTGTTTCTTTATCTTTAAGCAGACAGAAACTCCTTACAGTAACTATGTAAGTATTTGAACTAAATCCATACTCTAATTCTGCTGTATGTGTTTTAATTTAATTTAGTTTCTTTAACATTTAAGACTTTGTTATTTTGAAACAAAATACAAAGTACAAATGTTGCCAATAATGTGAACATAGCTGGCCTTTCGCTTCCAAGAAGAACCCATAATCGAGCCGTCATTCTGTCATCTTCCACATAATCACATCAATTTAGAGTCAAAGACTGGGAAGGAAACTCAACATGATTTAGTCCCTAGTACCACACGTTATGAATGTTTTTGCTCTACACTAAGCTGATTGCTTTCCTACTTCAGCTTGAACACAAATCAATGCAAACCAGAAAAATAAGTGCTATGGAGGGCTGCTTCTAAGCAAGCATCTATGGCAAATGCATATTTATAATTTGAGATTACTCCCACATTTTTCCTGACTGTGCCTTACTAGACTCTTCCATGCATGGGGGAAGATAACTTAGTGGTTCTCTGGAGTCAAATATAGTTAATTTTGCAGTCTGGATTCAGGAGATACTAGCTAACTTCTGGTGAAGCCATTTTACTCCTCCTAGATATGAGGCCGATGGGAGGACTAAACAGAAAATGGGGTGAGTGACTTAAAGACAGTCCAGTATTTCACTCAGAGGGAAGAAAAGCAGAACAGGGTCTCTGGTACCAGAATCACAGCCCCCACTGTGTACTTACAGGTTGGGTTAAATATAAGGCAGAAAGAGAGGGAAAAGGAGAGGGGGAGGGGGAGGGGGAGAGGGAGAGAGGGAGAGGGAGGAGAGGGAGAGGGAGGAGAGGGAGAGGGAGAAGGAGAGGGAGAGGGAGAAGGAGGGGGAGAGGGAGAGAGGGAGAGAAAGAGGGAGAGGGAGAGGGAGAGGGAGAGAGGGAGAGGGAGGAGAGGGAGAGGGAGAAGGAGGGGGGGAGGGAGAAGGAGGGGGAGAGGGAGAGAGGGAGAAGGAGGGGGAGAGGGAGAGAGGGAGAGGGAGAGGGAGAGGGAGAGGGAGAGAGAGAGGGAGAGGGAGGGGGAGGG
>JANHMN010000007.1:19591253-19635077 GCA_030674055.1 Rhabdomys pumilio
GAGAGGGAGAGGGAGAGAGAGGGAGGGAGAGAGAAGGAGGGAGAGGGAGGAGGAGATGGGGAGGGGGAGTTGAGGCGGAGGGGGAGAGGGAGAGGGAGAGAGAGGGAGGGAGAGAGAAGGAGGGAGAGGGAGAGGGAGGGAGGAGGGAGAGAGAGGGAGAGGAAGAGAGAGAGAAAGAGAGAGAAAGAGAGAGAGAGGGAGAGGAAGATTGAGAGGGAGAGAGGGAGAGAGAGGGGGTAAAGGAAATGTGAAAGGTTTCTTTTTGGTTCTCAGTTGGCTATTGCTAGAAGTAATCAATGGGTGGTGAGTTTGAATCAGTAGGGGATTGATAAACAGCACTCACAGCAAACAATAATGAGAGACCATAGAGCTGAGAAGATGAGAATCAAGAGAATCAAATTGCTTTATTTGTAGAGACCAAATTACTCCATTTGCGGGGAGAAGTTGATTAGCTCAGGCAACATAGAGAATCTATATAAAATATTAGCCCACTCCTATGCAATAAGGATTATAGTATGTCTGTTAAACCAAATGGAACACGTGTAAAATGCTTTATATATTGAAGGTCACACTATACAAAACTTCATATATGTGAACTCTAAGTATATTGTGATCTGTCAGGTAAGTTTGCTATCTGAATTCAGACTATTTTCAGTCTTAAGTGACTCAGGGCCATCCCACCATATCGATTGAAATTCTATAATACCGCCAAGCTATCTCCACAATTTCGGTAGCCCCAGGCATAAAGAATTCCTTTACTATGGCATAATATCACAAACTAGTCTTTCATTTTTTTTTAGCTTGAAATTATCAATGGACTTTTCGTTCAGCCCTGAACCTTGCAGAGATTGTCCTAGTGGCATATTCTATGTGGTTTCACTCTGAAACCAGCTTTTTCTTACAGGATTACTATCTCTAACCTCAGAGAAACAGCTAAGATAAGTTACGCAAATTTCCTCTCAACTCACCTGGCTTCTGGTTGTCTTATTACCTGAATGGCCTGATGGACACTTCCTGTGGGCTTGACTGCTGGCACTGCTTGTTACTCAAAACAAACCTTAGCTTTGTAGAGTCTCTGAGCACAGTTTATTGTTTTCCTGACTCCTGTGCTCAGAGCTCTTGGTAGAATCAGCTTTACAGTCAGCCTCATTTCCCCCACCTTTAGTAATCTCCCTTCTCTTTATAGGTTGTGAATGTTTTCAAATGTGTCATTATTCTCAGTGTGTCCAGGTACCCTTACCCCCAGCCACCCTCATTCATTTCTTTCAATAAGTACAAACTGAACACCTCTTTAAATGTGTCTGTATACCTAGTTGTTATGTTCTAACAATGGAATGCAGTAACTGTCCAATGCAAGCCTATCTTTTAATGATTATTTTAGGGTAAACATTGCTTTAAATCACTAAGTAGTGAAATGCTGGTCTTTTGGTTAGAACCCTCTGACTCTGTTGCCAGCTGAGGTCTCTTATTTCTTGCAACAGTGTTTAAGTTTCCCAAATTATCTCTCTGTCAGTCAACCTGTAGGAGAGATTAAGGCTCACTTTCAAAAGTGTAAAAGATGGAAACATATTCTCTCTTATTGAAATTTGGCATTGTACGCGGTACCTCATTTTAATTCAGTTTCTCCCAGAGAAGTTTCAGAATACAAAATGGCCTTAATGTGACTGCATGGTATTTTGGTCCTCATTTGCCTTCAGTATGGCCTATAATTAAGGCAATTAATGATGACATATGGCAATATCAAAAATTCAACTTTCTCAATATTATGAAAGTGCAATCCTTCTGTGCATATGGTTGGATCCTGAGCATCATGGCCTTTCTCATAAATTTAGTTCAAATTGCCTGAAACAAAGACAGCAAATGAGCATTTTTAGGGCTGGTGGGTGTGCAGTTTTCTTTGATGTGCCCAACATTGTAAATCACAGCAGTCTTACCATTTGCTTCTTGGAAGCCTTAGGACATGCATCCAAATTTCTGTAGGAAAACTTTGTCAGTTCTAGTATTTAGATCTGCTTGAAATGAGTTTGGTGCTCAGTTAGCAGAGAGAGTTCAGACATGCCAAAAGTTTTCTTCAAACAAAGCAAAACAAAAGCCGAATAGAATTACGGAGCAGCGAAAGAGGAATAAATCTCTCTCTGCCCTTTGAACTCAGCTGTTTTCCTTCACTCTGGTTTTTCTTGACTCCCTTTCTCTCTCCTGTCCTTATCTCTCACACAGTTCATTTACTGCTGTTTACTTGAGATAACAGGAAATTTCACAAGTGAGATCGTATTCACAGTTGTTGGAGGTGAAATGTGAAATATGTTTGTTTGAACGGGAAGGTTTGCTTTCTTTTCTATCTTGGAAAACTAATAAAATCATAGCTTGTTATTTATATTATAATCGAGGAGGACTTTGGTCTGGTGGAATCGAATTTCTAGATCTGTTATTAGCTATGTACCTAAGTGAAGCAACTTAACTTTAAGGCAAAGTGGGATTAAAAAAAAAAAAAAAGAATAGCATGCCCTGTATTAGGAAGACAAACCCAGACTGCGTCATTGTGCTGTGTCAGCACTGATATTTACATCAGATGGATTGAAACACGAAGCTTGAAACACATGAATTATGAACAACAGCTCTGCCATAGGTGTCATGTGACACGCTGTTAAGAACAAATGATAAATGAAGAATGAGAAACTTGTTAGTTCGTGTCTTGAGGGCATTTCCTTGGTCATTGATCAGTATTGCCCACATTTTTTATTAGCACTGAATCTAATACACTTTTCATGAGTTCTTGATATATATATTACTTCCACTAGATACTGTTCCTTGAGTTATGAGATGATAATTTTTGTAGTGTTTAATCTTTATCCTCAGGCTGTAGATTGAGCACCAATAATTGTCAATCACTTACATGTTCATTTATTATTAATTCTAAAAGGGTTGGACTTACAAGATTAATTAGCATTATCCTATAAGAAGTATGACAAGATTCTTCCTTCCGTCCTTTCTCCTTTTCAATCTTCCTTCCTTCCTTCTTTCTCTAACTAGCTTGTAGGAAGCAGGACTTACCCCCATGCCTTTCATGAATATTGTGGATGAAGAGTCTCACTGTTTACTATAAACATTTCAATTGATCTGAAGGTTTAGAAAAATGATTTCTCAATGCAAGTGATTGCCTCAGTGTTGCACTGAATATTCGAATGATTATTTATGTAACAGAATTTGAAGTTTCCAGAACACAATTAATGTTAATGAAAAATTTCTTTAATTATTTTCATTATGATATCCAGATTACATGTAAAAACTGAACCACGAAAAGACTAATACCAAGCTATTTTTAAATTTGGTGTAATTTCTGATTGAAATTCATAAAATGTTATATGTGAATGTGTTTTTAAGAGTTAACATTTTTGGCATTGACTAGTATTCCTCTGTCTTTGCACCATTTCGTAAGGCTGTAGGCTGCACAGAAAATCGGTCTAATTTTATATTAGAGATGGTTGCTAGGTAACTATTTGGTGCAAATTAATCATTAAACAGTTAGCAGCTTATTCTCTGATTGGAGTGGATACTGGAGTGACTTCCGAGCCGACAGCTCAGCAAACAAGTGATCGAGGAAGAGTATTCTGAGGTGCTTAATAAAAATAGCTGTTGCCTCTGCTAGTTGATTTTCTTCCTTTGTCACAATCATAAAGGACAACAAGATACTAACAGGGATGATTAACAGCATTTTCCCAATAGTAGATGCTGTTTAAATTTGAAGTGCCTAAACCAAAATTATTGAATATTTTTCATTGTAGAATATTTTCAGGGCAACCTTCACCATTACTGGATTCTATTTTATCATTAAGCAGACTGAGGATATAAATTAACTGTCCCATTCAAATATCCTTGCCTAGTAGAAAGCTGAACTGAAGTACTTTTGGATGTTCTGCTGATCTCTTAATATATGATAGAGCAAATATAAATATCTTCACATCTTCACGTCTTAATGGACAGAGCCATTAATGCCTATAGATTTCATGAAATGCATTATTTCTCAGGGGCATGGAACCTGAAAGAAAAATCCAATGCTTAAGTTAGCTTGACTTCTAAAAGATTTTCATCAGGACTTGGGGATAAGTTCATTTGTTATGATCTAATGTCAAAAGGAACAGACACCCCGTGCAGGTGTGTGTGAAGTGTCACTGTCACATACTCAGAACCCTTATCCTGCTCTTCATCTTATTTGCTATGTTCTGTTGATGCTAATACCAAGATTTCTTAGTATCTTTCTGCTATGGTATCCAAAGTGCCAGTGTTGTGGTGGTTAAAACACAGAACTTTATTTATTTACAGTAATGAAAGTAACAAATCTAAAAGTAAGCTTTCCGCAGGGATACAAACTATTTAGAGGCCAGGCAAAGAAAAAAGTCTTTTTAGAACTCTGGTTACAGAGAGGACGTTGAGATGCCTCAGTAGTGAAAATCTCATATGATTTGTGCAGAGAACTTGAGTTCAATTTCAGTGCCCACACTGGGCACCTCATACTGTTTGTAGCTCTAGCTCTACGGGTGTCCAACACCAGTACTTTTGTTCAGAACTTCATTCACATGAGCCTACACATAACCTATACATCAAAAATAAAATAAATGTACAAAAAAGGTTACATACATAAAAAGGCAAATAAGCAGAGCCAGGTTAGGTAGCTCACATCTTTGAACCTGGTACTCGGGAGGCAGAAGCAGTGACATCTCTTAGTTTCAGGCCAGCCTGGTCTACAGAGGATGTTCCAGACTACCTGCTAGAACTACAAACTGAGGCCCATGCCTCCGAATGAAAAAGACAAATAATGAAAAATATTGTAAATGCACGAAAAAAAGACACTCAAATTTCCTTAAGTTACTGTCATTGAAATACATACATACTTGCATGTATGTCACACACAGTATGATTTATGAATGATTTATGAATATGATTTATAAATATGATTCATAAGTATGAATACACCCCACACACCTATGAATATATATTTCAGTTAATTTCTTTGTGTTTCCTTTTATATGTTTCTTTTGGGGAGTTTCACATGAAAATGTGTTGTTACAGAAGCACAATGAGATTATGTATTCATCTTGTTTATCTCCATAAATAATTATCTAGAGAAATTTCCCTTGAGTCCGTTAGTATAAAAATATTGGCATGTTTTTAAATGTTTCAAGTCCATAGTTTAACGTGCAAAGGATTCAGTAATTTTGCTAAGGCTGAAATTTAATTTTGTGTTTCTACATAGGTTTCTAAATAGACATTATCACAGTATTTATTTGGGAATGGTTTTTGTTTTGTTTTTGTTTTGTTTGTTTGGGTTTTTTTTCTTTCTTCTTTTTTTCTTTAACTTTTCAAACAGTAGGGAGACACTTTCGCATTTGGCATCTGGTATCCCATTTGCTAAAGGTAGGGCAAAAGAAAATTGGACTGAAACTGTGATTGTTAGCTCACCTCTGACAAAGTATCTGACGCTGTCACATCAGAAGGGGTACGCATTTGCTAATACTTGAGGCATATACTTTATTTGTCTCTGTACTGATTGAACTGTAAACATCAATGAATAAAGTTTGTGGAAGGTAGCTCCCAACATCTGTCCCTGTTAGGAAGCAAACCAAACCAAAGTGCCTAAACAGGAGAGACAAAGTATACTTAGAAAAGGAATGATTTCATGTACATGAACTAATGACTGTGATGGCAGCAAGGCTGTGGAAAATTGAATTACTTAATGTAATGATATATACTTGAAAGGTTTAGTACTTATCTTTCAGCAAAAGAATCCACCAATTTAATGAGAATTTTTTTAATTTAAAAAAAAAAAACAATTACTGGAAATTCCATTTTAACTTAAAGTTTCTTTCAGAGCTCAAGTTCGGTAGTTATTGCCCCTCTCCCATTGCTAAGCGTTTCCTACTGGTGTCTTCTAGACGATGTCTAAATGTTTTCTCCATCTTTTCAAACATTTTATCTAACGTTCCAGGTTTAGATAATTAGATTGTTATCCTTTAAGTATATTTGTCAACCGTTTCTTACTCTCTTTTCAATGCTTTATTCTGACATTTTTTATTTCTTGCAAACTATATAAAGAGTCACACAAAATATAAATTTAAAAATTGTCTGCCTTCTCATTGAGCATTCGTAATGTTCTCTCCTAGGCTCCCCTCTCTGTTCTCCCTCTCTGTCCCTTCCTGTTTCTCCCCTCTCCTCACTTCTCTTGTTTCTTCTTTTTCCTCTTTTCCTACTTTTATTTCCCTCTCTCCCTTCAGATTTGTCGTTTATAGTATATGCAATTAGGTAAATTTGAAGAAATTCTTCCGAACTTAATCTCTGTGACAACTTGTACTTTTTGAATTTCTTATAGTTTGAGCGAGTCAACAACCTAAATCCTTCAATGTCTCATAGATGACTTTGATGTGCCCCGAACCAAATACGGACAAATGGGATTTTTTTTGTTGGGAATTGATGTGCTCTGATCAGATCACCGTAACATGTGCACCTGCTTCTAAGCAGTTGTGTTATTACTTTTCCTAAAATGAAAATAATTTGCAACTCAGATTAAAATGTCAAAGTTCAGCTAGAGAGATGTTATTTGTATTTCTGGGACTGGGTTACCATAGTTAATATAATGTCTTGTAAGTCCAGCTATTTACTTGAAAATTACATGATTTCATTTTTATTTACAGCTTAATAGTACTTCAGAGTGTCTATGTGCCTCCAATTTAGTCATGCAATGGCAAGTAGTCATTCCTGGAATCATATGCATATAAGACATACAAATAACATTTTATGGACTCAGCAGTCTCTCTCTCTCTCTCTCTCTCTCTCTCTCTCTCTCTCTCTCTCTCTCCCCCTCCCTCCCTCCTTCCCTCCCCCTCCCCTTCCCCCTCTCCCTCCCCCCCCTCTCTCTCTCTCTGTGTGTGTGTGTGTGTTTGCATGTGTGTGTGTTTTAAAAGAAAAAGAGGCAGAGATAATGTATTTAAAAAAATAGCAAGGGTTACATGAGAAGGATTAGAGGGCGGATAGGGAAATGGGAAAGTGATGTAATTCTACTATAATTCCAAAAGAATTTTTAAAGGTAAGACAAAGATAAATAAAACTCTGAAGTCTATGAAAAGAATGTCTGTAGACTTAAAGACCATTTTCATTATTAACTTTTTAAAGCTTACTGATCTCCAATTTGGTAACAGAAAACAAAAATAACTGGAATAAAAATAGAACCTGTATTATTTTGCTATATGGTATCCTCTTATAATGCACTAATTTGTAGTTACTATTACACTTTATCTCACTACAAAATTCCTTTTGCCCCGTAAGGTAAAATATCCACTGGCTTTAGGAATTCAGTGTGAGGGACTATTATTGCCCTTGCTTTAAACCATTTTAATTAAGCATAAATCTGTTTCCCAGACAGAATACATGCAAAATGGAGTACATGTGAAATGCTTTAAGATATATCCCAATTAACCTTTGAACTATCATGCTGACTCTTTAGAGAATCAAAGAAAATGCTAACTCAAAAACTGTACAATTTTCATTTTATTCCATTTTGTACACAATAAACAAACCAGTATGCCCTAAGTGTAACCTGCATGTTTTAGTATAATAATGTTAGACTCTGTAAAATTAATATCATCAAATAAACAAGATGTTTCAAAGTGGTGGGATGGAAATTATGTGAAGTCTTAAGATGAAGCTGTTGCATCAGAATAATTTGATTTGTAGTCTGGTTCCACCACCTCCATTAGTGATCGCATCCTTGACAGACACAGAGTTCATTCAATTTCAGTTCTCATTGTGCAGAGGTATTGATGTTTTCATGTTACTCTGGTCAGTCAATAAGGTTAAAAGGATAAAGTTTATTTAGTTTTCAACATTGCCTTCTTGAAGTCAAATGTCTGTTTAATTAAATTTCCCAATATTTGGCAAGACAAGAATGGTAGTGTCAGCTTTCCTTAGCTTAATATTAAATAGCATCTTCTGCAATCTGGTAAAGACCATCTGCAGTAATAGGAAACAGATACACTTTGAAGCCAC
The DNA here is from genome assembly GCA_030674055.1 of Rhabdomys pumilio. NCBI lineage: Eukaryota > Metazoa > Chordata > Mammalia > Rodentia > Muridae > Rhabdomys > Rhabdomys pumilio. The sequence continues at coordinate 19,599,291 of JANHMN010000007.1, forward strand.
TGATGGGAGTGGTGAGTAGGCCAAATATTTGCCAAGGAACTAAGAGTTTTCTCAGTTTCTTGAAGTGAAATGTATATTGTCTTCCAGTCTTCAACATGATATTCCCTTTATCACTGGATTATAATGATCTCTAAGGTACTGTTGCTTCTTATATTGAACATGCATACACATGAGGATACATTAAACATTTTTCCAAATTCCTCCAAGTCAAAGTTAGTAATAATGATTTCAAAACAGAATGTCTTCTAAATGTTTGTAATCTTAGTCTAGACATTCATATAATAATGTAATTATTCTCCTTTTAATGTTTAGGAGTTAATTTTTATTAATTATGCCCATTGTGTACATTAAAAAGGATAATAATTTACATTTAGTTTACGGAAAATTAGATGACATTTCAGGTTATGAAATTTTTGCATGATCGGTGGATGTTGAATATTCATCTCTCAGTGTGGGTACCATGTTAAATACCCTCCACAGCGCAACAGGATGCGTGAAATAAAATGGGTAAGAGCCTTGCTCTCAGTTCGTTTTTCTATCTAGTGGAACATGTCATCATCAAGCACAAGTGCTCATTAAGTACAGGTTGTCATTGGGCATATTTTTCAGCAAAATATTGATATGCCTGATTCTAGTAATAATTTGCCAACGGTATTATATTATATGCATTTCTGAATGTATTATGCTTCTTGAGATAGGATTTAACCCATCCAAGAACATACCAGTATTGGACAAGTTATATTACATTTTGATGGCAATTTCATTTGTATGAAAATGGTTTATTAACTATGAATTTAATTACTTCTTTCTCTACCAGTACTATCAGGGAGAAAGTTATGATTTATTAATTTAATTACTTAGTGGAACTAATGTCTACCTAGTTTACATTTTAAATTCTGTTTATCCAGATGATATTCTTTTAAAAATACAACTACCACAAATGTTTTCTTTCTCATTCAAATTCTAAATATGTACTTAAGCACTTTGAACGATAGATTATGTAGTTCCATGAAACCTGCTTAATCAGGAGCTATATCTTCCGTATTTATATTCATAAACCCTCTATGTCCAATTACTCAGTATAATAGAACCTGTTAATGCCAATAAACCAACTCAAGTGCTAACCTCAGCATCTTAAAACACACACACACACACACACACACACACACACACACACACCCTTAGGAGTAATCATTAAGTAGATGAGATAGCACAAATGAACAAATAACTATTATAATACTGGATTGGACAAACATATACAGATGTGGATGCCCATAGTCAACCATTGACCCCAGTGGAGGAATTAGGGGATGGACTGAAGAAGCTGAAGGGGTTTGCAACCCCATAAGAAGAACAAGAATATCAACTAACTGGACTCCCTCCCAGAGCTCCCAGAGACCAAACCACCAACAAAAGAGTACACATGGAGGGACCCATGGCTCCAGCCACATATGTAGCAGAAGATTGCCTTATCTGGCATCAGTGAGAAGGGAGGCCCTTTGTCCTGTGGAGGCTTGATGCCCTAGTGTAGTGAGATGCTAGGGCAGTAAGGTAGGAGTAGGTAGAGGGGATAGCACCCTCATAGAGGCAGAGGAGGGGGCATAGAAGGGGGAATTGCTGAGGGGAAACAGGGAAATGGGACAGCATTTGAAATGTAAATAAATAAAATAACCAATTAAAAGAAATTATCAGCAAGTATTATAATAGTACTACTCAGAAAAGAAAATCACAGTAAATTTTAAGACAAAAATAATATGCAGAATAAAATATATTTAAAAACAAACATTAAGTTTTAAATCATATATTAAATAATAGTAAAATATGTATATATATTGAGCAACATACACACACACACACACACACACACACACACACACACACACACACACGTTGACTAATAGCAAAAATATGTAGAACCTGAAAGGCCAAATAAAAGACCAGAGGCACAAACAGCAAAGGTCTACTATCCAAAACAAACAAATAAAAGCAAACAAACAAACCAAACCACCCCCAAAAAATTCCTATTGTCTCTATTTTTGTATGTCCTGGGTTTTCCAGGAAGTGACCCAGGAGTTGTAGCATATTTTTTTATACTTAGTAGTTGTGCTTGTCTCTTTGAACATTAGCCTATACTCACCTTAGACAAATCCATAAGGATTCTCACTTACAAGATAGTGCAAACATGGGATATCAGACCTTTATCTGTGTCTGTGTTACTAATGTGGTTCCCTCTCTAATCCAGTGGTAGCCTCCCTCCCATGTTTACTACTTAGCCACTGTGATTGTCAGCTTGCTGTGTTACAAGTACCTGAAATAAGCTTGTATGAGGTGACATTTATCTTGGCTCATGTTTAAAAAGATCCCTTGCCAGATTGGTTCTCCTGGTGATTTTGGTACTCTGACAAGATAGAACATCATGGTGGGAATAAATGGTACAATAAAACTGATCACTGTATGGAAAACCCAGAGCCAAAAATCAGGACGAATACATCAGCCCCACAAGTATATCTCTACGGTGACACAACAACCTCTCCCTAGATTCTACATCTCTAATTTTCACCTTTTCCAAAATGGCTACATCAAGGACAGGCACATAGGCCTAAGAGTAAAACTACAGAACTGATTGTAATTATCTTCATCTCACAAATGAGAATGTACTTAGTTTATTGATAATAGTCTCTCAAATATTAGTATTTTGAGCATTGCTTAAATATTCTGAGCTAGCATTTTATTTTTTATTGACCATTCCATTTGTTTACATCTCAAATGATTGATATCCTACTTCCCAGTTACCCTCCACCAACACCCCCCCATCCCACATTCGCCATCTCCAGACCCCTTTGCCTGTATGAGAGTCTGAGCCAGTATTTTAAAAGAAGAAAAAGTTAACAGGAGAAGGAAAAGGAGTAGAATGGGGAGAAAATAAAAATGCACACTTACAAAATACAATGCTGGACAGGCATTGATATAAATTCCTAGTGCTAAGTGGTTTGATTAAGAAACTGAGGGGAAAAAAGAAACCGAACCAACAGAAAACTGAAACCTAGTAAGGAAACAAAATTATATAACTAGTATATAGCATTAATGATATACACTAATGGAATATATTCTCCCAGATCTTAAGACAGCTCTGTTCTGTTACTGTGCTGTTGGTACTTATATGCCTTGGCTCTGGGCTAGCTTTGCATGTTTCCTATAGTATCTTTTGGCAAATTCTGGGCATTTGTGGTGCCTTTTCCCTCCTGGAGTCTCTACATAGCATTGAGTTCATTCTGACCATCCTACATTTAACCAAGGGATTCTTTCAGGTAGACTAGCCATACAATGCACTGCTTGGTCCTTCGGGTTTTCTTTTCAAATCTTAGTGAAGATCTCCATGAAACTTTAGCTCTTACATTCTGCACTGTTGCAAAGCTGAGTCATATGACAACACAAAAGTCTACCAGTAATGATTTGTCCAGCTGAACCATGGCTACTGTGGCTTCTAAGGGCTTTATGGGCTCAACATACGAAAGATCAATAAATATCCCTGAACATTGAAGGACTCTCTACATATTTCTTCAGAAATGTTTTTTGAAAAAAATTCTTTGCAAAAAACATGTACATTTCTGCATCACTGACATGAATACCCTTTCTGATTCTTGAGATGTTCTTGAAGCACCTATGGTCTAGACTTAAGTTTTTTGTATATAAGTCAATTATAACTTCCTTGGACACATTTTGGATTACCTTCAAGATATGCGAACAACTCTTGCACTATTATATTGCTATAATTGACATTATTTTGGTGCAGAGGCATCATAGCTGAATATTACTATTACTTCCTTCCTCCCTTCCCTTGTATACTTGCATAGCATCTTCTGGTACCATAAATGCTAGTCCTCAGGAAAGAAGATTTCGGGTCAAATCTAGCTCAGGTATTCTGGATCCTATGTCCAAAGTACACGGTATCTTCGTCAATAGGGATTTACCTTCTACCTCTAGGAGACACCAATGGAAAACAAGAGTAGTGTAAAATATTTTAAGAGTACTTAGACAACCTGGACTAACAACTACTTCTGCTTAGAGTTGGAGTTTGTTAGACAGTCTATGGCTATTAGGGGGAACATTGCCCACACAGATGGAAAGATTTCATTTAAATCACTATATATGTATATGCCTTCATAGATTTACATGTAATTTTAGGTACATAAATATGATGACTTATGCTATTTTCAGACATCTTTAATATTTTTTATCCTCTTACCTGGTTTTGTACTTAACCCCTCCTGTATCCCAAATTAAAGCTACTACCTATTTCTCTATCCCCTCCTTCCAAACACTTTTACCCCATTTTACTTCTAAGAAATATGTGGTATATATTTCAGAGCTGTTGCAGCCTTTGATTCCAGACCCTGTTGTCATCTGAGATAATTATATATAGTACATAGACGACTTCCAGGAAATCCACTTTAAAATTATATCTTATGTAAATGGAAGACTATTCTTACACGACGGGTGGCATTATTCAATTCAGTTAAAATTACTTTCTCTTTAACTTTCCAGCTCTGACTTAAATTAAGTTATCTTCAGGCTTTAGCATCTCACTTAAGCCATTTGTGTTCTCCTTTCTCCAGGGTCTCTCCTGTCTACTTTCTCATTCAAAATGTAATCCTATCAGAAATTGTAATGGATCTTTGTGATCTATAGTACCTATCATCCAAAGACACGGTGACCACTTAGAAATACGAAGTTGATACTATCTATGATCTTCCTCTGCTCGGGCCAGGCCACTGGGAAGGATTTTTCTCACTTTTAGAGATGGAAATATGAAATGAAACAGCAGGAACAGGTCTCTAAATGTAACTCGGAAGGGCTGCATTGGTTCAATGGAGTGGGTATTTTTAAAACACTGAAAACCTGAGGAATTCTGTAAGCTGAATATCTGATACCTTCTAAAATAACATAAAGGCTAAATAAGTTTCTACTTCTTAATCTTAATAGCTGGACTTCCTCAATATTTTTCATTAATATGTATCAGTTGCTACAGCCCTTCACTGCAGTGGGTACCAAATTTAGCAGTTTAAGAAAAATACGTAGCTAGAAAGGCAGAAGTGGCATCAGATCCAACATGACGTTGTGAACCAGGTAAAGAATTATAGGACTTATCTAAACTTATTAAGAGAATTAAAATAAATTTTTGCATATTAATAGAAAATGTCCTTGTTTAAATGCAGAATACAAATTTTATATTGGTAACCTCACCCATAAAGCTTTATATTTGTTACAATGTTTAGCCAGTCGTGGTCTTATTTCAGTGATTCCAAACACATGATTATGACTTCTAGGAACCTATCCAGTTATACATAAATGAACTTGATGTTAAGAGTTTTGTATAAAATGTGATGTTTCATGCATTCAGAATTATTAGAAAACTGGCAAATGTAATTTAGAAGAAATTATTGTGCTAAAAAGAAATTAAGAAATTTAATGTGGTAAGATAAGATCAGGTTTATGATCAATTATTGATATTTAGATGGATAGATAGAGTAGATAGATAGATAGGTAGATAGATGATAGACAGATGATAGATAGAGTATATAGATATGGATTCATACATAGATGTAGGCAGGTATATATGTGGAAGGATAGAGTAAATAAGGTAGCTGTCTGAGAGTTTCCATTGCTGTGAAATAACACTATAACCAAAGCGACTCTTATAAAGAGCGACTCTTGTCAAGAAAAATATTTCATTAGGGCTGGCTTGTAGTATCAAAGTTTCAGTCCATTATCATGATGCCTGGAAGCATGGCAGTGTGAAGGAAGACATGGTGCTGGAGGGGCTGAGAGTTCTACATCATGAGCAAGAAGGCAGCCAGAAAAAACACTGGCACACTAGTAGGAGCTTGAGCATAGGAGCTCTCTAAGCATTCACAGTGACACACTACCTCTCACAAACCCATACCTCCTAATAAGCCCTCACCTCCTAAGCCACACCTGCCACTTCCCATGGGCCAAGCATATTCAAACCACCACTGTAGCCATTCAGATAAGATACACACATCACTGGAGAGAAGAGTGACCAAAGAAAGGAAAAAATTGTGTATGAATCAGTCCATAGAGGTACGTTAAAATAAATTTAGCAAATATCATGTCATTTTGTAAGTATTACAAAGTGGTTAAGGAAATATAGATAAAAATTAAGAGTATTCACAATACATATAATTTCATTTTAAACTCTATTGGTAAATCTACCTCTATAAATATCACAGAATGGGACTGTGAACAAAGAGAGGTATTTTTGCAGCTTGGAAATGGCAAGAGGCTTTATTTACCTCATAAGACAACAGAAAATAAATTTATTTAGAAGAGTCTGGAGTTTTTTACTTAATGCTAATTTAAAAGAAAATGAGCATATTACTAAAACAGCTTTAAAGAATACTGTGGCGTTTGCTTTCATGGCCTAGTACACTATGGAGATTGACAGATAAGTGCCGCACTTAGGTATATAAGGTAGCAAGGAAACTTCGATAGAAACCAAAAAAAAAAAAAAAATCAAATTCTCTAAAATTAAGTTTTGAATCACGGTAATTATATATGCCAGGCACTATTGTGTACTATAGGAAAATAAACAGAAACACTGCTCTGACGTGTTTGTTAAATATGCCGTGGTCTGAGAGTCAGGATAGAACTTTGCTAATAAATAATAGTAATCACTGCTTGGAGAATTACACTTGAAAGCCCAATTTAATTTACAAGATACTTTTATAAAATCCTGCTGACACCAGAGATGCCTAACCTGTAAGTAGGGGTGTGTTTGGTCTTAGTTATCACAGAGAGCCATTTCAGCATGCTAACATTCCAGAAGAAACTCGACTCATCAGCATCTTGTGCCTACAAGTGCAATTTAAAATTTGAGACTACTAGAAAAATCTGAAAACAATAAAAGAACAAAAGGGTAGAGATCACACATATGGAGAAACCAGAGGTCCAGAAGATATAGCACAGAGAGGCATGAAGAAGGTGTGTCAAATTAGAAAATCACGACTGCAGCAAAGGACATAGCAGCACCAAGACTAAGAGATGCTTAAAACAATAGAAAATTCTGATAGCCTTATAGAATTCTGTAAAAATGGCATATCTCAAGATATGTTCTGTTGAGCATCAGCCATTTGCTGGGGATGTTTAAACAGGTTATGGTCAAAAATCAACCACAAATAAAAGCTTATTAGATACACAATATTAAATTGTATTTTCCTCTCAGCCCATCTCTTAAATATCATCAATAATATGGGGAAGTGGCTGAAGGAAGGTGTTGACTCTTGTAGGGAATTTAGCATCTTTTCTTTTTTTTCATCATGGAAATGTGTTTGTGAGGATGATTTTACCAAATAGGATGTATTTTAGGATATGGTGATGTTTCTAAGGGCAATGCCTGGGCTTATCAAGAGCCAAACAATATAACAGCATGAAGCTAAGAATACAGTGTGTCAAATCTGGCTATAAAGAATCAGAATGTAAAATGTAAGAAAAGTCATAAATCAGAAATTTGATAAAATTTAAATAAAATGATAAGAGTTCAGTATAAGTATTCATGGTTTAAATCTGATCTGGAAGCTGATCACATGCCTAAAGTTTTATTAAAGACATTTGGCCTACAAAAATAATGATAATAACATAAGGCCCACCATGCTGAAGCCGATCATGCTAAGAATTGTTCTTTTCAATTCCCATAGTTATTGCATAAATACCTTTTTTGTTTTAATTCTCTAGATTTGCTACCAATATCACTTAGGTTCAAAGTATACAACTGAGAACTGTAAATAGGCCTCCCTCTGGGTCCCAGGACTCTGCACAATTTCATTTCCTTAAACAAGATTGGGGGATGGTTCCTTCCATTTTTCTGTTAATTTTATTAAATGCTCTTGAATTGTTAAAAAGGCCCTAGTAACTATACAACCTTCTTATAAAATGTAAATATCTTTGAGAGTGACCTTATCATTTTATACTTTGAATTTATATTTTACTATGTGTGTGTGTGTCTGTCTGTGTGTGTGTGTGTTGTTTGTTTGTTTGTTTGTTTGTTTTGAGACAGGGTTTCTCTGTATAGCCCTGGCTATCCTAGGACTCACTCTGTAGACCAGGCTGGCCTTGAATTCAGAGATGTGCCTGCCTCTGCCTCTCCCTCAGCTTCCCGAGTTCTGCAATTAAACAATGTACCACCACCTAGCTTACATTTTATTTTGTTACTCTTTAATCATTGCTTGGCCTTTAAAGAGTTTTCAAGTTTTCACCCAACATGGATTTCATTAGAGGTATATGAATCCCAATCTTACTTTTATGTTTTCCTTTGATTTTACAGGGTAATTACTCTCTAGGTGATCAGATTTACAAAGCAGACTCTTTAACTCATTGTTAGACATGATCTAGTAACCTAGGAATCTCCCCAATCATTAATTACAAGTTTGAGTCATTCATATATATTTTTCATCATAATTATCATATATGAATATACATATTCATCATATTATTTAGAGTCTAATTATTTTTTCTCCTGCATTTTCTAGATTTTTCTGCCTAGAAACAAATTGTATGCCTTAATCTATGATTTATTCTGTTTTCAGTTTTTAAACATTCAGAAACCAACTATTTCTTCATTTGTTACAGAAAACTGCCTGTGCCTTAACTCAGTAACATTATTTTTCTTGCAGTTCTGGGGATCAAATGGAATGTCTTATACATACTACAAAAGCCATTTATCTATCTGCTGCTTTCTCTTCAACTTTTTTGATATTTAATGAGTTTTATTTGTCAAGTCACTTGATCATTGTAAATGATCATACTTAATAATTTATTCAAATTCTCTTTGCCACAGTTGCCAAACAAACAACATAGAGACATAGTTCTTACAATGTTGTAGTAATTGAATATATTGAAACATTCCGAAGGGAGCCCAAAATAAAAGATATATGCCATAAACCTTGTTTAATTTTTGGAATCAGTCTGTACTGAGATGTGTGAACCATTTTCAACTCTACTGTGAAAGTGCCTTTGAGAACTGTACATTTTCAATAAACACAAGCGCTGCTTTCAGTTACTCAGCTTGAGTGCAGAAAGAGTTATTCTGGGAATTAGTATTCAATGATTTCGTTGTAAACATCTTGGGGCAAACATCAATCTAATAAAACATAAACATTTACATTTGCATATTCACCTGCATCTCAAAATACATCTCTGAATTTCCAATTAAAACATACGTGTCAGATGACACCATATAATTTTAAGAAAAGTAAGTCCATTTATGATACACCAATTACAAGCACTCTTATTTCTATTGTTAGTGATAACAAATTAGGACAGTCTTGCTGGGCAGTGATTCAGAGAAGCAATAAAAGCAAAGAACGGGGCTAAAAAAAGATCAAACTGTCATCACAGAATCTAGGTTCCCTTCCGTCACCAGGATATATGATCCTCCCTTACGATGTTTTTCTTCCATTGTTTGCTTTGATGTTTTTTTTTTTTTTTTAATTCCCAGTTTAAAATAAAAGTCTTATTTAGAGGCCACATAAAGAATGGAATCTGCTGAAGACTGGGCAGTTGTCATCACACACTTGAAATCTTTTCTCTAAATAGCGTTCAGAGTCTACATCCTTTGTTTAAATGGTGTGTAAGGAGTGTTCAGAGCCCTCTTTTCAGGGACCTAATATGAACGGCTCTTGCGCAGGCGAATAAGCTGTGTTCACAGGAAAGCATCGGTTCTTGCTGAAAGATTTTAATGAGAACCTATAAACTGTAATTGCTGAAGGCCACACTTGCTAGGTTTTTGTTATTTGTTATCTAAATTTGCATATGAAATTGATAGGAAAAGGGTTAAGTGCTCCAGTTACCACTCAGAACACAAGTGCACATTGTGTGCATCTCAAAAGAGTAAGAAAACTCCCAAAAGAAAGAAAGCGAAAAAGTACAGATGTTCCCTCACAAGCGCTGACTTCACTAAGTGGATTCTGTCATTACTACTGATTTCACAGGTATTTATCTGACCTGGATTTTCATAAGACTGCACCAGTGTAACTTTGTTAAAACCGATTATTTTATTTATATGAACAAATCTTTAAAATATTTTTCACTACTCATAAATATACTCAGATTTTTTTCCTACTAAGAAAATATAGTTTTGCTACCCTGTTAACAATACAGGAACATGAAGTCCAGCATTCCCTGTGCACATTTTTCTCCTGTACTCCAGCGTGTCCTTTGTCGCAGGCAGGCTTCTACTACCTCCTAGAGCAGTGGCATACCTATCCTAAGTGCTGTATGCCTTTGAAGTGCTTACTGGTCCCTGCCACTGGCCTTGTGGGGCCTCCCTCACCTTTTCCTGTTTGTACTGTGTTAGTTTAAGTTTCCTGGAGAGCACTCACTCTTGCATACATTTATTCCCCTCTCTCTTGGCAAAATACACACTTTACCTAAATTGGATTCAAAAATACAACATTCAGCTTACCCCAGAATTCATGGCCTCTTTAGAAATCTATGTCTCACAGGTCATATGGCAGTTTTATGAGCTCACTTCCAAATTTGCCAGCTCACTATAGCTTAACATTGTTATTTAGATTTACTCTGCCCCTGAGAGAAATCAGCCATTATGCCAACAAAAAATGTCATTTAGGATGCAGAGGGATTTAGTATCATTATCAATTGTCTTATACAAAACACAGTAGTAGCATCCAACTCCAAATCTGGCCGTTTTTTACCGTGTTTCTGAATTTTTCTATATTACTTGCAAAGAAGATTTGACTCTTCTAACTTACTCTTTTAAAATAATACTCAAGTTATTTTAAATGGTAGTGTTTAACCTGTTAATATGGTTGAAATTTTCAAAGTTTATGGTCATTTTATTTAAATTCTTTTGTTGGAAATTCTAATTCATTAAATCGGTGATATGTTTTAATCTAGAAATAGAAAAACTAAGTGATTAAAAAGGACATGATACTTGATATGTATGTAGATGTTCTCAGTTAAAAATTAGAGTTGAAGGTTTTAATTTCAAGTGGCATGTTGAAAGCTAGTCTGTCGTATTCTTGCACATTAACCTTTAACTTTCTGCACCTTGAGCTTTTCCTAATTGGTCAAGTTTCTTTGCTCACTCTCCACTCCACATTTATATGGAAATTTGTTTTTTAAATTTTCCTATTATTTAATCCTAATTTATGTTACTCCTATGTATGTGTATTATTTTATAATTATGTAATTTTATAATTTTTTATAATTATTGCATTAGTTTTTCATCTCCTTAAACCCAAGAAAGAAAAATAGTATGCTTTCCTGTTTTGTGTTCAACTTTAATCTGACATTCATGTGAATCATTTGTTAATAATACAAATATCCAGGATATGTTTGATCAGTAAAATGACTCCATGGTAAAGGAAGGGAACTGATCCTCAGAAATTTTCCTCAGACCACATACTTTCCCTGGCATGTACATACATGTACACATATGAGAGACCGAGATGGGAGGAGTGTGGAGAAGGGAAGAAGATTGCTCTGTATTAGACATGATTTAAACTTTAGAATAATCCAATGAGACATAAATTTTACTATGCCCTTTTAACACAAAGAGAGCCAAATGCAGAAAGATTGTGTGTAATTTACTCAGTGCTATGTAGGTGATATGTAATAAAACCATAACTGAACCTATTCTTTAAAATTTAACTCTCAACCACTACAGCACTCTCGTATTAAAACACACTTATCCAGGGCTTGGAATTTGGCTCAGTTGGTAGTATGTTTCCTCAGCATGCATGTGCTTGTGTGATCCTTAGCAACATAGAAACTAGAGAGAGATTGAGTCCACATGCCAAGAAAAATCAGTAGGACAGTTGAGCCTGGCTCTGAAATCATACCAAGGTATTGTGGAGAGTCTTTATGAAATTTTGTCTGTATTTATGAAGTTAAATATTATCAGTGACTTTATTTTTTTTTAACTAGCAATATCTGAATTTTTTTAAAAGCAGAAAAGAAATAGATCTATCTTTGGAAAAGGCCATGGACTAAATCTTAAATTTTATTATATCCTCAAAATTACAATAAGGAAATGCTAGCCTTCAGGCGCCCCACTCCTTTGGGGATGCTACTCCTTTCTCAGTGTTCTTTATCTTTTTGAGACCCTAACACCACTCCATGGACCTGGCATCCAGAGCTTATATGTTATCCTGAATGACAATCCTGCTGCCCTGTTTTATGGGCATACCAACTTGTTCATAACCAGTTTATTATTATTTTTGTTTAATTTTCCAGTAGAATTTCCAATGAATGTACTGAACTTAGCATATTATAGATTGCATTTAGGTACACAGATGGCTCTTAGGTTTTTCTGCCTGTCATAAAGCATGTGCATGTGTGTGTGTGTGTATTTGTGTGTGTGTGTTCAAACACATCTAAAATCAGAATCGTGGTATATTTTTCCTGAACTCATTAGATATTGTAACACATTTTGTACTGCAAATCCCCTTAGACTGAAACCCTGTGAATATAATCATTAGCTGGTTTGAATGTGTTCTAATATCATTTCCATACAGAGTATATATACTCCCAATAAATACTATTTTGTTGTTCTTGTTGTTGTTGTGCACTGCTCGGCTTTAATTTGGGTACTTCCTGTACATTGGCTAGGTTGTTTCTCATATGCTGTCTTCTACAATATTTCACGCACAGATATTATTATCCAGGAAATACTTTTGAGTTGTGCTAATACATTTTTTTTTACATTTGTCAAATGTGATAACCTTTGGAGTTGAGTTGCTAGCTCAGCGGTTATGAACACTCACTGCTCTTCTGGTGAACCTGAATTAGGTTCTCAATCCCACATTTTGTTGCTTACAATGATCCATAACTTTAGCTCCAAGGGATCGATTTTGTTTTATCCTGGCTTCCAGTGGCACCCGCACTCATCAGGCACACACTCACATATGCATATACAGATAATTAATTTTGAAATGAATGTACATCTCTTAAGAATTTGTGATACAATATAATTATATAAATTTTAGAGATTTATCCATTAAAAAATTACTAACAGTTAGACATGATACCAAAAGAAAGTGATGATCCACGATCTTTCAATAGAAGCTATTTGCATACCACTTCATATAAGAGTTTTCTTTTCTAGTAAAACACTTACTGTTCCATTATTGTCAATATTTATGAACAATGTAATCAAACATTATTGCTGTTCTTTTTATTTTGGGGTTTTATAGAAAGTACTTTGATAATAATGATAATAATAATAATAAATAATAATAATAAATGGTTTTATAGCTTACCATATGGAGTCCTACTACATGAAATATTTGCAGTAATGACAGCTGATCTTATCTGTCTTCTCCATCTTTTACAAAGTTAGGATCCAGCTAACAACAGAGATACCTGTGACCAGAGGATGAGCTGGCCATGAGCATTGGAAATAAAATCTTAACATTGAAAAAATGTACTCTGTGATTACAGTGTGTCCCAATTCCCAGAATGCTTTGCTCACAGTCTCAGAGTCCCACCGTTGATACATCTCTGTGCACTTTTGCTTATCAAATTAAATTCATGGAATGCCTGATAGAGGGCAAGATCTGTCCTCTCTGAAGCCATCTGTGACTTTTCTACCCTTTATAGTTGGTATAACTCAACTATATATAGTCATAATTGGTTCCTGTTCTACTGCTTCTGTTCTATATTTTTTTTTTGCTTTTACATATATTGTTTTAAGATTTCACTGTCAGTTTTTGACAAGAACAACTATCAAATACTTTTAGGTTATCTGCCAGCTAAACCTGATGTCTGAATTGCACAACATTCCAATACTCAGATAATGATGAGAAGCAGCACAGATATTAGAGCAAAGCCTGTGCATTCAAAAGTAATGGCATAGACATAATGTAGGATCTGCAGTGACAATCACTGAAGTATATCCATGTGAGCTCATATGTATATATACACTGTATGGAAAGCATTGAGAACTTGACTTTTGAAGCCATGTTTACATTACTCAGTGCATTTCGTTTTACAGTATTTATGGTTTTATGCTTATTGTCTCCAATGAGAAGGCATTTTGAAAATATACTTTTGTTGTGAACATGGAATGCACCTGTTTTTTTCTATGCTCTTCTTTCATCAAGAAATCAATTATTAATTTATAGTGAACTTCATAAAGTCAACCAATCAGCAGCTATTTATTGTGTGCCCACTCCTTACCAAATAATATATTCTTTGGTCTTCAGCTTGTTTATGAGTATTTTAACTTCTGTGTGAAATTAGTTAGCTTGACATTGATCTATGTTTAAATTGAATTCAGGTTCTTAAAATGTCATAAGAGCTGACTTTTCTATATATAAATCAGTAAATGCAGACATACAAATTGAAATTGAAAATTCTCCTGTTACTTTTATCATTCTTCATGAATCTGGGATTCTACTGGGTAGTGGTAGCCCACACTTTTAAACCCAGCACTCAGGAGGTAGAGGCAAGCAGATCTCTGAGTTTGAGGCCAACCTGCTCTACAAAGTGAGCTCCAGGACAACCAAGGCTACATGAGACATCCTATATCAAAAATTATCTTTTTTCAGGATTCCCTTGCAGTTTTCTAAATTAAGAGTTAAAGGCTATTTCTTAAATTTCTGTTCTTTGCTGTATCTTTAATTTTTTTCATTTTTGAGATTATGATATAATTAAATTATTTCATCCTCCCTTTTCATTTAAGGCCAAAAGATCATAAAATGAGCATTTTTGTTTATACAAGAGTGATTTATTTAATAATTTCCTATGATAAAGGTCTTTCAAAACCTAGTTTGTCTTATCAAAATAGGAAAGATGAACAAGATGTGTACCATCATGCCCAGTCATGATAAAATTCAAATAATTTTATCATAAACTAAACACGTAGAAAGAATTAAGACTTGCCCCCAGAGCCTGACCCACCTACTCTGTCTGAGCTAGCTGACAGTGGGTTCACAACAGGCCACCTAGTTGGTTCATCTTACTCTTTCTCCATGCCTACAATTGCCTGGAGCATACACAGGTTCAGCCATGAGTCCCACTCTTCCGCATTCTCTGCCAGCAAAGTGGAATGCATACTGTTAGATCTTTAATTCCTGTTCTGAAATGGCTATTCTCTTCTGCCAATTATTGGAAAGGAGGTTACAAAAAATGAGTTAGTAATACTGTGGTAGCAGAATTCAAAACAAAATGAAAAAAAAAACACGTTCTTTTATTGGAGAATGACTAGGAAAAAGCTGGTATGTAAAAGAAGAGCCATAATATTAACACTGTATAAAGTTGAAATGACAAGTGCATTTGAAAGTGTATTGCTAGACTGTAAAAATTCAAGATGGAGACCTAGTCTCTGTTTCGGTCAAATTGCATGATACACATACTTTATAGTATATGCCTCTGAACTTATGCTGCATTACTGTGACCCAATTTTGACTTAGATCAGATTTGATAACTCATTTTTATGAGCATTAAGGTCCATTACCCACTTCTCTCCCCAGATGCCTTATGTTTGTCTTGTGATAATCTTCTCCCTGTTCTTCTCTATGATAATTGCCTTGGGATCCAGCCATTTGCATGTGTTAAGGGAAATTTGTGATGTTTAAGTCTATCCTTTATCATGACTGGGCATGGTGGTACACATCTTTAATCCTAGCACTTAGGAGGCAGGGGCAGGTGGGGCTCAGAATTTGAGGCCAGCCTGGTTCACTTGTCCTGGTTCAGGACAGCAAGGACTACACAGAGAGATCCTGTGTTGGTTAAGAACAAAACAACAACAACGGCAACAACAACAACAACAACCAAAATGACAAGAAAAACAGTGCCTTGTGTCAGATGTAGGGAGGAACTGTTAGTAATTACACTAGCTTTCTACACTTCAGTTGGATGGTTGTGGGAAGCAGTCTGTATATTTCCCATAGATCTGAGTAGAATTTAATACTTTTAAAATAAACAATGACAACTTTAATTATTTCCTGTATTTTCATTCTCTATCCTTCCATGCTTGCTTCATGGGATCATCCCCAACCCACCCCACCCCATGTTTAATACCTGCATTAGAACCTTGTATTGAGCTCTATTTTCAAGTGTCTCTATACAAGATCACACAGGAAAGTTTACACATATTATATCCAAGGAAGTAAAGACAATTGTAGACATTGTTTAGTCTCATTAAGATATTACAGAGTGATGTGTAAGTCGATTTAGATAAAATGTTTATCATTTTGTACTATCTTTGAATATTTTACATATGAGTTATTTCTCAGATGGCTAAGTTTAATCAGGTAAGATGAATCTGTTTGAACCAGATGAAGATGCTTAACATTATAAATAATCTTTTAAATTATTGAATTTGATTAGTTTTCACACTTCTATTTAACATATCAACTGGAATGGTATCTTACTGTACATCATCAAGGGGATATATTGCAGTAAAATATTCTTCCTAAGACCTAGCTTTGAAATACAGAAAATCTATAGGCCACATGGGATGTGATTGAAAACATCACAGACGAGAAAACATTTCATAAAAGCTGACGTTAGAGTTAGAGGTGATTATTAAACATGGTATTAAATGATAAGAGCTACATGACAGAGACCTAGGCAGTCGTTATATTTCACTGCAGAAGAGTCAGTTATGCTAACAAAGGTCCTATAACAAAACTATTTCTACAATAAAAAGGGAAGTTTTCATATAGAATAGTACATAAAAATAAAACCAAGGCACTCATTCAAACTCAGGTTTCAGAAAATCAAATGTGTCATAATAAAATTTTTGGCATCTATCTGAGGTATTTTTTTGCATTTTCACTGATCTGTGACATATACAGCATAGTTCTAGGTATGGACATGTCTGCTTTCATGAACATTTATTGTTCTGCTTGTACTCTGTTTAGCAAAAGCAAGGAAAGCAATATTGTCACACCAAACTCAGAGAGAAAGTTGTATTACTCATAAGCATCTACATGAACTTCTAATGTTTTGTCAAGATGTCAGAATGGCTCTCCATGAATAGTTATGTAAATGTTGTTCATAGTAAACACCTGTATGAGGGAGAATCCGAAAGAGAAGATACTGAAGGAGAGTCTCCTTCAAGGTAAAGGAAATTTGCCTCTGTAGAAGTACTGACTGACAAGAAGGCTACTAGCAATCCCTCTGACTTTTTTTAGCTCTTAACTGTCAGTGTGAAAATCTATAAAAATGAACAATGGTAGAATGCTTGCTTAGGTGTGTGTTACACCTTAGCTTTAATTCTCAAGATCATTCACTGAGTGAATGAGTGAGTGAGTGAGTGAGTGAGTGAGTGAGTGAGTGAATGAATGAATGGACAGAATTCTTGCAAGTCAAAGTAAGCATTCACACTTTAATTTTCTTTGTTCAAATGGAAGCAAACTAGGTTTACTAACCATTCCTATTCTAATGGTAAATACAAGATGTCAAACTAGCATCCTAAAGTTCAGTCAGTTAATTGTAATTATATAACCTCTTTCTAGAATAAAGGAATTATGTGACTCTAAAAACATTAGATACATTTTTTTAAAAAAAATTTATTATAACACTCATGGACCATTTCAAAATATTCCTAAGTACATATCAAAAATAATAGACCTGATTCTCCTTAACTGACATTTGTTAATATAAACAAGGATGCATTGGTACTAGAGGAAGCAAACAAGGAATTTAACCTCTCTCTTCTTCCTTCTCAAAGTCTGAAAGATAAATATGTACCGATTTAAAATGAAAGTGAACATCAGACAACTGGACAGATTTATTGAGTTTGCTCGTAGCAGAATTAGTTTGTTCCATTCTCACATACTTTTTCTGGTAGTAAATGGTTTAATCTATTGATGTCATGAAGAAATGCTACATTAGCTATAAACCAAGAAGCGGGCTCTGTTCAGTGACAGGACCAGTAATATGTGTAGGGCAATAAACATTTTGTAAGACTTTAATGGCCCTGAATTCAAATAGATAATATGTAGTTCACTAAACCGAGGGAGAAGATTCATAGAAGAGTGGTGAATACTGAAAATGCATAAACTAACTTGTACATAACATTAAGAGATCAGTTTTATAGTGTTAGAAGAAAACTATGTTTGGCTTAAAGACGACAGCTTCACTTTCAAACATTAAAGCACACCCATGGTTTATGCTCTCCTGGTTTGTAGTATCTATTTGTTGGATTTCTGGGAACTTATTATTTTCTGTTACAACTCTCTCTTCTCTAAAGTCAACAGACATGTTAGTAGAGAATAAAACTGCACCAGGCTCTGATCAATATATGTAGAATGCATCGATAGTGAAAAGGGACAGTTCAATTGAACTACCGTTGTTTGTGGTTACTAAATATTAATTTGATAAGCATAAGTCTAAAAACTGGACCCCATACTCTGATTCGAAATGTGCACACAATGTACTTGCAAGTAGATGCTAGATTCTGTAGGCCACGTACTCTTAGTACGTAAGTACAAAGCTAGTTCAAATTTGCAAATGAAATATTATTCAAAATGCCCCATTCTTATGCATTTTAACTCACTGACACTTAAGGAACTCAACACGTGCTACTTTTTTTTTTTCTAAAAGAAAAAGTTTCTTGGTATGAAATAACTTGTAGACTTCTCCTTGAACTGTACAACATCAGTTAGCTGAAGCCTGGGGACCAGGTTGCATCTTAGAAATCCCCAGTTCCGTCTCTTTCTGGAACTGGGATCTTTAATTAATATCTCAATATTTCCTACCCTACTTTTCTTCATCTGTAAAACTTTATTATCGCACTCAGCCTTTATGCTGCATGTCAGGGTGATAATTTTGAGATTTAGGCATTGTTTTGATTGTTAAATAGGTTTGTAGTGAGGGTTCCTACATAATGATTGCACATAGCTGTCGGCTCTTGTGAAACATGCTTCTTATTTCCGGCATGCATTTGTTCAACCGCACTTAAAGCTCCCCAATGGAAACTCATTGCCTTTGGTAGGCATTATATTTAAAATTTAGCTAGATGGAGCAAAGCGTATTAGCCGGTTTCCCTGCCTTTTAAAAAGTCACTAGTACATTATCAACAACAACAACCACAAAAATCAGCATATAGTTCTGTTATTTAAATATTGGAAAATACACACTTCAGAATGGCAGTTATATAACCCACAGCCTTACTTCAAATATATTATCTTTAATATTCTTTTTGTACTAAAAATGAAAATGGGCCAGTTGTTCAAAAAGACGGGGGAATGGAGAAGTCTCATACTCTTTAAAAAAAAGCCTTAAATGTCTTAAATGAAGTAGCTTCTCTGTTTTAGGCATAGTTGTAGGTGATAAGGCATAGCGCTGGGTGATGGAGACTGATGTACAGACATTAATTTCTAGTAGATTCACAAAGCATTTTCTGATACAGGGGTTCCTGAGAAAATAGACTTTGTATCTGAAGTATATGTGGTCTTTAAAGTTACATTTTCTAAAAGATCATGCTATGTAATAGATATGCAATTTTTAGGAAGTACTTACTTTTATATTAAATGTAAAAAGTACTGATGTGAATTAAAAATTCAATATGGAACACTTTCTTTTTGCACGTAAGAAGTTTGTTTCATTTCATTAGGAAGTAAGAATATGACCCTTCTTCAGATGGCTTTTAAAGAAAAAGAAATTGGAGGTTAGATTGTATAAATGGACTGTAGAGTATCTTGTCGCTTTTGAGGTCCAGTTGAGGGGGAAAAATGGCATTTTGTTTTAGTCCCTAAAATTAGTTTTTCCTTTTACTTGACACATTTTATTAAAACAAACAAAATGTTTGTGAGTTTTCTAGCAAATGTTAACTCAGTATTGAGAAAACAAAACAACAAGAGCAACAACAAATGTTATTTCTGTTTATGGAATTTTGTTTCTCTGCTTCTTAGTCCACATTATATTCTGTACATTTGTATAGATTTTTTTCATGTTTTTTCCCTTAGGCCAAGGCCAACATATTATAAACATTATCTTCTTGAATATACATTCATAAGTAGTCAGGGAACACCTTTCACTCTTGGAAGCATGACGCTTACATTCCATATTAGATGGTTGGAGACTAACCCTGTTTCATGCAGTTTGACCTACAGGTAGAAGATAAGTAAAACAGTTGAGTGTCCGGCCAGTGGCATTTAGGTATGCTGGCTGGGTTTGATAACAACTTGATACAAGGTAGAATCATCTAAGAAGTCGGATTCTCAGTTTAGAAAATGCTTCCATAACAGCAAGCTGTAGGCTAGCCTGTGGAGCATTTTCTTAATCAGTGATTGATGTGGGAGAGCCCAGCCCATTGTGGGTGAGGTCACCCTGGGTGGAAGATCTGCTAGCTGAAAGCAGGCTGAGAAAACCAGGAGTAGAAAGGAAGTCAGTAGCATTCCTTCAAGGCTTTGGCATCAGCTCTTATCTCTAAGTTGCTGTTCTGTGTGAGTTACTGCCCTGACTTCTTTTAATGATGAACAGGGAAGTGTAAGCCAAATGAACCCTTTTTTCCCCAAGTCGCATTTGATCATAGTGTTTCATTGCAGCAATAGTAACACTAACTAAAGACAGCTGGGATGACAGAATCATGCATGCTATTGACTCTTCAGGGATGCATTGTAACAATCACTAAAGACAAAAGTCACTAAAGACAGAAGAAGTATCCAAGAGTGAGGACACAGTAAAGCTACTATGTGCTCTTTACAATAGAAAACAATAAATACTTTTATTTGAATCTCTTTCTTTTTTCTTTTTTTTTCCTTTTATTTCTCTCTTTTAGACATTATATATTGAAGTCAGGTGTTGTCCCCTGGCTTTAGGTGACTTGTGTATATGCTATGATACTGTTCTAATTGCTGTACTGTCTCAAAAGAGATTTTTAAATGTACGAATCCATACAAATATTTTGTTAAAATCAGTTTATTTCTTTCTATATAGATATGTTTCTTTTAATTATTAAAGCTAAAGCCATATTTTTTATGAATTTCAGCCAATAAAGATAGGCACTTTTTAAAAAGAATTTAATAGATAGTACTTGTGGTAAAAATAAGACATTTAATAGTATAATGAGTATTTAAATTAAATGAAATTTATTTGGGTTATTAAAGGTCAAGAAGTATTTCTGAAATAATGGAAGATGATTTAAATTAAAAGTAAAAATAACTTGGAATTTTACTTTGACTTGGTGTCTATATTTTATAAAACACTAAAATAAACAGACAGAGAGACAGACAGACGGCCAGAGAGATAGCTGTGTGTGTGTGTGTGTGTGTGTGTGTGTGTGTGTGTGTGTGTAAGGAGAAGAAGGCTAAGAAGTTAAGAGCATTTGCAACTTTTGCAGAGGCCCTGATGTTAGTTCCAAGCACCCAAATGGCAGCTAAGAACTGTTTGTAACTCCAGTTCTAAGGTATCTGATGCTTTCTTTAACTTTCTGGTCTCCAGGCCTTAAATAGGTACATAGACAAAAATGCAGGTGAAACATTCATACACTTAAAAGAATAAATACATATATTTAAATCAATGGGTAATTTTTAACTTTATAAAAAATGTTACACTCTCTCTTTAAAGGTCTGTACTTCAGGTAATATTTGTTTCAGTTCTTCAAATCATTTATTTAGTATTAATTTTGAATATCAACCTCATTATCTTCACATACAAATTGTGGTTTTTTTTTAATCTAATATCTACAGTTTGATGAGGTATTAACATGAGTTTCTTAAATAACCAGAATGTGTTTTCTGTCTTCCACATTCTTTTGCTAGTTTCACAAGTGTTGATTTTGGTATTATTTGCTTTTCCTTGACTGAATCTGTTGTTAGTTCCTTTTCATCATTCACTTTTGTGTGAGTTTGTTTCAAATACCCTTCCTCAGGTTCATTGGAAAACACTTCCGAGTAACTTGCCCTGGGTGAATGAACTCACTGAAATTCACCAATTGTTAGACTATAAATTTCCCAAATGGAGAGACCTATTTGCCTAAACATTAATACAAGTTGAGGGTTTCTGAGGATGTGACCTTACAGTAGCTAACATGGTGGTCATTGCTAGTAATTCTGAGAGATCTGAACACAAACTCCTCCACTTAAATCTTCCATTTTTCTGTTTTCATATGAACATCAGATATAGTTACTCAGAAAACATAGAGTGATATTAGTTATTCACACTACAGAAGATTAACAAGAACTCTAAAAGTCAAAAGACTTGATATGGTCAACATTACTAATAGCTAGCGTATCAGAAAGAGGTGGCACAGGATATACAAAACAATACATACATAGTCTTGTACACTGAAGGGACTGTCCTTACTATTTATTTAGCAGCCGTAAATCCCACATGCTTATTATACAGTACTGAAAATCACTGCAACAAGGGTACATCCTTGGTGAACTAAATGTAGTATTGATTTTAAGTGCTACCAATAATAACTTTGAAAAATTATTATTTACAATAGAGCTATTACAAACAGATTCTCAAAAGGGTTTGCTAATAGCCATTTTCTTTTTAAAGATTAAATTAGCAGTTTGAAAGGTTTTACGGATCCATCAATGAAATAGAATGTTATTACAAAATAAAGGGCCATCTCTGTATCTGCAGAATCTATAGATACTATGTTTAAGTGTTTAAATTAGAATGTGCCTGGTGAAAGCATTTTATGAATTATTGACGTTTTCAATCTGCACACTCCAAAATGAAATTCATTAGGAGGTGTTAATTTTGGAAACACATTATATAAAGCCATTGTAAGACAAGGCGCTTGAATGGCACTTTTATTCACTGATGCATGAGTATTATTTGAAAAACATAATTTAGAAGCTGAGCTGCAGAGATTACTCCTGTATCTCATTAAATAAAGGATTAGCACTTTGTTTACTGAAAGAGACAGATGTCTGTCAGAATTTTTGATGTGCAACACACCAAAAATTTTAATGAACCTTACATATCTTATTTCAATTTACATAAGAAGATTTTGTGTTTCTTTGGAAATGAAAGAGACAATCATCTGTCTCAAAAAAAAAATGAGAGACAGTAGACAGGAGGTCTGGAACAAAGGTTTGTTTCTAATAAAAATACAAACCCTGTTTTCCTTGGCAAAGAAATTTAGAACCCATTTCCTCCCTCTTATTCCCTTGAGAAATGTTACATGATTCAAATCCTGTGGAATAATAGCCCCCAAAAAGGACTGTCATGCAATCCCATACTTTGAAAGTATCATTGAAGGATAGTAAGAGTTATTTAAGGTATTTCTATGTTTTAGGCACTGGGCATAATTAAAACCATCTTTTATTAAAGGTCAATAATGAGCAAGCTTAAAGTTTATGTTTGAATGCTAATTCTGACACACAAACTATAGAACTATACGTCTTTAGGCCTCAGTTCTTCATTGGAAAATGTAAGATGAGGATGTCTTTCTGCAGGAAAATGAATGATAAATATGTCCCAGCATTTTAAAAGTACTTTAACCTTTCAAATTCTTAACTATTCTATGGTGGGAATAATAAATACCACATCCCAATATTGTTTAATGACTTGTATCATGCAAATCTAGGGGAAAAAATTCATTACATTATGATGTGCTATTCAAGTAGAAACTGGTATTGTGGACTTAGATTATGCTCATATAGGACACTTTGAGCATGATGTACCAGCAAATGTTTCTTATAAATAGATGCTTTGTTAGTTTTTCAGGATGTGGTAAAGTTGCCCAAAACTATTTCAGCATTCTAAGATGTATGTTACAAAAAAAGTGGTTCTGTTTGAAATACTACTATACTTCAATGAAAATATTATTTGCTTGTAAAGTATTTCATATTTTATATGCATTATATCCTTTGAGAGTATGTATTAATTTACATATTACAGAGATATAGAGAGACTATGAGGCTATAACTTTGGCATCTTTACATTTTAGATAAAAACATATACTCTATAACTTATACTTTTAAAAAAGAAAATTTAACATTAGAATTAGATAAAGTTGCATAAGATCTCAGTTATGGCTCTAACAGTTTTAAACATACAACAAATTTGTTTCCATGTAATTTGCAATGCAATATGATGAAGCTTGACAATGCATTTGTATGGTGTGTAATTCATACTATTTCTGGTTAAAGAACAAAATTCCATAGTATTCTATATGGAATTATACAAAATTAGTTTGAAATGATATCTTATTTTTCTAACCAAAATGCCTATGATGTGTATCTGTTTGATGAACCCTTGAAGGGTAAAAGAAAAATATACTAGCAGGCTTTTTCCTAATGTCTTCCTTGTGCAGAGAGTAAAGTTGTCCTTTGTTTGGATTTGTCATTTACTCTAACCACAGGATATAGCTTATGGCATTATGCTTGATGAAGGACAACAATGAAATCACTTTAAGGAAATAGATAAACATATTTACGGAGGCTGAATGGACAATAAAAGTACTTTCAGGATTAAAAGTGAAGAGAGCAGAGGCAGAGAATCATTTCCAAAGGGATTTGCAAATGACAAATGACAGCTTTCATGTCAGAATTCAGGATATTAGACCAGCTAAGAGGCAGGAGAGCCTGAAGGGGGCTAACTCACAGTTGTCATCAGAAAGTTAATTTTTTTATGATGCCCTTAAACCTTAGGCCTGTAGTTTTAGATTCTTGCAGTCTTTTTTTTTTTTTCTGTAAGTAAAGCTTTTTTCTTTTTAATCAGTTGAGCATGCAAGATCTTCCACTCGTTTCTTTCCAGTTTTACACTGACTAAGTTGGAGATGCCACTTCCTCGTGTATTTTATTTTCCAGCTACACATATTAAAATATTTAAAGATCTTATAATCTGGCTTTTATAAGTTTACCTGGTTCATCACTTTCAGCATGCTGAAAATACCTAAACACAAAAAACTCTCCTTCATTTGGATGATGCATTTAACTCATGAGCTATTCATTAGATATCTGTTATGTACCATTTAGTTGTGTGCTTCTAAGAAGACACATTCACAGGCTTGTTTCTGTTTCATTTGATTTTCCAGTCCAGGGTAAGTTAGCATCTAGCATCAGACTCAGAAATCAGCTAAGGCTGTGCAATGCTAAATGTTACCAAGCTTTTTTTACTGACAAATTATGTCATCTTGCCAGGTTTGTTATGGAAATATGATTTGTGTGAGCTTGTTTCAACTTAAATTATAGGACTGCTTTACTTCAGCCTTGAAAATAGCAAATAAATGATGAATGAGTTACAGCCAGTCATGACATGGCAAGCAAGACCAGGGTAATT
Source organism: Rhabdomys pumilio (assembly GCA_030674055.1). NCBI lineage: Eukaryota > Metazoa > Chordata > Mammalia > Rodentia > Muridae > Rhabdomys > Rhabdomys pumilio. Next base: position 19,624,527 of record JANHMN010000007.1, read on the forward strand.
ATTCTCCAAAGCAGAACTGAGTAATCAATCTTCATTTTGAATAGCAGAAAGTAGCAAGGCAAGAGCGGTTTACTATACAGGGCATGCCAAGTTCCTAGAAATTAGACTAATACAAAAGGTGAAAATCAAAATTTTACCAAATTAGAGCTGAGGTTAAAGAGATCAAATATTTTTGAAGAGTAAAACTTGAAGTGTAAGATGGTATTCAGACAATATAATAGATGTATATTTTTACAACTTTAAAGTGTACCCTAGTATTTTAACTTAAAACTAAGTGTATTTTTGAGACATGTAGAAACTTATCGTGAGGCTGGAGAGACAGCTCCTACGTGATATAGAGTTCACTCCTCTTTCAGAGGACCCCAAGTTTGATTTGCAGCAGCCACATTAGGCAGCTCACTAATATCTGTAACAGTAGGTCCAAGGATTCCAGTGGCCTCTTCTAGGAATAACAGAGACAGAATGACAGACACACACATACACACACACACACACACACATACAAACGCACAAATACACATGCATATACATACATATACCCCCCCACACACATACACACAGAGAAATGACTACATATATAAATAAAAATAAATCCTTGAAACTACTGAACTGTGTCACTAAGAAACACATTAGTATATTTGTTCTGGAGGATAATATTTTTTGTGTGAAACACGAATAAAGTTCTAGTATTTTAGAATACAAATATTAGTATTTTTAAAAGAGATATGGGAAGTAAAAAAAATCAAGGAACTGATTATTTGGAAATCCTTCTTACACTAGAAATTGAAAATGTCACCTTCCCATTCCCAAGCTCAGTCATTATTTTAATGAGCAGCAAGTTTAAACTTGGAAGTTTTCAGTTAAGTCAATTCTAAATTGCCAGTTGCACTTCCCCTCCCAGTCAGATTGAATATACTCTTGTTTTTAGTCTAAATTTGAAATCCATCTTTCAAGTAAAGCTATCTGTTTTTAAAAGCAGATTAAAGGGTGTCTAATTTCAGTGCTTACTGTAATTAACTGTAATAGAGGACTGTTGGTCTGCAAGAGGCGTAGTACGTATGTCCAAGCTGCATTAGCAAATGGATTTGCCCAGCAACCAAAACTCCAAACTTACTTGACTTATAGTCCCTGGAGGGTGACAGCAGGGGTCTAGGCAGCAAGCGTACTAGCTTTTTGCTTTCTGCCTTCTCCTGAAGTTTAGGTCTCAGCAAGTTTGAATGATCCAGGAAAAGACTGTGTGGCCTGCATTTGTCTTGTTTTTCTGGCTGTCACATCTCATGTTATCTCTATGGGAGAAGATTCTCCCAGCTTAGGCCCTATTTCCATCACAACAGAATGAGCTCACCCTGAGAGTTGGCAGGCTCTGGTGTTACCACCTTTCATCTTCAGCTCTCCTAGATAAGGCTTTCTGTTGTCCCATATTGACCTTAGTAGTCACTTAATAAAGAATAACTGCAGATGGTAAAAATCGTGTAATGGTTCTGAAAGAATTATAGAAATAGTGCTGAAAATAATATATGTAAATGAGTAAGATGCAACCTTCGTATAAACATATACATATATCATGTATATTTGTGTATGGATATATGCACACCGGTTTTTCTTCTAATGGACACTTCTATGCTTTTCAAGAAGTCTACAAGTTTTCTTTCAAAGGAAACAAATTTATAAGAATTAATGCCACAGCATATAAAGTGCAGTCAAATATAATGACCTTAACACAGTATTTACTGTTTGATTTGAAATATCAGTGTTTTCAATGTACTTGCATGTGATAAAGATTATCGTTTCACCCTTTTTACTAAAATTGCCTCAGTTTTACATTTGGACTTTGTGATTGTTCGTGTTTGATTATGAACCAACTCTTCCTCCAAATCTGTGCCTTTCTTGAGTCGGCCCTTTTTGCTCATTAAGATGAAGGCAAATTGCATCTGTTTACAAAGTAACAAAGGTTAATGTTTCATGGTTGTGTCACATTCTCCCCATATTTTATCAGAACCTTTAAAATCAGACATACATACACATAACACCTTTGAGACGCTCGTGTTCTGAGTATTTATTGACTTAGTTAAGAATTTCAAAAAAAAAAAAAAGGCCAGACAGAGGCTGTGGCTCATTATTTACATTACTCTTCTGACTGGAGATTTATATGAGACAGTATTTTTTTCCATCTTAATGTCAAGTATTGGAAGTGAATGGGAAGCTTTTTCAGTAACAATTCCAAGTGCATCTATTTTCTCAGGGTGGGGTCCTCTACGATTGCTTGTAGCATCACAAGCTGTATTTCTTTTACATCTCACAAACTACCCAAAGTCAATGGGCCTCGGAAATGAGTTGCAGAGGAGTCTCTTCTAAACTGGTCGCCTCTGTGAGCTACAAAACCAGCGGAGCTAATCTCTTAAGTAGTGGTATCCACTGTAGTATTTGTAAAGGAAACTAACCAAATCGAGAGGGAGTTCCAGTGTATAAACTTGCTGATCTTTTTTTTTCAAATGTACCTACCGGTGTTCTTACTATGGTTATTGCTTTCCCCATATTAATCTTAACAGTGATTTTCTATGTTTATGCTGGATTCTAAATCTCATGTTTATTTTGAAAGTATTTGTTTTTGGTGAAATGTTTAAAAAAAAATAAACAAACACCATAGAGTTCAATTAAGCAAGCATGACTGCAATAAATTATTTACTTTCAGTTTGGAAAAGGTGAATAAAAAGTACTTGGCCAATACCGTACCATTAATCTATTCTCTTTTCTCCTTTCTCTCTTTACTTCTCTCTCTCCAATAGAAGTGGAACAAAAAGGTAATTAAATACCTTTCATAAATTATATACTATTTATAGGCTAAGTTATTTAACAGTTTAACCTTTAGTTAAATAATTTTGTTATTAATTCTTATTTTATGCAAATTTATTCACTTCTTCTGCTGCTCAACTTCACTTTAATCTGTTTTACTGACCAGTCCTGGTTTGCTCCTTTGATCCTAACACAGATTATTAATATTATGAGATCATCAACACTGTATTTTATTCCTCTTCATTTGAAACTAGTAATTAGAAATCCAGTGGGCATGGTTAATAATGATTGCTTTAGATTTGTTCCTCGGTCTTTCTTAATTTCCCTTAGCTCTGCTGTGTCTCTCCGTCTACATTGACTCTTAATTACTGGAGAAAGGGGAGAAGATATTCCTCTTAATTATCCCAAATGACATTAGTGACTGTGGGCCACTCTACTTTGAACACATGCAAACTCATCTGCTGTTAGTAGCCAAGGACTCAGTATAGGTTTGTACAATTGTAAAGGTTATATACAATTTTGAGTTAAAGAGTAATATGCTTGTAAACAAGTCTTTCATATTAAAACTCCCAAGTTTTATAGCCATCAATATGATTATTGATCACAAATTTATAATGGCCCTTATCTTTGCAGATTTTGAAGGTCAACTTTTCCCCACAAAAACTTTTTATTTCTTTAAAATTACAAGTTTGAGTATCCTAGGAACAGCCTTTCCTTTCAGGCATCCTTAATGCATAGCTGAGAATCCTCCTAAGCTATTTTTTCAGGGGGTCTGTATTTCTAGTTACTATTAAGGAGCTAATAGTAACACCCAAAGGATAATCCTTTGTTCATTAAAAAGCAGGTCAACATCCAATTCTTTGTGATCTCCTAACTTTTTTTTTTCACCCAGGAAAATTCTAATAATCTCAAACCTAACAGCAGACTGCATGGTTATTTTTTCAGTGTGTTTGCCTTACAAATAAATGCAAGCAACGCTTCCCAGAGCAGGTTCGGCAGAACACGGTCATCCAAGGTGGCGCCGTGGAAAGGCTCCCAGGATCACATTGTGCAATGAGTTTACTCGCCTAACTTCTGATTAAGAGATTCATTGATGTGCTTAAGCTATTCTCATCCCCGCCACGGTTTTATTTAGTGTCCCGTGTCATAACTGAATGTGGCTACGAGTCTCGTTTTTTCTTTGTGGGCAGCATTCAGCTGTGGCACTGCTTCAAGAACCACCCTTTGGGAAACGTTGCTTTGTAGCCCCTTCATTTCAGAAGAATCTGCCAAGTGTTCTTACTGCCATATTTAACAGTGTTCTCCAGTGAATCATATTAAAAAGCAAAAAACAAAAAACCAAAAAAAAAAGAAAGAAAAAGAGAGAGAGAGAGAATCATACGATTCCTGCCCATTTTCCTTCTGAAGTATGAGCAGCAAAATATAGCAAGTAATCTTGTTTTCCAATGCTTTTCTCATGTAACAGTAAAAGGTACATGTTTTTAAGTTCCAATAATACTGTACTTAACAGGGCGTTTTTAACTGATTAAAATCTAGATCCTGGGTTCTTTTCTGTAACCTTTCACCTTTTCTTCCTTTCTCCTTCCTCCTTTCCTTTCTTTCTCTCCATTTCTCTTTCTCCTTCCAGTATCCATCCATCACTCATCTTTAATTGAATGGGTTGCATGCTCTCTGTGTGTTGCAGCAGCAGCTTTCAGATTATTAATTTTTTTTTTTGCTACAAGATTCAGTGGCCTGTGTTGCAGATCTTTCTCTTTATTAAAAGAATAATAATGTGGGCTACCTGTTTTTTAATGATAAATAACTACTGAACAACCAATTTCATCAGAGTGGAAAGAATGGATTATCATTCTCAAATGAGATACAGTTCTTCACTGAACTAGCAAAAGCATCATGTGTGAACTCGGTATTTTGTTATGTGTCTATAGAAGTCATAGACATATGCTATATTTCAGACGTGCATCAGAATGCGTGTTTGCAAAGGTAAAAATCAGAAAAACACAACTGCTTCTGAAAAGGCTAACTCTTCCCAACAAGTGACATCAAATTGTTTAGAGGCAAAAATCCAAACTTAATGTGGAAGGATGCTTTGTATAGTTAAAAAAAAAAATAACCTAATGCTACAAAGTAATTGGTGGTGGGTATCACTTGTTAGAGTTGCATTCTGCTTGCTGAAAATAAGACCAGATGAAAAATGGTTCTGTTAATATATTTATTATTATAACTGTTTCCCTCCTGACAGTTTTTCTTTGTCCCGGACTGCTAAAAGGAGTGTACCAGAGTGAACACTTATTTGAATCTGACCACCAATCTGGGGCATGGTGCAAAGACCCTCTACAGGCTTCTGACAAGATTTACTATATGCCCTGGACTCCCTACAGAACAGACACCCTGACAGAGTATTCATCCAAAGATGACTTCATTGCTGGAAGGCCAACAACTACCTACAAGCTCCCTCACAGAGTTGATGGCACTGGATTTGTAGTATATGATGGTGCCCTATTCTTCAACAAGGAGCGTACAAGAAATATAGTAAAGTTTGATTTGAGGACTAGGATAAAAAGTGGAGAGGCAATCATAGCAAATGCCAATTACCACGACACCTCCCCATACCGATGGGGCGGCAAGTCTGACATAGACTTGGCAGTGGATGAGAATGGATTATGGGTAATCTATGCAACAGAACAGAACAATGGCAAAATTGTCATTAGCCAGTTGAACCCTTACACCCTACGGATTGAGGGGACATGGGACACTGCATATGATAAAAGGTCAGCTTCCAATGCATTTATGATTTGTGGGATTCTGTATGTGGTCAAGTCTGTATATGAAGATGATGACAATGAGGCCACTGGAAATAAGATTGACTACATTTACAACACCGACCAAAGCAAGGATAGTCTGGTGGATGTACCCTTCCCCAACTCATACCAGTACATAGCCGCTGTGGATTACAATCCCAGGGACAATCTGCTTTATGTGTGGAATAACTACCATGTTGTGAAATACTCTTTGGACTTCGGGCCTCTGGATAGTAGATCAGGTAAGTTTGATTTTTTGGTAATTTCCTGAAAAAAGCTACAGGGCTTTTCTTTTTTCTCTCAGTAATATGACTTTTAATATTTTATTCAATTTCCTATTCAATTTTCTGTACTGGGAATCTAAAAAAGAATATTCATTTTCTTTTCATTTTAGAAAGGTTGGTGGCTATTATTTCTTCTCTAAGAATGTGGACCTATGAGAAGGGACTCTGTCCTTTGGGTAGTTTGTCTCCTAACTCATTCTGCTTCTGTGAAGTATATTTGCCTTTATCAAACAGTTATTTCTTTGTGTAATGAACTATATACAGCTTCTGCTAAGATTGCATTCTGTCCTTTCTCATTAATTGGAGAATGTTCTCGAAGTGCTTTTTTTTTTTTTTTTAATATGGAACATATCAAAAGGTTAGTGCCACAGAATGCTACTGGAGCTGGACAACAGCAACTCTGCCCTACAAAGAATGATACATAAGACTAAACCTCAGGGAAGTATGGATGATTCAAAAGTTCACATGTCTCAGCAAACCTACGTAATAACTCATAAATACAATGATTCAAATCTTTGAATAAATGAAAACACTGGCATGATTAAGCTGAAACTTTCTTTAATTTCAATTTTTTTTAATTCTTCCCCCTTCTGGAACACACTATTGACTTTTAATGTTATAAAAAGATGAGTATAAAAAATGCTTAATGCTTTTCGCTTTTAGTATTATTAGGTTTTTGATGGGCGTGGTGGCTCATGCCTGTAAACTCAGCTCTTTGAAGGCTGAGACAAGACGATTCCCAAGAGTTCAAGGTAGGGGCTGAGTAATGTCGAGTTCCAGGCGAGACTCGGCCACAGCATGACTGGGCCATTAGTAAGTGTAAATTTGTAACATGGTATAATACTCTTGTTCGAGTTAACTTGTACTGGAAAACATAGATATGTGTCTGAATTTTGCAAGTAATATAGTAAACAAAAATAAAGTATTTATGCCACTAAGAGTTCTGTTGTTGCCAGGTGGTAGTAATACACACCTTTAATCCCAGAACTCCTGAGGCAGATACAAGTGGATCTCTTTTAGTTTGACGTCAGCCTGGCCTAAGAAGAGCAAGTTTCAGGACAGTGAAAACTACACAGATAAACCCTGTCTTGATAAAAGAAAAGAAAAATTTAGTTATTACTGTTTCTAATTTTCTAAATTATGTGCTTTATTCTTATGAGCGCAGCATTCGGCTCTAATTTACCACATTAGATACACATATTCATACAGAACTACTTTCATTACGTCCAATAAGCACCCTCACTCAGCTTTTCATTATGTATATGTCTGATCATTGCTTCTTTTCAGACATTAATATAATAAATATATTGTGTACATAGAAATAAGGCTCAATAGGCTCTTATTGAATAGACAAATGAATAATGACTTTCTACCTCTTCCTCAAAGAAAATGACGAATTTGGTACCATTTTCTCCAATCTTTAGGAAGCTCAGCTAGTGTGATGTCATGTCTTTCCAAAATTAGCAATGCTGATATTATGCTGAATTAATTTTTTTCTATGAAAGAGAAGGCCAAGTCTGCAGTGTCTCCAGTAACAGGTTCTAGTAACTATTGAAAGACTAAATGCTAATTCTCCTAAACAGCATTACCAGCTGCAGCCTGTATTGGGAAGGCTGGCACACTTGATACGCGTTTCCAGTGAGAGCCCAATCACATGCAGTAATTTAGAGAACTGTGTGAAGTCCATATCTCATAGCTCTGATCGTCTTTAATAAACACTATATTGTTGCTGTGAAAATACTGTTTATGGATAATATGTATGCTTTTTTTCTTACCCCACCGAGGCAAGAAGTAACGTCTACTGAAAACACAAAACAAAATAACAACAATAACAACAACAACAAGACAATTTTAATTTACCGTGCTGTAGTTCAAGAATAAACACATCTCAAATTCTATTAATTCTCCCAGTGTATCCCTGTACCAGGCTAGCCTTGAACTTGGTAAATCTGCCTGCTTTTGCCTCCAAAATAAAGGGACTAAAAAGTATGCACCACCACTAACTGGCTAAGCTAAAAGATTTTATTTTTATGTGGAATAGGTCTAAACTTCATTAGTATTGCTACTTAGAATTTAACAAACTAACACAATTCTTCAACTAGACTTTATAAATTATCCTTGGAAATGAATATTGTTCCTTCGTTCCATGCATTTGATACTTGCCTCAAGTAGCCTAGTCTGCACCCAGACGCATCTGTAACTAAATTTGGTTTTTGTGGGACTTAAAGTATGGATATCTTGCGGTCCTACACTAGTGTAACAGTCATTAATCTTCTGTTATTGCAGTGAAAATATTAAAAAATTATAAATTTTATTTTAGTTGAACTAATTTTTTAAAAAGAGAATCAATTTTCATCATGTTGAATGACCACACTTAGAAAAATTTGCCCATTTTGCAAACAGTGGGAGTTCACCTGTATTGAATTTGTCAACATTATCACCAAAAACATATAAATTTGCATGCATGGATGCTCAAATTAAACAGCTAGTACTTTGGCATTGGCCCGACTGCAATTTTGAGGTGGAAAGAAAAACTGTAGAAGTAAATTTTATGCATGGTATGTGTGGATATGAGGATTTCAATTAGCATTAATAGAAGCTGTTCATCTTCTTCCACAAAAACAACCTTAGCTGGGTGTTTTTCAGAGTACATTCCACTAGCATTTTCCAAAGCTGCTGCCTGTAGTGATTGCTTACTGCCGGTTTGTTGTCGGTCATCTTATGTCACTGTACAGAAATCTCAATTTAAAAGAAACACCGAAGGAAGAGATAGGGGGATGAAGAAGAGGTAAACGTAGACCAAAATGTACTTCCTGTTTGCTTGTATACAGCAGAGGCATTTTTCTCTCATTTAAGTTGTATTCTACTAGAGGGAAAAAAAATAAGGCTCTCAATTTTTTATGTAAAAGGTTACTTTTGTTTTATTTTTCCTGTATGTAATTATTCCACATCTCACAAAACGGACTTTTTGGAAATTAAAAGGCAAATATACAAGATCAAATATAGCTTTCTAAGATTATGAATATATAAATATTTATATTTATAATCTATGATATATACATACACACACACACATACATATATGAGAGAATCTAAGGACCTGGACTTTTGAATCCTTAACTGAATATGCATAATTTCAGTCTTGACTTTGACAACATTGGAATAGTAAAATTCATGCTTATTGTAGAATATTGTTAAACTTAATTAGACAACAGATTTATTAGATGGATACATTAGTAAGCTTAACCTATTTGCTGCATGCCAGTTATTATCCACATTTTACATTGAGAGACGTAAATATTCGTGGCTAATGCTACTTTTTCAAAGATATTTGTAATAATCTTTTAAAACCTATCTTAATTTATGTTAAGCTTTCTTCAGATCAAAAACCACTTATAGTTTTGCTGCAGTAAATTTGCATAGTATAGATTTGAACTCTAAAACTTGTACCTGTTCTTCCACCATTGAAATTACATTTCTGCTGCATTTATTTCATAAAACACTTTCGGGAGTAGTAGAGAGACCAATGTTGCTCCTTAGCTAATCTAAGAAGTGATTTTGGAACCATTTTTGTTCCAATTTCTTTCTCATCTCCTAGTAGTAAATTATTTCCCATGAGTTTAATTCCCAGAGTGTGAAGAGTCCTCCAGTTTGGTTCCTGTAAAGACACCTATGTTTGCTTTCTTTCTTAAAGAAAACCTTGGTGAAACATTGTTTTCAACAACTTGTGTGTGAAGAAATTAATTTTAAATTAAATCATACAAAGATGTAATTCAAGTGTTTATTTTAGACTGTAAGTCAAGTTTTTCTCAGGGAGACATTTAAGGCTTATTCTTCTTAAAAAAGCTTAAAAGTTTAATTTTTTTTTCATTTTTCTCAGAAAACATTAGTTTCAGAACGTTAACCTCTCATCGTTTATTAGGCATTTATCAAATACAAAACTGTCACTCATCGTGTGGTTTTTCAGCATGAAATTACTGTGAAAATAAATAGAAAGTCAAACTGATGCCGCCATTCAGTATTCGTGTTTGGCATTCAATTACATCTGCAAAAATCTCTTTTAAAAAAAATATTAATAATGTGATATACTTCACATTAAGGAACTCAGTGTGAAGAATCCCCAAATAAATCTTTTTTTCAGAGGGATGCTAATAAGACTTGGATTCACAATGAGATATGCCTGTTGATATTGTTTAGTCATTTTTATTTACAGCCTTTCTTGACTGCCTGATAAACAGTAGGTGATCCACAATGATTTGCAGAATGATTTCAGAAATGCAGGCATGAATGAGATGAAATTTTCTAGGCTTGCTTTTTCAGGGGAGAGACAGAATGAAAATGTTATTCATACACTCCCTGAGTGGCCCCCTCTATGTTTGCCTCGAACATTTATTGCTTGGCACTTTTCTGAAATCTTGCCATCCTCCCCAGTCTCACACCCTTTTCTTCGTCCTCTGTTGTCAATTTTCTTAGTGCAAAAGTTTAGAGTCTAGAGAAAAGTTCAGCAGTTAAGAGCACTGGCTGCTCTCCCCAAGGACCTAGGTTTGATTCCCAGCTCCCATGTGACCACTATCTGTAATTCCAGTTTCAGGGGATCCAAGAACTTTTCTAGCTTCTGTGGGTGCCAGACATTCATGTGGTGTACAGACATACATGCAGACTAAACACCCACA
>JANHMN010000007.1:19635477-19682878 GCA_030674055.1 Rhabdomys pumilio
CCTCCCTCCCTCCCTCCCTCCCTCCCTTCCTCCCTTCCTTTCCGCTTCTTTTTCTTTCCCCCTCTCCCTGTCTCCCTCTCCCTCCCTCTCTCCCTCCCCCCTCCCTCCCTTCCTTCCTCCCTCTCGCCCTTCCCCCTCCCTTTCCCCCTTTTCCCCTCCCCCTCTTCCTCTCTCCCTTTCCCCCTCCCTTTCTCTCCCCCTCTTCCCCTCCCCCTCTCCCTTTCTCCCTCTCACCCATTCCCTGTTACCTCTCTCCTCTTCTGCCTTGCCTCACATAGCTTTCTCCTATACTAATCACATTAAAATGTAGGCATCCCTTGTCAAATTTACAAAAGTTTCCTACAGAAGTAAAGTCAAGTTCATTATTCGAATAGGCAGAGAAGCCTGGCTTCAAATTGTCCTAAACTTAATATGGCTGTGATACCTAAGTGTACTTCTGGAGCTTGAGTGACGAAGGCATCAGACAATATGTAATTTGGAAAGAATGTTAAAGACAGATTCTGCAGGTTTGATGCTGCCCTTGCCCTCCTCCTCCTCTTCCTCCTCCTCCTCTTCCTCCTCCTCCTCTTCTTCTTCATCCTCCTCTTCCTTCTCCTCCTCTTCTTCCTCCTCTTCCTCCTCCTCTTTCTTCTTCTACTCTTTCTTCTTCTCAAATACAGTCTGCATTTTCTCAGAGATCAATTTAGATTATGCAGATGAGCAGTTCCTCTACCTGCTTGAAGGATCTAAAGCCACAGAACACAACCTGTGCACAATGGTTGAACAATGCAGATTAGGTGAACCTTCTGTCCTTATAATATGCTAATTAGTGCATTCCTGTCTCCTGCAAAAGCTCTGGCTAGGTAGTGATGAATAAGAACTTTAAACACACATGACACCTCGTTAAAATGTAATTTTCACATCATATATCTGAGCCCTTTACCTTGACAGCTGAGTAATGTGAGTGCTGGGCAGAGAATCCTGAACATTTTGAAACTGCCACATGTTTGTTAGGGAGCTGAATCTGTTTGTTGAATGGCCAACTTCTATGTAGTGCATAGGAAACAGTGGGAAAGGACTGATATCTTAACTCAGGCTCCTCCTGGGGTGGCAAGTTAAGGTCATTTCTCAGCTCCACTTGAGATCCCATGCTGTTTGCAAAGTTTGGTTCCTCTTCCATCTTTGTAGCTGAGTGAAATTTGCAAAAAGAAAAAACATTCCACCACTTGTTGCTAATCTTGGTCCCAGCTGGAGTTTTTGTTCATCAGCTGTTTCCCTGTGTGGGAGAGCTCCCTCCCATCTTCCCATGCTTCTCCATTGCCTGTGGTGACAGCTGCTGCTGATTGACGTTGCTGATGCTGCGTTTCCAAGAAGGACAGGGAGAATGTAACAAAATTTTCCTACTCCAAGTCTACCACATTCTCTCCCACATTTTTTTTTTTTACCTCTCCTGTATTTTTCTCTCATCAGTAAGGGTTAAACTTTCCAGAATGACATCATCTGCTCTTCAGCCTCTGAATATAAAATCTACAGTCCTATACAAGCAAAACCGGTCCTCCTTTTGTTCAGCTGAGCCCAGGGTTTCTTATGAACCTAACATCTGAGTGACCTTCCTAGTAGATATGATAGTGATAGAAAAAGGGGTCACAGATACAGGATGTCTTTCCCCCCTAACAAATCGATGTCTCTAATAAATGAATACCTATTAGAAGATAATCAAAATTATTTCTACACTTAACATTCAGGGGCATATGAAGATGACTTCTTTGTGAATAAGGATTCTCACACTCTCCAGCTGTCTCTTCAGAGGCTGTTGCACTGCTCATTAGCGTGTCCACCAGAGGGCAGACAGGTGGATCTGAAATAATTCTGCAGCTCCTTAGAAGCCCTCCTATAATGTTTGGCAACAGTAGCAAGAATGTTATTACTGAATATGGGAGTTGGGAGGATATCTCCCTTAGACTCTTATCCTTCAGGCCATATTAGCACAGAGAAAAAGAGACTCAGATGCATTAAATATTAGCTGCAAAAATAGCTAAGTCTGATGATATGTGTTTAATGTCTGATTTTAAACCTTTGAAGTAGTGACCAAGTACCTTAGATAACAGCTCACAAGTATGTGTTTTAAGTACAAATCTACCTCTTTCTCAGTAGAAATCTATTCCACTAAAAATCTGAAGTCTCCAGTAACTTTGATAAATGATATAGCTCAAGATACATAAATGATGGATAGATTAAAAATCTACAATACTGTCTGTTTGTATAGGCTAGGGCCAGTTGTAAGATCTCTCTGGAAACAAATGGAGAATATTTCTTTACATTTGCTTTAGAAGAACTGGTTATCTCTTCGTGCTCTTTATGTAACTGTACAGATTCACAAATACAATGAATCTATGAGTTGCTGACGATTCAAATCAAAATTATTTTGTACTTTTTTTCTGTACAGTGTACTTCATGAGTAAATTATTTTACCTGTAAAACTTAAGCTTTTAAAAATAATCTTGGGAGCTGGAGAGATGACTCAACAATTAAGAGCATTGACTGCTCTTTCAGAGGTCCTAAGTTCAATCCCCAGCAACCACATGGTGGTTCATAACCATCTATAATGGGATCCAATGCCCTCTTCTCATGAGTCTAAAGAGAGTGACATTGTACTCACATAAAAAAGTCTTTAAAATATAATAATAATAATAATAATAATAATAATAATAATAATAATAATCTTACAGAGAAACATCCTACCCACATGTAAATGTAAGAAAATGGCTAGCTGTATTTACAGTCCTTATCACTCTGGTGAGCTCAGCTGTGTCATGTTGTCTCCATGCTTTAGGAAAATGAAGAAGTCATAACTACTATGCAAGGGGAAAGGAGGGTGGAGAGTGTATATACATACGAGGGCTTAAGTCCAAGTGAGTGGTTTGAGGAAACCTGTGCAAGAATATGCCAAACTTAATGTATAGTGAAGACCAGCAAACTTAGCTAGTGTTTTAGAGCACCCTCCAACCCAACTGTGTTAGATTTCGCATACCTTATCTTTTAAGAACCCTAGAAAGTCACCAGTCTCAAGAAACTCAGTTTATAAATGTAGATGTGAATTCAAAGGAGCCAAATTTGAAATCCTAAAGATGCGATACTTTTTATATTTATATCTCAAAAAATTACCCAGGGCAGACAACCTAAATGAGAATACGATTGTATGGTTTGTACGATGTCGTACCATGGTGTGGTAACTTCTTGAAAATACTTGAAGATGCAGATTTAATCACTGGAGGATTAGAAGGATTAGTTAGAATCTTTGGAGAAATTCAAAGCAATTTTAAGGACTTAGAGATTGGAGGGCTAGATTGTTACTACATTTAAATCTACTTGGCTGGTTCCATCCATTTTCTGAATTCTCATGTATTGCTAACTAGACTCTCATGTTCATTATCTTTGAGCAGGATTGGCAAAATGATCAAAGTAAGGACGAAGAAAAGAGATAAAAAGAAAGAGAAATACAAAGGAAAAAATGTGTTTTCCCTTTGATCAACAAATGGACATTAAATAAATGAGGGCTATTTCCTTAAGAAGGAGTAATAAACTACCATATATTTTTCATTGTTAGAATATTACATCCCAAGGTTGATTGGACCAACCCTCCAGAGACAAGTAATAAGATACGTGACAGCATGAGGAATGCTTATACATTTGTAATTGGAATATGTAAACCACTTCTGAGAACAACTTAACTATACTTACACAAGATAGTAAAAACTTTTTTTTTTCTGCTTGGGACTTCATACACAAAGATATGTTAATGAGTTAAAAGAATATAAATCTGTGCTCTTAGGCTCTTAATTTTTTTATGGAAAAAAAAAAAGAGCCTCTGCACGGAATAGCATAACTAAAGCTAAATAAGACTGATTAAATGTGAGTGTTTTAATATTACATTTGTTGAAAATGGAAGGATATTTTTAAAAAAATTATAGGTCAAAGTGTCTTAAGTTCCCTCTTGGAATTGAAGATAACAAATAAAAAATGTCAAAATATTATTATAGAAATGAATGTGAAAGAAAGGGCCTTGTCTTATTTTTTGGTGTTTTCTTGTTTGAACTAAGGATAAAATACCTGCATAGCATGGCCTTCATCCATAATGACTGCATGCAAACTGCCCCTATAGAAGCAGAATTCACCAAATATCATCAAATTCTACATGAACTTTGTCTTCCCTGTGCCTTCACACCAGTTATGATATCTAGTTTATGAATTCTATTCAGTAAGAGATTAACAAATAATAATAAAATAAAATGCATGCCCCAACACAGTTTGGGTTTGATGGCATTGTTGGACTCTTGTCGACAGTACTGAGGTTCCACAACTGATGATCTAGTAAATTAGGCCTGCCCGAGGCATGCAGAGGAGTACAGTGCGGATTTGTAGGAGAATGTGGGATGCTTTTCATCCGAGGAACAAGAATAGTTTGGAACACAACTCAGGAAATATTTCTGTAATTTTCCATTTACTATTTTTGTGAACAATTGACCATTAGTAACTAAAGCCAAAAAAATAAATAAATAAATAAAGAGAGAGAGAAAGAAAAGAAAGAAAGAAACTATGACTAAGAGATACTATTATTGTTTTAAAAGTCCTGGACATGCTGGAGTCTGTTTCCATCTCTTGATTAGAGTCCTTATGCAGCACTTAGCATGTTCTTCAGTTTGCTCCCACAAAAACTGTGCAATGCAGTGGCTTTCTCATCCTTCCGGAGAACTCAGAAGTACTTCTGATGCTCCATTCCAGTACATGGTCCAGTTGTAACCTCATACCACAGTGGCTTTCATTTGATTCCCTAAGACTCTTATGAGGACAGAAACAGAAAAGGGGGAAAGAGAGAAAGAAAGTCATAAGCATCAATATACCTTTCATTGAATTTGAATGAAAGGAAGATCGACCATTCTAATCAATGTGAAATTAAACTTTGTACTTTTAGCTTTAATAGTAAGTCAATTAAAAATAGCTAGTCTAGGGTATTCACTTTTCACAGAAACATGGCTATCACCTCTTGTATGGTCTTACTCTTCCTTCCTAGGAAGGTGTATGTTTATTGAGGACAATTCAATGCTCTTGATAACAGAACCAGTGCTGGCAGCCATAGTCATGTAATATTCATATCATAAACCATTTGTAGAGAATATTAGAGTTTTGGATTACAATTTTATTTAATCATCTGGAAAAAACAGTTTCATTTTAGCAACTGTCTTAAGTATATTGGCCAAATAGCTGTATCTTTTCACATTTTTTGTTTAACAAAAGTCTGTATGTGTGTGCGGAGTGCACATCAGTCCTATGGTCAGATGGAGCTCAAGTTATTATGTGGTACAAATTTAAATTGTCACATTGTACCCTGGATTGATGCAGAAATATTGAGGGTAGATCCACAAATCTATTCTCAACAAGCAGCTGAAAAATGTAATATTAGTGTTAGTGCATAAGACATGATCCCAGTAGATTAATAAAGAAACAGAATATGAGAACGCCATTGTATTTTGCCTTCTTTCCCTTTATTTTTGATGAGTATCTTTGTGTATATGTTTGACAAACTCCAAATATAATGACTCACTACAAGGAGGATATATATATATGTCACTCTGGGAGCATGTTACAATGGTCGTTTCTACCTCTTTCCTGCACTCCATCTTATCAGAGTCCTAAGGCATGAATCCAGTGCTTGAAGTGAGTCCCAAGAACAGTAAGATTCTGTGTTAGATAAAGAAGCACCCGTCTAGGTTGTTAACAGTCAAGTAGAGCTTCTGGCTTATTGTGAGTAATTGTATGAGTGCATTAGGACGCTGTGGAGTCATGTGTATCCTGCCACCTCTGTGGGCTCAGGCTGCTCTGACAAAGAACTGCATCACTTTGTTTCATTAAATGGTCCTGGTTTGTGTCCTCATAGAATTACAGTCTGGGTGGTTGTCAGAGAAGAGCAGCAGCCTGATCCAGGATAGACACGTCCCTTTGTGAGCTTGTCCTGGCAAAGCAGGGTGCCATTTTTCTTCACCTTGAATAGATGGGAGAAATTGGCACGGTGAGAAGAGCTCTACGCCTAGGCCTTCACACAGAGTTCTGCAAATGATCTTGCTCTGTTCCTATGTTGGAGGGGTGTTGTTAAGGGTGGGCAGAAAGACAAATTAGAGTGGTTACTGTAGTGGAAGGAATTCTGTAATTTAAGCGGTGGGGTTCCATCCTTACTGCAGGTAAATCCTCACATCTCCATATTTTAAGGCAAGGGTATATTTCATCCTGAAAAATGGAATACAGTACAATTTGAATTTTTCATCGAGGCAGCTAATCTTTGCAGGTGTGCTAGCACGTAATAAGTCACACTTGGCGGGTGCTTTCTTCCAGCCGTTTTCACCGATTTCCCTAAGCATGGCTGGGTAAAGAGCTATTCTGAAACATTGTGTTGCTGTGTTGAGGCCCACCACTCCTTCTGGCCATGTTCATTTGTATTGTCTTCTCAGAACCAGCATAAATGACACTTTTCTTTGCCAGAGGAGGTCTCTAAGGATGCATAGATCCAGAGAACCTGTCACCCCAGTCAGGCTGATACATAAACTCTGGTCTAGCCTTAGTTTTCTCATTTTTCTCTTTGAAAACAAACATCTGGTGGGTAAGTTTGCCCAACTGAATTAAACATTCTGTTATATTTGTGATATTCTAATACCCAATATACTTTTTAAGATTTTGTGTGTTTGTGTGTGTGTGCATGTAGGTACACTTGAAAACCAAAGAAGGATGCCAGATTCTCTACAGTTGTTGACAGCAATGAGCTACCTACTGTTCATGCTGAAAAGCAAATTCAGGTTCTCTGAAAGAGCAGCAAGTACTCTTAACTGCTAAGCCATATCTATGGTGTGTGTGTGTGTGTGTGTGTGTGTGTGTGTGTAATTTAAAGTTGACCATGAAATTATCAAAGTATTATTGCATGTGATGAAATAAAATTTCATTCATTTATTCATTTTAGGCAGTTTCACATATGAGGCTGGTCTAGAACTCATCACGATTCTCCTGCCTCAGCCTCTTGAGTGCTAGAATGATAAGCGTACCCCCAAGCTAGACAGAATGTTGTATGTGATGGATAGATATGTTCTCTCTAGTATAACATCTTCCTTTGGCCTCCTCTTATTTTGGGGTTATTCTCTGGGGATCATCTATAATTACTGTGGGAAGAGGTGCAGTGAAGGCTGCATCCTAGACACAGGAGCTCCCTCTTATTCTGATGCTGGCAGCTGTATTAAACTCCCTTTCTTTTCATGCTTTCTTATAATGAATAAGGATAATATTCACTGATTATAGCTGGAGCACTGGCCATTATGTGTGGAGCTGTATGAACAATGAGCCACCGTATTTGTGTTTATATTGTGTGATTCTGTTTATTCACTTAAAAAATGTTGTGACGGTAGTGTGGCTTCATAGCATGCTTATGGTAATGAAGAATTTAATTAGCAATATTGAACAAGACTTGAAGACATGAGTCTTAATAAGTAATGTGAAAAATATTAATGGCAGTCATCTATAGATGAACATAACACTCCTTGGGCAAAGGGGGGAAATTGGTCAGATTATTTAAAAATATCGTTTGAGAATCCTTCGGTATTCTGCTTTCAAAAGATGAATGCAAACAAATACATATTTTTTTAACATACTGAAAATGCTAATTGCTGTTTCTCTGGTAATTTTCCTTCTGTTGGCTAAAAATACTCCATGGTGGAAAATGGACGTTTCTTTTAGCAACAGCAGCAAGACAATCATTTTTCATAATAAATTTGGTATGATAGAAAATGACAACTCTGCCAGTAAAGGAGACAGGCAGCTCACCAGGGATACTGGAATTCTAGGAGCTAACTCAGACGTATTGATAGGAAGAGTCTGAGTGTTCTAAAGAAGTCTTAATTCAAGCACTAGGAAATCCATAATTGGAAGGAATCCCATAGTGACTGCTGATTTTTTCCTCTAATTATAAGGGAGTTTGTTGTGTCATAAGCCCACTTAAGAACTATGGTTTCTCATAAGGAAAGTGTTTCAAGGCTCTGCTACGAGACTGGGTATTCCCAGAAATTTACTTCCGTGGTCTGAGCACTAGACTGTCCTGAAGTAATCAATACAGTAAATGTGCGAACACTGTCAGAGTGTTTAAATGTGACATCCAGTCTGCCCAAGGGCCCCAAAGAGGTTAAATTTGCACTTCACATGGGCGACTCAGTATAGTCTCTGATGCATTGGGGGTTGTATTATGATTGTAGGAGGCGATATTTGCTTTAGTATTTTGTGAAACCATCATTAGCTGTGGATCTGTGTGGAGACAAGCATGCAAAATGATTAAGTATAGACTGAATTTTAATGGACTTAAGTGGGTATTTTTAATAAGAAAAATATGCTTATTTATTTATAAGTGTCACCAATAGGGATATAATCTGAGTAGAATTTGCCAAAAAAGTTATGAAAGCCAAGAAATATAAGACGGGCAGTAGACGTTTTGAAAAGTTGCAGTTCTCGATTATATATTAAGTCCCTCCATAAATGTTCTGCCTGGATGAGTTATGGCCATACTCAAAATATTTTATTTCATTTTTTCAGCACTGAATAAGTGTGTATTATGTTCAAAACACTTACCTAGGGCTTTGATAGATAAGGTATGATTCCAGGCTCAATAAATTTTTTTTAAAAGTTACTATCTAATTTTAAAGGCAACACAGTTGAAAATCAAGTCACAGCCAAGAAAACAAATCCTATAAAAGTTGTGTTTGACATGGATTTACTCTTAGCTAAATTAGATATTTAGTGAAATCTCATCTCATACTCAGGGGATGAGGAAATGTTGACTAAGTTAAATTGTATTAAACTCTATGAGTTTTTCAATATTTGATAGTTTTCATGAAAATAAAAACATGCCAATTATGTAACTTGGCTCAGTAGTGTACAGCATATTTATAAGTGGCTTGAATCACCTCACAATACTAAATCAGCATATTGATTCATTAGACATAGACTAGAAAGTTGTTCCTTGTCCTTGGGTTACTGCCCCACAGTGTGCTTAATCACTAATGGTAGAGAAGATGACAGTGACAAGGAAAGCCACATTGGTAGATGAGAGATGACTGAGCAGGAACATCCTAGCATACTGGGTGATTACATCAGGAATGGGATGGATTTAGACGTTTATATACCAATCATTTTAAATAGAAATAATCTGTTGTAAATGAGTGTTTTTATTATTCTATTATTATTATTATTATTATTATTATTATTATTATTATTATATTGTTTAGCATGTGAAGTCTTTTACTTCATTTCCAATGAAAATGATGTATGATATAATGACTTGCTTTGGACTTCCTTAGCGTGATGTGATGATATTTAACAAGCAGAACCCTGTTCATCTCCATCTGCACAGGTTTTCAATATTTGAGGCATGGCAGGTTCAATTTTTAGCAACAGCATCCAGTCTGGGTTGGAAAGACAAATGCAGTTTTCAATCACAATAATGAGCAACTGCACAATAATAATATGGAATAAAGGTGAAGAGGTTTTTTTTTTTTTTTTCACATGTCTTCAGGCTGCTGCTTACATTGGATTAAGAAACTTAAATGCAATAGCTTTTAAGAAGTCTGCGTGTGAGAGCCAGGAAGGGGATTCCTGGGTGGTGCGTATTGTTAGGAGGTCTTAGCTAACTGATGAAAGATCACAAGATTTTCTGGACTCACAAAGAGACCTGCTCCCTACTATAAGACGTGATAATCTCATAAGGGTCTGTGAGCTTCTTCCTTGTCATCTATGAGATAACAGTGTAGGCATATCAGGCTTATCAGGGAAAATAAGTTACTATGGATATAGTACTTTGCACAACAGACGTGTAACATGCCCCCCGCAAGTAAGAGTTAAACATAAAAGACAAGGAAAAGTTGCTGTTGAGAGACAGTTCAGTAGATCGTAGGGAAATTGAGGAAACCAACAGATGTCATGAGAACGCTCTGGAAGAGAAATCATTCCGCCTTCATTTTTTCAGAGAACCTGAACGTGGCTAGAAATGATATATGAAGACAAATCTTACCCTTTAGTAGACTACAGTTTAAATTATTTCTTCAGTGTTGTTTAATTCAACTGTACTTCCCTACCACCCAAACCTTGGTCATTTTGAAAAAAAGATGTAAAATTTGCAATTAAATTCCACAATTCTGCTACTTGACAATTTTCATCTCAAATGACTGTTTGTGTTCTGGAGGTGGTGGTGGTGGTCGGGGGGATACGGAAGTACTGTTGCTGCCTAAAATGAACTGAAAAAATTCTAAAAATGGTTAGTATTTTGAATACTATGACATCTTCTGAAGCTGACTTGCAGTAGTGACTGAAGGTCTTGGAACCTCTGTTCGATGACCTCATGTATCAAAAATGACCTTCATAAATTCAGAGACTGTTTACTGATACCAGTCTCCTTTTCTTTTGTTCACCAAATGCAAGATCCAGTGCCATTGGCATCATTGCCTTGGTCCTCAGTGCCTCCGGCCACGCTGCAATGACGTTTGGATACACGTAGCTCTTGATTAAATGAATGGTCTTGGTGACAACTTTGTTGGAAATATTAAATCAATGTAGTACTTTCATAGAACAAAAATAAATAAATAAAATTTGGAAGATATAGTGCATCTTTTAAAATTGTTTCCTTAAAAAGCAATTGTTTTTTTTTTTTTTCTGGTATGCTAAGACTATATATATTTTAAGCTACCCAAAAGTAATCCAGAAAAGCAAGAAGGTTAGCAAAATTTTTTACAGTGGTTCTGTGATATTAGTGGTATAGTGTTATATAATCAAACAACAGAGATATTCTTCTTTTAACTTAGAAGATATATAAAGAGTTTTGACCCTTCCTGGGTTATACATGCAATTTTAAAGCAGAATGCTCTCTTTGTGACAGTACTAATATAGTCTATCTTCACTCAGACTAGTACGAACTTGTTCAGTATCTCTATGGCTGTTGTCAAATGCCAATATCTTTTTATTAAAGTGTCTAAGTCTTGGGTGTGATTGTTAGGCAGTCAGTTTTTATTGTTTAATACATATTTCTTTTACTTTTAAGTATTCTCCTATTTACCCCTTCAGTCACTCATTGTGTCAAGGGAGGTTGTTTGCCGGACATTGTGTGTGTCTGTAATAGATAACACTGTTTAATTAAATAAAACCAAAATTAAGATCAAATCAGAGAGAGGAAGAATTGATAGTACAAAACCATGTGATATCATGCTAAACAGTTCTCAGGCACTCAAGATGTCCTTACCTTAGCTGTTCTTGGTGGTATCCAGCAGGATCTCAGCTGTGGTTCCCTTTGCAGTGATGCAACGTCATGGCCAAAGGAACTTAGGGAAAAAGAGGATTATTTGGATTGTATTTTTGCATTGTAGTCTGTCATGGAAGGGAATCAGGATAGTAGGTCAAGCTGGGCAGGAACATGGAGACAGAAACTGATGCAGATGTCATGAAGGAATGCTGTTTGGTAGCTTGCTCCTCATCCTTGCTCAGTCTGCTTTCTAGTAACAGGACCACCAGTCCAGCCATGGCACCACCCACAATGGGATGACCCTTCCTAGATAAATCACTAATTAATCCCCTACAGGCTGATCTTATGCAGACAATTTCTCTATTGTGGCTTCCTCCTTTGAGATGATAACAGCTTGTGCAACTAATTTAAACCTAGCCAGCGCATGCACGTTTGTTAAAATATAATGTATAGTTAAGAGCTAAGTCTGGGCTTGAGAACCTCGTAGCTTTCTAGAAAACAGAATGAAATTCATCTGAAAATAGCTAGAGTATCTCTTTAATATGATTGTAGACAAAATAAACTATGCATCTGAGAAAAAATCATTAATTTCTTAAAATAAACCAAAATATTTTATATTAACGATATCTCCCTTCACAATCACAATAAAATCCTCTGAAATTTTATACTGATTGCTGAAAAGATTTTTCAGTATTACAATTAATAATCAGAAGATAGCCAATGGCATTCACCTGTGCATAACAATAAACATCTGGAACAAAATGTATTAATTAAAGTACAGTTTTCCATATTTCTTAATTTCTTCTATTAAATTGGCCTTGGGAGGCTATTAGAAGCAAGGAGAAAAAACTGAATGATTCCTCTTATATCCTTTAAATGATTAAATTTGTGAATGACAGATATCTCAATTGAAGGTATTATAAAAATGAATTAAATCAGATGATTGCATAATGCTACCTAAATGTCATCAGATATCCTGGAAAAAAATGGCTTGCTTTTGTACAAGTGCTCTGGAGACAGTCACAAGGAGTTTGTCTTAGTCACTGTTATTTTGTTATGAAGAGACATCATGACAAACTCTTATGAAAGAAAGCTTTTAACTGGGCCTTGGCTGTAGTGTCAGAAGGTTCATCCACTGTCATCATAGTGGAAGCGTGGTGGCTCAAAAAATACAAAGAACACTAGAGCTCCATCATGATAGGAAGCAGAGGGCAGGGACAGAGAGTGAATCGAAGAAAGCTCACCTTCTAATCCTACTCAAAACATTCTACCAAGGAACTAGATGTTCAAAATGATGAGTCTCTGAGAACCATTCTCATTGACACCATCACAGAATTCAAGGTCATCCTTAATGCCAGCTTAACTTCATGAGACTCTATAAATACTTGAGATAGATAGATAGGTAGATAGATAGATAGATAGATAGATAGATAGATAGATAGATAGATAGACTTAATTCCCTAAGAGTACTTAGGGTTCAGTCTAAGAGGAGAGGTCTCAAAGGAGCTACAGATTGAATCTTCAATACTCCATAAACTCATGTCTTCTCATATACAATAATTCCCTATCCAGGTACTCTGAAAATTATCTACATTAAAAATTTTTATTAGTGCTAGTAGAAGACAGATCTTATTGGCTTCTTCACACTGGAGACCAACAAAATGATTGATTATTATGAAGCCTTCCCAAGACACCATACCACTCTATAGCACCACTCAGACAATGGAACAGCAATTGAGCATTACACCAAATTTTTGACTACTTAACACGCATGATATGTTTCAAGGAAAATATGAAGAATGGCTAAACAGATCAATTGAATATCCAGTGTTTTGATAAAGCTTGGGTAGAGGAATTTAGTTTCCCACTGGTGATGTTTTAATGCAACAGATGACCCCATAATGGATAGGATTTCGCCTCTAAAAGTAATTTAGTTTAGAAATAAAAATAAATGTTAAAGAAATGACTCAGAGCTTAATACCATGTACTGTTTGTCTATAAGAAGTGGTTCTAAAGCTGTGGGCTGGGACCACTTTGGGAGTTGAGAGACCCTTTTATAGGCCTGGTTCCCTAAGACCAACAGAAAAGACATGTGCTTACATTACAATTCACTACAGTAGCAAAATTACAGCTATGAAGTAGCAACAAGAATAATTTTATAGTTAAGTGTCACCACGACATGAGGAACTATATTAAGGGGTTGCAATACTAGGAAGGTTGCACCATTATGAATTAGTGCTCTGGAGGATCCTAGTGCCGTTATGAGAACCTAGGACATGCTACTCACAACCACCTGTAACCCCAGCCCAAGAGGATCTGATGTCTTCTTCTGACCTCTGAACGACTTACACCCATGTACTCACACTCACACACAGTCACTTACATACCCCCATTTTTAATTAAATAAAGCTTAAAATAATACATAGTAGGAAATATTTTAATCAAGTCAACATAGAACCTATTTTAGAAATTCACTGTTTGTCTCTCACACATATGGGTTAATGCATTCCTCGTTGGAGCATCTTCACATGGGTTCAGCATTTGATTGGTATGATAACTGGACATTATGCTTTAAATGGCACGTACTAGTAGGATGACAGTTATATATGTGGTTGAACTCTTCCACAAAGTGATTCAACTGAGCTTGCATATGTGTAAGTTGGTTTTGATGAACATATGAAAGCCAAAGTAATGAAATACCCTATGAGGAACCTGCTGGGAGAAACACTTCAAAGAAGACAAGTTACTCATCATCTATGCAGAGGAGAGTGTGTTTGCCTAAACACCAGTCTCAGGTTTCATCATAACGTGTGAATGTTTCATAAAGTATATTACAATTGCATACAAGAGTTATATTTATTTAAGCTTTGCTTCCTACATAAATTTGAATGTACTAACTTTTGTTTGAAACGTTGTAAGTATGCATAAGAGATATATGCTAATAGCACAAAAACTTTCTTTTAATTTCCATACTTAAACTTTAAGTATTTAATTGGCACCTCATAAGAAAAATGTCTAATGGTCAACTTTCAAAGAATTCTCAAAGGGATGGAATGTCTTCATTTCTAGTAAAATGTAATTAATTTTTAATTATATTTTACTTTCCCCAAATACATGTTCATATGCTAGACCAAACATTATATAACTCTGGTACGGAAGGTTCCAGAAGTCACTGACAAAGTGTTACATAATAGAACCAGAATGTAAAATACAAAGTACAAGACATAAGTGAGCCATGCCCTTTGCTCAGCACTTGTTATTAAAAATAGAATAAAAGTCTTCCCATTTCAATCCCTTACATGTGAGTCACACTGAAGAGCTGAGCTCTCTACCTACGTGAGCTCTTTTAATCACTAAAACATTTAAGGCATTTAATTCCTTTCATAGAGATAGAGCTCCAACTTTTATACCCTACTTTTCTAACAACCAAGTTAAGTTTAACTTTTCTTGGTTAGTCCAGGTTATTATTTTGAATTTTGACCTGTTTCACATAGTTCTTTTACTGAGATATTATGGGAAATTAATTCTCCCTGATTTAAATGATACAGTCATTAAAAACAAAGTCCTAGATTTACCTCTGGGTATTATATAGCTCGCATCATTGTTATTGTTTGTGTATTTATTTGTATTATTATGGATCCCTTTTTCCATTAATTTACTTATAATTTCAATTTTCATTCTGATTGCAGGCCCCTTCCTCCCGCTGTGTATCACCCCACCCTAGGACATCAAGTCTCTTCAGAACTAGGCACAGCCTCTCCCACTGAGGCCAGACAGGGCTGCCCAGTTGGGGAAAGAATAGATTCCTTTTCTTACACTAAATTAACACATTTATGTTCTTACTTAAAATAAGTTAAAATTGAAAATAAAAAACAGTGTCGATAGAGGAATGCATAATACAGAACTAGAATTTATTCTCTTCAGTTATCAGATACATGATATGTGAGAGGGAGATACTAAGGCAGAAGGTAGAGGTATCACATGGAAACCTCCCTCTCCAATTCACTTTCCTACTTTATTAATCCATTGGCTCAGGGAGAACTTGGGTATAATTATCACCTTAACACAGGTTTGATTCTGCAACCCCATCTTCCAGAGCATGACCTGTTGAGAACTTTTGCTGCAGGAGTCCCTGAGTGGGCCTTCCCTTTAAGCATTTGTAGACTGAAAATCAGGCGTGTTATTGAAACAGCTATCTACACTACCTGTCCATACTGTCTTGCAACTGATAATTGCCTCTGGTTGTCTAGTGTATTTCTCTTGTATCCTCATCTTCATTCTCTATGGGACTGCCATACGGATACTGGATATGTCCAAACAATAATTTAAACCTTGTAGTTGATTCTCTTAACTCCCTGTTGCTTTTATAGTAAGATTTTTAAAAACTATCATAAGAAATAGAACCTTATCCTACATTCTGACCTATCAATAACATGTAGTCATAATCTTAACTTAATTCTTTACAGTGAATGAAGTCTATATGCATTTCCAAACACAGGAATTTAATATTCCTGTGTTATTGAAAAGTAAAAACTTTTTTATTATTTTATTTTATTTTTTATTGTTAAGTAAAAACTAAATTTCAAATCTATATGGCTCCCATCAAAGAAGTCAAAATAGTGACTCAGTATATCATGATCATCACGATCAATCACGGAAAACTAGTTTTTAATACAAAGAATTTTATGTGCCATCTCCACAAGGTCAGGACTAAAGAGACACAGACATAGACCATACCTCGTATTTTTGCATTACCCTTGAGAGAGCCAGGTGTTTGGTGTTACTGAGAAAGTCTTAAACATCCCACAGAATTTGGTTGACAATGCTCAGATATATTTTGTCCTTTCTTCCATTTACAAATCTGTTCACCAGTCGGGGAGTTAAAAAAATAAATCATTATTCCTCAGATATTAGCCAGGCGAGCACATTGCCCTTATGAGGGGAGAGCACAGTAGATGAGTTATTACAGCTCATTGTCCTTCACCCTTCCTCCTCTATAGGAGTTTACCTTTGTGGTGTCCTAACTAACATATTCAAAAGACAGAGGGAATTTTTTGCTTGTAATACTTGCTGAAAAGACCAAATTGGTTGGTTTTTAAGCCAATTAATCTAAGAAGAGAACACCTGTCTCTCCTTAAATAATGAGCCCGATGTTTTCCCATGAATACATTTTGGGAAATAATGCTGATCAGTGGAGCCATAATTCATTCCTAGTCATCTATTTCTTCCAATTTGAAACAAATAAAAGCTTCCTGTTCGCGAGGCTCCTGGGAAGAAAAGACAAGCTGATTGTTCACTTGCCTGTGGAGATGTTCACCGTGAAGAGGAGCTCAGATGTACTTGGCAATGATTGACTTGTTTAAAGAATAGGGTAGCAGTGTTAGAAGAGGCACTTGTTCATTTTTAAGTCGCGGAGCCTAAATGAGGTAGACTGTTAGAAGCCTCCTTCAGTCTTCTGTTGTGTTTGCTTGTGAACTAATGACCATTCTGTCGTAGATATTAACTTCACCTTACTCGGAAGAAACTCACTGCTGTTTCTCTTACATGCATAATGCCTTATCTCGCAACCGCCTTTCATGCTAAAGCAGCTCAGGAAATTCCTATGCAATCAATTCATTTTACATGAATAGTTTTATCTCAGCCTACAGATGAGAAATTGGAGAGATGATTTACAGGATCTTTCTGTACATCAAATAGAAAATAATAGCTATTTTCTTTTTTTTAAAAAAAATGAAATAGGGTAAATTTTGTGCCCAAAAGGTTTATAAAGAACATATCAAGAATGGTTAAGACAAAGTGCTGATTAGAATTCCCGTGTCTCCTTCCTTTTGGTTCAGACATGACCTTGAGCAAATCCTTTGAAATCATCTCCATTTAACTAGAGATGTTATGCAAATTTGAAAATGAAATATATGTACATGAACTAAGTCACTTTTCTAGCTTGTGAATTGCTATCTGCAAATGAATTATTTTCAGCTATTAACTGAGGAACCCCTTGTTTGGTAGAAATAAGCCTGGTTCCTGGAGAAAACCAACAGAACCACTACTCTTTATCAAAGAATCCTTTATTGTTATTAATTGTTATCATTGTTATTGTTATTATTATTATTATTATTATTATTATTATTATTATTATTATTATTGTTCCAAACAGGTTATTATGCAACTATGTAGAAAAAAGTAGATATAATTTGATGCTATTTATTAATAAGTCATATTAATATATGTATGTTTCTATCTCTTATCATGTATCCTGTCTCTCATTATACCTCGTAATTTGTTGTACAACAGAAGCCACAAGGCAGTACACCACTTGCATCCTCTGTTTTTTATGTCAGATGCCAACTTTCTTCTGCATCTACAGTAATGAGGCTCTTAGAGCAGATTCCATATCATAGCTAATATATACTTTCATAAACAACTCTGCCTTCTTCTCATCCCAATGTGTCTGGTGGAGTCTTCTCCCTGATTGTGCCTGTACTTCCTTGTTATGTTATTTGCAGAAAATAAAAATGAAAAACCCACAGAACTTAATATTATCTAGATTTAAACACTTAACTGACATGAAGCAAAAAAAAAAAAAAAAAAAAGGCAAATTGTCTTGGAGAATAATAGGCATTTGTGAAAACTTCATAAAGAAAATCATTGCTTTGCATGTTAATTAAGCAATAATAATAAAATGCAAAAGAAGAAAGGGAGAAAGATGTACAAAAAGCATTCTACAATGCGTCTTGTACTGCAGGAGAGTGGAGACGATTGTAATTTAATAATATGACTTAGTTCCCTATACTTTTCTCAATTTCAGCACTTAAGCCGTCGTCTCTTTTCTCAGGCTGGCTTTGCCCCTACTTCTCAATTACAGAAACCTGATATGATACTACATATAATTTTGTAGAAGTGCCTGGTTTTGTAGGACCAATTCAACTCAAGTTAAATGAGCCCTTCCATCTTTCAGTTTTTTTAAAGTTTGTGCTTATTAAAATTTTCAACAAAGTGAATTTATAAGAGAATTCTATTTGACAACAGGTGTCTGTCCCTGCTTGCAGTCTGAGATACCCTTGAAGTTGGGTCAGAAGAGTTCCATGAATCCGAGATAGAAACCCAGACAAGCTGAGCCACGGGTGTCCCTTGAGTCCAAGAGATCAGTATTATCCTTACCAACATTGCAAAAGTTGGTCTCTAAGTAAATATTTTTATAAAAATGTTTTTTAGAATAAAACTACTAAAATTTTGGTTAGAAATGTGATGTCTAAGAAGGGTTGATACCTAGCCTTCCGTGTGCATAACGAGTTATATTTCCAAACATTAACCATTCAACTTTGGACAAGTATGGAATTTAATTACCCTACCTAAGAGGGTTCTAAATTTAAATTTTCTTATTAATTTTGGAAACGTCTGTCTTCCAGAATTATAACAATGCTGAGGCAAAGACGGGGAAAACTCAAACAAGATTGGTACTGCCATGTGGTTTCCCATTGGCAATGTAGGATCAACATTAGAAACTATTTTGATTGATTTTTATTCTGTAGTTTGTCTGAGCATAAAATGCTGAGTTTTTAACATCCTTAACAAAGACCTTAGCAGACAGTTAAACATTTAACAAAAGCCTACATTATAGTTAATCGTTTTTATATTGTTAACTTTTATAAAAAAGAATTGATTAAAGAAGAAAAGTTTACATTGTCCATCCAAAACTGACTATACTTGGGGGGAAGTCCTGGCAACACATATTCTTTTTGTATTTAATTTATTATTATGTAAATAAACTCTCAGTTAATTACTAGGGTAATTTTTATTTCTTTTGTGTAACAGCTCCATATCAGCAGCCAGGGTGTTATCAGTGTTAATAATTAAATTATCATTCTTATTATCTGTTTGGTTTTAATCGCCCTCCTGGACTTGCTTTGTAGCTTTGGGGAATTATAACCTCTTACCCCATCTGTTAATGTGGAAAAGCAGACTTGTAGTATATTTTGCAAGCAAATTAGATGGATAAGTGTGATTAAAAGTTAAACTTTTTTCCTTGTTCATTAATTTTGACTTTTTATTTCACCTTTTAAGACAATGAACAAAATACGTAACCTTTTTTGTCTGAAACTACTTTTACTAACCCAAACTCCGGAGTGTCATTTTGCACTGGTGGAAGGTACAATGAGCATTACTGTGAGGCAGTCTTCCTCAGTACCACCCTGTCCCTACACATAGGCAGGAAGCAGAAGCAGGGAGGGATGAATGATGGCACTTATAGCAATCACCTTCCCCTTTTAATTCAGGTTGGGAGTCTTGCCCAAAGAACAGGGCTGCCTACATTGCATATGGGTCTTCTCACTTCAGTTAACAAAATGCAGACACCCCTCAGAGACGTGCTCAGAGGTTTATCTGTCAAGGTAACAATCGATATCCACTATCGCAGAGTGACATTGGAACTTGAAAAAAAAAGTTTATGCTAAAACTGCTTAATAATTATTCTAATGGCTTGTGTTCGGGGGTCCATCCCTGGATCTACCATCATTTTGCCCAGTTTCTGGATAGAAAGCACAGTGGCTTTTAAATAATAATACCATCAGGAAGTTCCCAACCACAAATGAGAAAAAAAAATCAATTGCTGTCTGGAAAATTTAATGCATGTTGAAAAAAATTATTCCAAGTATTAGAGATCTGAGATTGATATGTAAAAGTTTCAAGTTGTTATGGAAAAGAGCCTGCCAAATTTTGGAATGTAGTAGAACCTTCAGCACTAGAGGAAGTAGGTTTCTGTTAAAAGAACATCAGGTTCTAATTGTCCTGTTCTACTTCTTGTCCTTCTTTGCTTCCTAAGTGTGGACACATTGTACTCCTGATTCACATAGATAATCTGTAACTTCTAAAATTGTAAAGCAGAGTAAACTCTCCCTTCACAAGTTAACATACCAAAGTAAATTCTTCTACAACTTTTCTGGAAAAGAATACTTAGTCTTATTTCTTTTCTTAATTTTATAGGTTTTTTATGAATTGCCATAATCAGAAAGATTTATGATACTTGTCTATAGAACCTTCATGATTTTAGATACAATTGTAGGCCACAAACTATAATTCTATGGACCTTAATACAATGCTTATACATTTGTAATGTGACCAAATATTCAACCAGGACATCCATGACAGGCCAAACTAAAAAATCCCACCCAAGTCTAGTTTGGCAAGCCAATAGCTTTATTGGAATGAGCTAAGGGAACCCAACCAAAAGATCCCCAAACAGTTTCATCACTGCAGAGTTGAACACCGTCATGGATGAAGACCTCTTGATCCTGCATCATGATGGCACTTGCATTACTCAGTTATTTGTTGCGGTGACAGATGCTTGAAAGAAGCTGTTTTAAGGGAGGAATTATTTATTTTTGTATTTCAGAGTTTTCCACCCATGTTCAGGAGTTCCATTGCTTGAGGTCTAAGGAAGAATGGAAAGATGCTCACCTCATGCTACCCAGCAAGAGTAGGGAAGACTGGGCCAAGACAAAGTTTTTGCCCACAAAGATAGGGACTTGCTTTTCCCAGCTAGATGCTGTGTCCTTCAGTGTACAGAACCTCACAAAATAGAACCATATAATAGAACTAGCCTTAAACCCATGAGTTTATGGAGTAAATTTCATATTCCAACCATTGCAGTTCTAGAAATGATTTTTGTTTACTATAAAAACATGTTTTATAGAAGAGAGGTCAACAAATTTTTATTTCTTCGATAAAGTCAGACTGCTCATTTTGTGTCCAGACTTATTTCTCCCTCCAGTTTTAGTACTGATCTCCTTCTTCATATTTGTTTTACATACAGTGTGCTGCCTTCCACCATTAACTGTGCAAGTGGACCAGATTGAAAAGATAATTGAGTCAGTCTTCATTTTCTTCCTCCAAAATGTATAGTGGCAGATAATTCAGCAGATTAGTATTCAATATTGCCTTTCTACTTTACACCTGTGGATAAAACCTCATGCTCTTCTACACAGATCTCTATCTGTGAATACATTTATACTTAGAATTCAAGTTAGTCATTGGAGCTTGATAAAAATATCATATTAAATCTACCACTATGAGAAAACTATGGGTAATGGCTTTTTGTGTTAGACTAAATTTTTTTTATTTTATAGTTATTTTTATGAACTACCATAATCAGAAAATTTTTCATAATATATATTTTGAGTTAAGATGCTTGACTATGAGTCAACAGCATTTAGTACATTTAGACTCTTTAACCACATAATAAGAATGATTTATAGACATTGGAACAGTGGATACCTTTTTTAAAAATATTATGTATTATTTGTTTATTTTATAGACCCAAACATAAAGCTGGGAATCTCTTAATTAAAAGTTTAATTTATGTTCAAACTTTGTAAAAATAGTTTTCTCATTCACCTCAAGAAATTTAAGGAATTGTATATTAAAATAAATGCATAAATAAAAGAATGTCTTCATTTAATTTATAATTTCTCATTACATATATAGAACATGAACATAATTTTCCAAGTCCCAATAGCTTAAATAAAAAATGCAACACGTGGAAATACTTTCTGAAGACATTGTCACTCTATCTTGACAGGATGCAATAGTAGGTCAATTAGTACCGACTGTAATGTGCCTGTGGTGTGATGGGATTTGGTAAGGGATTTACTGACCCCAAATGTATCTGAAATACATTGTCACGACAAAACACTGCTCCACATGTTTTGAGTTTTAATGTAACAAATCTCTAGAAACGAATGTACTTCTCAATGGTTTATACATTTTCATGTTCTCTGAATTTCAGATAGAATCCATCATGTCTCAGAAAGCAAGACAGCAGTTAGGAAAAGCATGGTGACAGGAGCAAGAAGGAGAGTGATTATGTGTTGTCCAGAGATGGAAACAGAAAGAGAGAGAACAGGAATTGGGATTGACTATATACCTCAGAGCCCATAACCCAGGGATATGTGCTTCTGCCAGCAAACCTCTATTTTCTAAAGCATGCCCCAACATAAATAGCCTCCCAGAACAGCACAACCAACTAGGGACAAAGTGAATAAATACATAAACTTGTGTCATATGTTTTTCATTTAAATGACCACAAGCAGTAATTAATAACTTAAAAAGGTTTGTGCTGTAGTACTTCCTCAAGTATTCTCATTCAAAAACAATATAAGTTACATTAGTTAAGTATATATTAGTTAAGTATATATATTATTATATACTTAACTTATTATAATATTATATATATAATTTTATATATATATATATATATATATATATATAAAATTATATTTATAGTGTGCTAGTAGACATTTCTGTGGTCAAAGAAAAGAACTAAAATAATTTTTCTTTTCAACCCGCATCCTTGTTAAAGGGAGAACAATACGCTGACTTCCCAGACACATATGCACATGTTTGCACACAGACTGTGAGTCACATTACTTTTGTTTGGCTGTGAGAAAAGTCCAAGTCAAATTAATCACTGGGATACATTGAGTTCCAAAGAACAGAACTGGCTTCTCAGTTAAAATATTTATATTACACTGTTAAAGTTCTCTCAGTCTAGAAGTGAATTCTGCTATTTTTAATTGGCTGTCTTATAAGACAACCTTCTGTATATCATGTCCAAATTTTTATTGTGAATGTACTGCATAAAGGAATGTTCCTGTTTCCCCATGAGCCACGCCAGGCTCTGGGAACAGTCTGGCCATGCCTCTAATCTTCGATGTGAGGCAGCATGGAAGAGGGAGGCTGGGGATGAAACCCAGGGTCTCCTGCATACAAGGCTAGTGTTCTCAAATGAGCTACACAGCCTTAACACCTTTTAAACTGTTAGTTAATTCATTCATAGTGTTATGGTTTGAATGTAGAACGTCAGGCAGCTTACAAAAGCTCATACCATGTAGATGCAATCTCTGTGCTTGCCTACTTATTATTTAAACAGAACAAGATTAACGATGAAGGCAAAGTTTATAACTATAAATTATACAGATTTGTCCTGAGAGATATTTTCATTTCTTCTTTGCTTACTTCCTCAAATATAATTCTTAAAACTATTTTATGAATAAAAATTACCATTTTAATACCCACTAGAAATAGTAGGTGTAGCTTACTTATTGTTTGAAGTAAAAGAATGAGACTATAATACAACAGATTTTCTCTTACATTCCTATTTCTATTCACTATTATTAATTAACTTTTTTAAAGATTTTGTTACAAAACTAACAGAAATTCCATGCAGTCCTTATCAAAGTATGCATTTGACTGAATAAATCATTTGTCTAATTATAGAACAAGCTCTTTAAAGTTGATTATATTTTATTGATTTTTTTTCTGTGTGTGTGTTTTTGAACTGTGGAAAGAGAAGTTAAAACCATATTTTTTTTTGGTTAATATTGGGATTTCAAACTATCAGTTCCTCATTGTCTTCTCTAGATTTTCACCTACTCTTATTCCAAATATAGTGTATTTTAATGAACATCACATGGTGTGTGGTATTTAGCTATTTCTTTTATGTGTAGATTTTTCATTCTTTTTAAGTTTGTGTGTGTGTGTGTGTGTGTGTATGTGTGTGTGATTTTATCTAGTGAGCTGGTGCCCACATGAGGCCAGGAGAGATCTTCAGATGCCCTGGAGCCAGAGTTACAGGCAGTTTGAGCTTGCTGTTGTGGATGCTGGGAACAGAACAGAGATCCTTCCTTTAACTACTGAGCTATCTATCTAACACTGTGATTTAAAACATTAAATCTTGCTTTTATTGACTGAAGAAAGGCTTGTTCCTGTCTTCTTTGCTGTAGTATCACACACTTATTCATGAACTCTTAATTTTAATAACAAATACTTTAAACTATAATGTTATTATTCATATAGTAAAAAGAACCAAGGGCGAAGGGTATACCTCAGTTGCAGAGTGTTTGCCTAGAATGTAGAAGGGTTTGGGTTTGGTTCTCGACACGGTGGGGAACAGAGGAGTAAAGCAACAGGAAAAAGTTCATGAAGAAACTATTGTAAACATAATAAAATCCAATAGTACATGCAATCACATTTTCAACTACAGTAATAAAATTGGATAACATTTGCAGAAACACACACAAAGAAATCCACCTATGAGCAAAGGAAACATCATGGATGATCACACATAAATTAATGAAATTCTAGCAAGTTTAACTATCATTCGTCAATGTTGTCATCTGTTCTGTTAAACCTAGCCAGATACTTGTCATTTTGGGGGCAAGGGGCAGGTCTCTGAGGCCCGTGACTAGGAGGAGAAAGGATAACATTACTAGTATGAAGATTTTGTACCGCCAAGGTGCTGCTGTGCTCACGACCCTTACTATTCTTTGTGTCTATATCTATGTTCCAAGGTTTCCTAATTCCTTTGCTTGAGACTCCCAAAATTGAAATAAAATAAACATGTCAGAAATGAGCAGCCCGCACAGTGCTCCTATTTTTCATCTCATTCCTTTTTTTTTCCTCTCTCATGCAAAAATGAGTTGTCAAAATTTCACTACAGGCTATCTCATTCTATTCAATATTTTTAAACGTCTTGAAAAGAATAAGATAGTAAAATTTACTGTTATTATCCTACATAAATGCCTATATTCTTTTATTTCTCCCTATATTCATGTAGTGTTATGCTTGGGTCTTTCCGATCATACTTCTGTAAGTTACCAAATACAGTGAGTTGTCATTGAGTTTCTGAGTTAAAGTCTCTGCCGACATATATTGATCTCAGTCAAGTAACATGCTGTCAGGTTCTGAAGTCTGTCGCCCTGACTGATCCTCACAGATCCGATGGATTGTTAGAGAGGAAAGAGGGTTCTGACCTGACTGTAGTACAAGTAAGCTTGTCCTTGTGTCTCCTCCTTAAATTCAATATATATGCATGTATATGCTGGCCAAAAACCAAACAAAAAACAACCAACCAAACAACAAAAACTATCTCATTTTTTTCTTTCCTTGACTTGTAACTGTTTTGAACATTTCACCCATGACAAAATATATTTTAAAAGTCCTTTCTTCTGTGAACTGAGTTGTTATGCATTGAATTATTATGATTGCAGCATCCAACGTTGCTCTATTCCTCCTGAATATCTTCTCTAAGATCCACTGATTGGAGAGTTGGTATGGGGTATGGTTTGGTGAGCACTACAAGAGGGTAATCACGGTGAGTACAGTCTGAGTTGAGATCTGTACATCATTCGTCAATGGTAGCATCTGTTCAGTTAAACCTAGCCAGCCACTTGTCATTTGGGGTTGGGGGAGGGCACTTCTCTGATCATGTGAAGAGGAGAAAGGGTAATACTGTGTTGCTGTCTATTCATAACCCTTGTTTCAGTTCTTTTAATATGACTCCTTACTCAAATATTGAACTGATGTTTTGATATATTTTTAATTAGAAGAACTGAAAATACAACTAAATATCCCGTGTTTTTGCAGTATTCTAGGACAGCCTTTAGAGCAGAGCAGTGGATCAGCTCCATGGTCCAGGGATGGAGCTCTCTGCTGGGACTCTGGACTGTGCTTCTCTTTATGCTTATTAGCATCTGTGAGTGGGAAAGGAGGTAGTTTTCTTTGAAGAAATACTAATATCATTTTCGATATTGCAACCCTTTCCTCTACACACACAGTTCCATTTGTGTGTGTGTGTGTGTGTGCCATTATTTTCAATTCCACTAAAAAGAGAAAAATAACAAAAATACAGTACCAATGTATACCAGGTTTCCTGTTTCTTTCAATGACAGAATTTCATCCTGCTTAGCACTTCTGGCCTTTTAGGGAAAATCTTTGTTTATGAAACTGCTCTGAGGTCCACTTGGTAAAGACGTTTTTTCCAGAGCCCCCTGAACAACCTTTGCTGGATAATGTACAGACACAGATATGTATATACATTGAGTTTTGCAGAGTCTAATATATTACAGTGAGATCTAAGGTCATAGAGAACTTGAATTCTGACATGCTTTCAAGCCTTATTTAGGGACTGTCATATCTAATATAACTACGCATAGTCTATTACCGTGGCCTTTTAACTCTTTCTGTGAAAGTGAGTCAAAGAAGCAAAAGAATGACTTACTTTTATGACTTTTACAATTGCAACAAAGTCACAATAGTGTTCATTTTAGAGACAATAAAATAGGTTTAGAGATTTACTTCAGTGGTAGACACTTACCTAACAACTTAAAGGTCCTGGGTTCAGCCTTCAGCTTTAGGGGAATAAAAGAAAAGACATCTTAAAACAATTAGTAATAATGTGTTGCTAAGAGGCATGTGTATATTTATATGTAAATAGAAGTAAATGAACTCACATATTTGCTATTATCATAGTTCCTTTAACAAAGGTTTTCTGAAAATCACATTAACAAGATTGTCAATAGTATATAAATTTTCTTAACAGAATGTAAATATAAAACACGTCACCTTTTATGTGACATGTTTACATAAAGCTTGCAAAATTTAATAGCTAAGCTATATATTGGCACATTAATAAAAATGAAGTTCTGATAGGTGAACTGAATTATAAGCCAAAATATGAATTGGAGAAATTTGTAAATTAAGACCTTTATGTTGTTAATTTTTCAGAAAGTATATACCATGGAGAGTTCTTCACTCACTCTTTCTCCTACATGGACCTATGCCCTTGGGAAGTACATCAGCTTTGGTGCACTGGCCTAGCCATCAATCCTGAGTTTTATCCCTAGCAAGAAAATTTAATTAATTAAGGAAGTAAACAAATTAAATGAAGGGCCAGTAAGATGGCTCAGCAAGTGAAAGTGCTTGCTGCCAAGCCAGGTGACCTGAAATTGATCCTCCAGAACCCACGTGATGGAAGGAGAAAACTGATTCCCATAATTCATCTTCTGACCTCTAAATGTTCAGCATAGTACAGATGCACTAAGATACACATAAAAATTTAAAAAAATAGGTAAAAAAAAAAAAGCTCACAGTGTAATGGATTAAATTTCTAAATATTGCAAGAAAATTAGAAGCATGCATATGACAGACAAACTCTGACCCAGAGAGCCAGTCAGAGCCTGGTCCTGATGGTTTGTCTACCAGGCATTCCCTACCTGGGATGTTCATCTCATTTATCACTCTGAGGTTCATTATTTTGTACACAAAATAACAATGAACACTTACTAGCTACTTACTGTGTTACGTATATTTATCTGCTGGGCATCCGCTATTCTTGAAAAATCTATTTATCAGATAAAATCCATAATTTTATACATCCTAGATTTTGAGATTCAAGAATTGAGATTTCAGTAATGTCTTCCTGTACTTCTACAAAGCACATAGTATTAATATCTAAATGAATAAGAAGGTAATGGGAAAATAATGATACCCCATTCAGGATCTTTTCTATTTTATCATCATTTTCTGGGGTACAAGTTTGCTCAATATCATGGAATCGGTATAAAAATCACATTCTGCACTTTACGCAGATAACTTACACTGTGAGAATAATCCATGACTCATTCTTGAACAAACAGTGAGAATATTAAATACACTTCATTATCACAGCCACAAGCAAAATAGCTACTATCCTTTAAAATGTAATATCTGATTATTACCTAGAAAAGAAAATGACACAAGTTGAATCAGCAGCCATTTTTTTTCTGTATTTTAAGATAGGATTATACACAATCAGGGCATCAGCAGAATCTAAAGAGAAAGAGTCCAGTACACAAATTTTTTATGTCTCAATTTTGTGCCTGTAAAAATTAGATAGACAAAAAAATTTAAAATATTTACATTGTTTAATATTTCTTAATTTAATTTATTATCAAATAATATATACTGGATACATTATATATATATATGTAAAACTTCAAAAAGACACAAACATGACAATGAAATAAACCTATAGGAAAGCATATGTTAAAAGGTTAGTAAAGGGAAGACACACAATTATTGGTTCTTTGTTGTATACTATATACTAACTATCTTCATGTTTTCTGTTTAATTTTTTTTCATAGCATATCTGTGACCTGAGTTATATTTTAAAGAGGACAACTGACTTTAAATAACAGTATCAGGTCAATTTTATTTATCTATATTACAGCATCCCAGACTGATTTAGTTAACCAGTAAGCTTTCTACCAGATATGAAAATATTTTCTGTCATAAAAAAAAAAAATCTTAATTTAGGAGAAAAAGAAAGAAAAATATTTCTCTAGTTTTAGAAAACATATCTGGCTCTATATCTGTGAGCATCAAAATTCATCAAAAACTATATTCTACATTAGGATTAATAGGATATTGTTCATTCTAGAAGGTTTCTGTGTCTTGATAATTTATAGATTTTGTTTTGCTTACAACTTTATATTAAATTCATTTTGATATGTCTTAAATATGTAGCTATCAGTATAATATTGCAGGAGATTAATAGAACCCCTACATAGTGTTAATAAAGATGCAACAGATAACAAAAGTAGAATCATATGATGTCTAGAATTTGTTTCAAAATGTTCTATCGCAGAAGAGTCCATCTAGAAAGTAAATGTCTCAGTCAGTGTTCCATTGCTATAAAGAGACACCATGACCAAGGCAAGTCTTATAGAGGAAAATATTTAATTGAGGCTTGCTCACAGCTTCAGGAGTTTATTTAGGTCATTATCAACATGGTAGGGAGAATGGCCATATGCAGGCAGACACAGTGCTGAAAGAGAAGCTGAGAGTCATACATCTGGATCTGCAGGCATCAGAAGAAGAGAAAGAGACCATGGTCTTTACTTGAGCTTTTGAAACCTCAACGCCCACCCCCAATGACACACCTCTCCAAAAAGGCCACACCTCTTAATTATTCTCAAGTAATACCATTCCCTAATGACTAGCCTTTCAAATATATGAGATTGCGGCTGCCATTATTATTCAAACCAGCACAGGAGATAAATTGCTAAAGGCTTTCAATTGATCATCTGCTTAAGCTAGATGTCAGACATTCATTGTTGGCTGCTTCTTTCAATGAGTTGGTGAAGGTTTTACAATTTGGCAGTCATCTATTTGTGACTACCCTACCTGAGCATCCTGGCTTTTGTCCTGCCTAGTCCTGTGATTTTCATATTCTTCCTGCTTTCTGTCTACATACATCAGCACAGGCTTCCTCTAGACTCCCACTGCCCGAGGCCCAGAACTCCCTCTCCTCTTCCCTCCTGTCTCCCCAGTTAGAGATAATTGTAGATCTTCCCTAACAGTGTGCCCTTCATGTTTTCCTGGAATTACCACATGTTGACAGACTCTTAGTAGAGAGATGAGTCACCTTGGTCATATGTAATCCTTTGTGTAGCTGCATAGTAAAAGCTGGAACCAAAGAAATGTTTCCACACCTTTGCTTTAGATAATACCAACCTTCTGTCTCCGTTTCTAGAAGTACTGCACTGCCCACCAGGGAGAAATCTATCAGTGACATCTCACTCCATCAGTGGCAAATGCTTGAGTAAATCAAGAATGCAGATGTTTCTCTGCTACTTCATATATTGCTAAATTCACAGTTATATGAGCAATTAAAAGTGAAAGAAGGAACGGCATAGATGCCTTTTTTTTAATTGGTTATTTTATTTATTTACATTTCAAATGTTGTCCCCCTTCCCAGTTTCCTTTCTGCAAACTCCCTCCCCTTTGGATTTATAAGGGTGTTCCTCCACCCTCCCCTATCCCCACGTTCCTGCCTAACCACTCTAGCATGCCCTACATTGGGGCATCGAACCACCGCAGGTCCAAGGGCCTCTCTCTCATTGATGCTAGATAAGGCATCCTCTGCTACATATATAGCTGGAGCCATGGGTCCTTCCATGTGTACTCTTTGTTTGGTGGTTTAGTCCCTGGGAGCTAGGGGTTGGGGAGAGGGTGCTGTTTGGTTGATATTGTTGTTCTTCCTATGGGGTTGCAAACCCCTTTAGCTCCTTCAGTTCTTCCCCTAACTCCTCCATTGCAGTTCAGTGCTCACTCTGATGCTTGGCTGCAAGCATGCTCATCTGTATTGTTCAGGCTCTGGAGCCTGTCAGGAGACAGCTATATCAGGCTCCTGTTAGCAAGCACTTCTTGGCATCAGTAATGGTGTCTGGGTTTGATGACTGCAAATGAGATGAATTCCCTAGGTGGGATGGTCTCTGGATGGCCTTCCATCTTTACACCACTCTTTGTTCCTACATTTCCTTTAGACAGGAACAGTTATGGGTTCATATTTTAGAGATGGGTAGGTGTCCCCATCCCTCAACAGGGGGCCGTGCCAATGTCTTAGCCATCCAGAGCACTTACTACTATTGCGAATGATGTGGGTTCGTTCCAAGAACCCACATCTGGAAGTTCACAAATAGCTATACCTCCGGTTCTGGAGAATCTGAAGCCCTCTGGATGGACCCTGCAGGCATCTGTACACATGTAGTACTTATAAACTCACGCATGCACACTCTCATTCAAATAAATAAAAATATTAAATAAGCCTCTCAAATGAGTTCAAGGAGAGAAAAGAAATCAGAAGCAGAAGGTGTCAAATTGGCATCTTTGGAAGCCTCTTTTAATAGTTGCTTTTGATTGGTGCCAACCTTGTCATTGGAAAGCTGGCATTAATGATGCCTCAGGCTGTGCTTAGAGTAGAATATGAAGAAAAAAAAGTTTGTTATCATGCTAGGCATGAGCAATTTTTCAGAAGTACTCACTGACCTTTGGTAGATTAGATCTGGAGTAGGGATTATTTTCAATATGAATCAAAATTTTTAATGATAAAGTTAAGCTCCTGTCAGAGGTATTTGCAAACATAAACAAGAAAAATTACATATGTCATTCTTAAATAAAGTTTTTATTTTAGGGTCTATTATTCTCACATTAAGTCTTTACTGAAGAGCAAAGAAATATGACTTAAACTAATGATAAAACTTCTCAAAGCAAAATAATAATACTGTATTTTATCATTCTTAAAGGGGAAAATATATATCTGGGGGGACTAATCAAAATGATCAATTGAAAAATTAAAACTTGAACTAAACAACAAATTAGCATAAAATTTACCTTCATGACAATAAAGTGTGAAACTTGATTAGAACAAAGTAAGAAAAGTAAATAAAAAGTGAGTTAAAAGGTAGCATAAGTGCAGAACCAGTGGGGACATTATGGTAGTGGAATATGGTTTTACTTTATGTTCATTTTCCAAATGTATGCTGTTTTTAGGCACAGCTCAGTGGTGACAGAATTATAAGTGTTTGTCTACCTGTGTAGTGAGACAGTAACAAAGCCTTTCATATCAGCATATTTGGTAGCTTAAAGCTTAATCATCCAAAGCAGATTGAAGTCCAGTCTTACAGCTAAGTGCTAGTTCACTGACCTCATCCTAAGGTTTGAGTGTGATACATCAACATAAGCTTATCTGGTTAAGTACCACTCAGTGAACTGGCAGGACCTCTAGGAGGTAGTAGAAACTTGATGAGGTGGGGTGCAGTCGAAAATAGTTGAGTGGTTGTTGTGAGCTCCTCAGAGAACAGTGGGTACCCTAAGCCCTTACCCTATTTCACTTCTCAGCTGTAAGAAAGTGGGTACCACATATCTGTCTCTACCTACCATACTCTAATGCCTTGTAACAGGCTCAAAAGCAAGGAGCCAAGTGGCATGGACTGATATTTCTGTGATAAAATAAACATTTCTTTCTTATCAATGCTCTCATCTTGGTTACGTTTTTTTTTTTTTTTTTTTTTTTTTTTGTAAGAAAGGCGGTTAACACAGTTAGCAGTCAGGGTTCTAGATTCAGTTTACAACACACAAGCTAACTGAGTAACTGAAACTGAACCTGAGCCTTTAGTTTTGTTGTAATTTAATACACACACACACACACACACACACACACACACACACACTGCTGTGCGTATCCACGTGGATGTCAGAGGACTGTTTTATTTTAAGGTGGAAAACAATTTTCTCATCCCACTTCTATCTAGGTCCCAGGATAGATGGTGGGTCTTCAGGCAAGGACATTTACCTGTTGAGACCACTTTGCTCATTCCCTTTTGATCTTTTCATATTTGTCCATTAAAACCATCTGTCCAATACTTCAGATGCTGTCAGAACAACTATGTTAGGCCTTAACTTAGCATACTGAGAAAAACTGAAGCCTGTATCTCCCCCTGGAATTCTGTGTGCCCAATTTTAAGCCAATTTTTATGCAGTTAGCCCCTAGAACCCATAATATAGTTGATGTAATTGCAATTACTGCTTACTTTTTCTCCATCTAGTTAAGGATATGAATTAGCACTTTATTGTGTGATAAATACAAACTACTTTAAAGGGTACCTGTGGCTGATGAATTATTAATGAAAGAATGAATCAGTAATTAAAATAGCTAAACATTGCTAAATACTTAATTTTGTACCAAACTCTGTTCTAATTAGTTCGTATTTACAGATTCATACAATGTTCACAATAACCTCTGAGGTCAGTGCTTTTATAAACTCATCATACAAATGAGGGGATTGAGGTCCTGGTGCCTTATTTGTTGACCTGTGCAGCTAAGGAGTGACAGAATCTGTATGATAGTATAGAAAACTTGTGACAAGAAGTACAATATCATATGTGGCTGCCTCTAGTTGAAGAAAACAAATATGTATTTGCATAAACAAATGACTTTCAGCCTCTCACTATCTCCAGACTTTTGAAAAGTCATGCTCCACACACCTGGGAAACAGTGATTTCCTGCAGCAGCTTCCTAGGTGGTACAGTAGAGATGCTGCCGGATCCTTTCTGACTGTCACTAACATCATCGTAACGACAGCCACTCCAATTGTCATTTGAAAAACTCTTCAGCTCCCCAAGCTGTCAATCTCTTCATACTAAAATGTGGGTTTGGGCTATAAGCTATTAAATATCTTTCTCTCTCAATTCTATGGTTCTGTGAAATGTCTTTTTGCTCTCAGATGTGCAAGTGAGGTATTGGGAAGTAGAGAGAGAGAGAAAAAAAATAAACCCTTTGCCCTACTGAAAGCTGGTCAAATCCTTTCTATATTTGAACTCTAGTAGAAATTGCATGGGGTTCTTCAATGAATAGAAATTAAATGAAAGTTGAAAAGACATTGAAAGGAGAAAAATACTCCTTTTTCAGAATCCACAATAGCCTGACGGTTTTGCTACAGCTCTGGGCTTTATTGACCAGACTAAAAGTTTTTGCATTTTTGACATACCTAACACAGAATATCTTAGATTTTTATTTTAAAGCATGACTTAATCTTTTTTCTCATTTTTTTCTTTATTTACCAGAGTATCTTTTCCTTGTATCCTCTCAGTATGTATGAACTACACAACACTAGGCCCATAGTCTCTGTTTTGTTTTATTTTATTTTATTTTATTTTATTTTATTTTATTTTATTTTATTTTATTTTATTTCATAGTAGTTACTCAGAGAGAGTGTATATTCTCTAGATTTTAGTCATTGTAAACAGGATTTTTTCGACATCTGGCAAACCTTGAACTTATCATTCTGTCGTCTTAAAAGGAAACAAAATTGGAAAGTGTCTCCATGCTTTTCTGAATGCCACCTTGCTATAGAAAGCCAAATGATGGCGTCTTTTGAAAGCAATCTAACAGTTCCTCAAAAGATGTAAGTAGGGTGAGAATTACCCTAAGACGAATTACCATGTACTCCACTTCCCTCCCTGGAAGCCATTGAAGAAAGATGCACCGAAAGACCAATTCGCAAGGTCCTAACAGAGGGCTCCATGATATTCAGGATGTGGAAATTATCTGAAGTAC
Source organism: Rhabdomys pumilio (assembly GCA_030674055.1). Lineage (NCBI taxonomy): Eukaryota > Metazoa > Chordata > Mammalia > Rodentia > Muridae > Rhabdomys > Rhabdomys pumilio. The sequence continues at coordinate 19,669,482 of JANHMN010000007.1, forward strand.
CCATCACATGAATTGATGATTGCATAAATAAATACGGAGTAGCTGCTAAATGAAAAATTGCTTGATGAGAAAAGGGAATGAAGCAATGATTTACGACATAAATGAGTTTTGAGAATTTATGCTGAGTGACAAAAGCTGATAACAAAGGGGGACCTGTAATTCCATTTATAAGAAAAGTCCAGAATAAGCAAATCTATGGAGAAAGAAATTAGCTAAGTGATTGCCTGGAGCAGAGATAAATTGAGGAGAAATGAGGAGGGAGGGCTAATGAGGCTGGAAGTTCTCTTTTTGTGGTGAGGAAATTGGTCTACAGTTAATTATGGGGGTGAGTTGTGCAAGTCTCTTGATATATTTTTCTAAAATCATTGAATTATAACTTGAGGAAACTGTATTGTACATGAATTATATCACAGCATATATATATATATATATATATATATATATATATATATATGCATTTGTGCATTATAACACATATATGTATATATGTGATATATTAGAATACATATGTATCTACTGTATCATTAATATTATATATATATATATATATATATATATATATATATATATATATCATTTGGCCTCAATAATGTTTGAATGAAAATGAACTTGGAAGCTGATCTCTAATTAATTTTTTCCTGTCAATCTTTTCCTGTCAATCTTCTTTGCCAGGAAGGAAAAATTTTCCTCTGTTTTTTAACTTATCTTCTTTGAGTTTGAGAAGTTACCTAGCAAAAGGTTGATTAGGGACAGAAAACACACAATTCTCATTAATATTTAAATATTTGTAAAATAGCAGTTTCATTCAGAGACTTATATGTTCTTTTAACAAAAGACACAGACTTTGCCCTTCATGACACGTGCAAACACTTTACATTCCATGGCAGAGTCTCTCTTCCCCATGGTACCTTAGATGCACGTGTATACTCTGCTTTTACACAGATAGAGAGATGAGAAGAGAACTATTCTACATATGTTGACTCTCAGTTGTCTTTGCCAGAACATAGTCCTTATGCCTAAAGTGCATATTGTGGGGAGGTTCATGCTGATCTCATTTGGATTTGGTGTTGTTGCTGCTGCTTAAAGAACTAATCATTTATTTGTTTTTCTTAAAGACTTAGTTTTGGCTCGACTCAGTTGAGGAAGCTCTCATTGAGGACATCCTAGGTCTCTTGGGAATCTGTTTCTAGAAGTTCCCCACCCACCCCACCCACCCACCCACCCCACCCACCTCACCCCCACACATAGCTTCCTTCATTCTCTCGACCAAATCTTTAGCATAGTCAGAAGCCTCCTCCTTATTTTTCTTAATTAGTACTCTGGGGTTTGTGTTGCAGAACTCAAGAAGTAGGAAGAAACTGAATCTTGGGTGTTTTGATCCTAGCCTTTTTAGCTTCTTTGTTTACGGGCTTTCTGACAATAGACTATCAGACTTCATATTCTTTAGAGAAGCTGAATGCTTTCAGATTCTGCTACCTCTTTGGATCTCTAACCACCTAAGCACAGTAGTATCTGTCAATCCAGGAATCTCTCTGTGTCTGTGTCTGTGTCTGTGTCTGTGTCTGTGTCTGTGTCTGTGTCTGTGTCTGTGTCTGTGTCTGTGTCTGTGTCTGTGTCTCTCTCTCTCTCTCTCTCTCTCTCTCTCTCTCTCTCTCTCTCACACACACACACACACACACACACACACACACACACACACTGATGAAGTAAAAACATTGAGATTTGTATCTACAATGAAACCCCAAACAGTTGTTATTGGTCTCTAATAAGAATGCCCCTTACCTATCTTCAGCTCTTATTTGTCTGTAAGAATGCCCCTCCCTCACTAGCAGGCACACTGCTGTGGTAAAGACTGATTACTTCTTGGGGAAACCTTGTTATTTATTCAGTCTGCTCTGCACCAGAGCACCGACAGCTCCACGTTAAGATTTTAAGGACGAGACTGGTCAAGTATGGAAGAGCAGACCGTATTTATGGTTAAAGAGCACATGTGTACTTATCTAAGAGGGCTGATCAAATCTATTTAAACCAGAGTTGTTTACCAAGTTTTTAACCTGATGACATTGATTTGAACTGATTTATTTATTTTTTCTCTTGGGAATGATGGGAATCGAATGCAAGACCTTAAACATTGTAGGCAATCTCTCTATCCACAAGAAACATTCCTAGCCCTGAGCACATCTTTTGTTGGAAATATTTGTCTTAACACCTAAACAAAGTTATGGTGAAGCTTATTGTTTTAATTATATTTTTAAATAATTATTAAATTTTATATTTTGAAATAATTATTTTTTAGAGAATTTTTAAAAAAATTTGTGTGAGGATGCTTTGATTTCATGTATGTTGGTGAACTATATACGTATGTACAGGGATTGGAGACCAGAGAGGATGTCAAATCTCCAGGAACTGGAGGTAGCAACTATTGTTAGCCACCATGGGGTGCTGAGAATCAAACAGGGATGCTCTGGAAGAGCATTAAACCTTGAACCTGTTAAACATTGAGCCCTCTCTCCAGACCCCCCTTGAAATAATCCTTAACAAAGAGGGGAAAGGGCTTTGCACAGTCAGTTGTGACATTTCAAACTGCAAGTTGTGCTCTCCATGCTCTAGTGACTAATTGTAAAGGCATTATATTTTTATATATCTTCATGTAGATAAATATATGACTGCCACTGATCTACAATGCTGTAAAGGTGATCTCGAACCATGGTTAATGCTAGCCAATGAGTCAGCAGCAGGCATCATATTTTCTAGTGTCTGTTCTTCAAGTCAGAACTTCAGGTCTTCCTCACCGTTTGGGGGCTGTCATTTCCAGCCAGTATAGCTTTCCTTGACACACTCCATCTTCAGTTCGCTAGATTTTTCCCCAGGACAGAGAAAGAATATGATGGTAACCAGACTCCAATAGTCCTGTAATCTCCAGACTCCCTATACCTGTATGTCCAGAAGAGGAAAACATTATGAACGGCTTATTTTCTTCACACAGAATATAAGAGTGACAGTTTCAAAGACTCTATGTTTCTCTTTAAAGTTTGTTAATGTTTCCAAAGGATTTGGTGTACTGAGAATTTCTTTGAGTAAAAATGCTATGATAAATTAAAACCACATTTGGATCGAAACACCCCCAGCCGTACAGATGCTTGACAAAGTTGCCTGTCTCTTCCTGTTTGTTTCTTTGCTTTAAAATACGTGCACACTCACATTGCACATGGTCCGTGTGCTGGTGAATATATTGGTATATTGGTAGCTGCCTGCTAGCAATTGTCAAATGTGGTAAAAAAAAAAAAAAAAAAAAAAAAAAAAAAAAAAAGCTATGCTCCAGTAACAGGCATGAAGCCAATATTACTTCATGCAGTGAGATTACTGGGGCAAATGCCAAGTCAATGATATATTATTTTTATTTACAAAAATTAGCCTTTTATACTGTTCAAACCTCTTTGATACCACACTTTAAAAGCAAAAATTATTTTTTAGCCAACCATACAATGTACCTGAACAGGTGATTTCACAGTTAAGCTAATGTGAACTTTTTTTTTTCTTTTTTTTTAAATTTTTTAAATTGAGTATTATATTTACATTTCAGATTTTACCCCCTTACCCCACTTCCTCCCACCACCCAGAAACCTCCTATCCCATCCCCCCTCCTCATGTTTCTATGAGGTTGTGCCCCCACCTACTCCCCACCCCCAATACCCCCTCCTCACCCTCACATCCCCCCCTCCACTCTGTGTTCGTTTTTTATGGGACCAAGAATCTCCTCTCCCACCTATGCCCGACAAGGCCATCCTCCCCTACATATACAGCTGGAGTCATGGGTCCTTCCCTATGTGCTCCCAGGCTGGTGGTTTAGACCCTGGGGAGCTCTGGTTGGTTGATATTGTTGCTTTTCTCATGGGGTCACAAACCCTTTCTGCTCCTTCAGTCTTCTCTCTAACTTCTCCATTGGGAAACTCTTGATTGTGTCAGTGGTTAGCTGTGAGCATCGTCCTCTGAATGTGTCAGTCTCTGGCAGACCTCTAAGGAGACAGCTATATCATGTTCTTGACAGCATGCACTTCCGGCCATCCACATCAGTGTCTAGCTTAGGTGACTGTACATGGGATGGATACCCAGGTGGAATGGTCTCCAGATGGCCCCTCCTTCAGTTTCTGTCCCATTTTTTGTTTCCATATTTGCTCCCTTGGGTATTTTTGTTACTCGTTCTAAGTAGAACTGAGGCATTCCCACTTGGTCTTCCTTCTTCATGAGTTTCATGTGGTCTGTGAGTTGAGTCTTCGCTATTCCAAGCTTTTGGTCTAACCTCCGCTTATCAGTGAGTAAACACCACGTGTGTTCTTTTGTGATTGGGTTAACTCACTCAGGATGATAATTTCTAGTTCCATCCATTTACCTAAAACTGGACACAGCCTTACCTGAGGACCCAGCTATACCACTCCTGGGCATATACCCAGAAGATGTTCCAACATATAATAAGGACATATGCTCCACTATGTTCATAGCAGCCTTATTTATAATAGCCAGAAGCTGGAAAGAACCAAGATGTCCCTCAACAGAGGAATAGATACAAAAACTGTGGTACATTTACACAATGGAGTATTACTTAGCTATTAAAAATAACGCGAACTTTTTAATAAACCATATTAAGCATGGGCCAGCAACTGTGCTCAACTGGTAACGTATTACTTTTATAATAATGCTTTAAGTATTCCACTGGAATATAGTAGTGGAGGCGCAACATTCTTAGTTACCATTCTGAGGGAGTGTGTACATTATATCAGCTCTGCCATCTCTACTCTTAGTGAGGAAAGTGCTGGGAGCTGCAGCAGCTCCTATCAACAGGGAGCCATATTAATTATTTGAAATGTGCCTCGTAAGAGGAATCAGCAGTGTTTACTACAAGCCGAATATTACTTGAAATGGGAAGGCTACTCTAACTGATATCATAATCTATGTATCATTAACTTTCCTTGTTTAGGAAAAGAGATTAACAACCCTGTAAATTGCTAGAGTAAATGTGTAAAGTATAAGTACATATTCCTATGTAGAAAGAAAGTAGTGGCTTCCCCAATTCTACCCAAGTCTTCTTTGAATGAAGCTGCTTCAGAACATGAAATGACTTAGTAATTATTCTTCCTTGCTTCAGAATCCTAATTGCTCGCTGGAATCTTCAGTACAAATGATAGCTACATTGATCATTAGACATTTTTTTTTTTTTTTGTAAACTCACTTCAGTCTCTTTTTGCTTTTGTGTTTGTTATTGGGGGTGACTGTAGGAAGGAAGAAAAGAAGGAAGGAAGGAAGGAAGGAAGGAAGGAAGGAAGGAAGGAAGGAAGGAAGAGCAACTGCTAACTAAATATATAAATTATTTTAAAAATCTGTCTTTTCCTCCTGCACTCTGTTGACCTATGGATCCGACTCAGGTAGTTGTTCTTGATAGCAGATACCTACCCACTAAGCCATACCATGGTCCCTATGATGTCTTAACATTTTCTTTTATGTTCACAGGGCCAGTGCACCATGGACAGGTTTCCTACATCTCTCCACCAATTCACCTTGACTCTGACCTAGAAAGACCCCCTGTCAGAGGTGAGTTTTCTTGACTTGAGGCATAAGAAGCAGTATTCAGGGCTGAGTAAGGGGAATTAATGAAAGCAGGAGTAGTTGTAATATCCATTTGTAGTGCAGTACCTTTTCAGAAATGAAGAGGAGAAGTAACATAAGAATAATTGATCAGAAAAATCTTATAAACAGAAGCATAAAATACTATTCCAAGAAATAGATTTGTCCATTTATTCAAAAGCTATGTATCCTGGGGCATCTAATAGAAGACTATTTGAATTTGTTTCAGGGTGACAGATCACCAGATCATTGCTCAAATCTATATTTCTGTCACTGAATTTTTTTAGAATAGTATTCTTGCTTGCAATGTCCTAATTAAAGTCACAGTGAAAGAATTTTTCCTTGAAAATTAGTATTTTTAATGAATAATTTTAAAAGTCTTTGTGATGTCAATATTATTATAGATTCATAAAATCATAAATTAAAAGTGTTTTACATGGATGTCAATGGAAATCATTTGGAAATATTTTTATTACTAAGGCACAAGAAAGTTGAAAGGTAGCATTAATTAGCAGAACATGTAAAGCTAGAATTCATTTTTCTGTTTTTAAGGAAACTCCAGTCCCTAATCTTCAAAATGTTTCATAGTGTTCGAACCTAATATTCCACAGTCATGCCTTCCATTTTTATAACTAACAAGCATATGAGGGTTAATATTTTAGTCTTACATATGGCACATTTTCTAACAAAACCATCAGTGGTTTGGCAAAAGTCAGTATGTGTGCATATTTTGCACATGCCTTCTGCTTGAGCACTTCCTGTTGGCACAAGTCTCTTATCTATTGTGCATCCTGTAAGGTTCTAGTGGACTAGGAGGTTATGATTTTCCACCTGTCTGGCCGAGTTCCATGATTTCCAAAGAGTCATTCTATGCCCAAGTGCCTTAGTTATTTCCCCAAAGACACTATTTTATTGGTGAGAATATGTGCTTTTCTCCCTTGTCTGTAAGCTCCTCGAGGACATATTGTCGTAATTACTGTATCCCAGCCAGTGGTCTGAGCGTGGTACATAATCGAAAGTACTCCAGTGATTTCTGTCCAAATGACCAGCAGTGAAAAGTGAGAGAGTAAACACTGCTGAATTTTTTCTTTCTATTTTACAAGAGAGAAAGATACAGGGAACCTAAGGGAATCCCATGGGAGATAGCACAGTGAACCAACACAGAAAGTGTGAGTTTATTTTTGTTCTTAACGAGAGCACGCTACAAGGGATGGTTAGAATGATGAAATATGACAACTTTTAAAGGATTCCACACTCTGTACCAAGGAGGTTGTATTTTTTTTCCTGGTAAAGGGGACCATTGGGGTCTTTCCTCTAGAATCAATGATGTACCATATTATCAGTTTTGGAGACAAGAATAGTCTCAGTGACATCAGGGTAGATGATGAGCTAGTTGGGGAAGGTGTTGATAAAACAAGGTGACTTCCAGTATCTGAGACAAAAGATGATGGTGCAGTTGACTGGAATTATGCTTGATAAGAGGATCTGACATATATTGTTGGAGGTTTGTATCTGACTCAGTAGCACAGAGGTGGGAGAAGGTGCCTCCCACCGATGTGGCTGTGTTGATTGGCTAAGCTAATGGAGCTTGAGTATTTGTACCTTTCCCCATTCTATGTTGGAATTTAACCCTCAGAGGAGCAGCTATAAGATAGAGTCTCTCCCTTCACTCATGCTTTGAAAGTAAAATAAAAGGGGAAGAAACTAGGTAGGTGCTGTGTTGTGCGGGAGATTAAGAGCATTTGCTTCTAGGGGACCAGATTTCGGTTCCTAGCACCTGTAACAGATGGTTCACAAAGCATAGTGACTCCAGCTCCAGGGGATCTAACACACTTGTCCTGGCTTCTTGGGACAGCTACAGACACACCCAGCAGACAGTCACACAGACATATACTTATGCACATTTATTTTTCAATAGTAGATCTTTCAAAGAAAAGGAAAACCTTATGCTTTAAACTTTTCCATATATATTTATGGGTCCAAACTATTTATCCTGTGCACTGTCACTCTTTTTGAGAATGTTTGGCATTCCTATGCTTGCTTTTCAGATGTTCCTTTTTTATTCTGTGCAGCTAAATTATGTCCAGTATGTTCTTTGGAACCCAAAGTAGCATAACAACTTACAAAACACTCTTGAGTAAGCCGTTGTACACACTACGGCTGTAAAGTGGCCTTCGAATATAAATTCAGTGGCACTTACCCACTAATGAGTAAATTTGAGAGTTTCTGTTCTTTAAGTCCAATGTGACCATACATGGCATTTGGTCACATAATTTATGCCTGCAATGACTTTATGTGCATTCTTCAATTTACAGATTTTATTACTGAATAGGGGTGTAAATTCCAGTAGTTTACTAGTGCATTAATGTCACAATACATTACAAGGTAATTAACCAGAGATGCCACTATAAATAGAAAAAATAGTCACAGCCTTCACCATAAACTACTTAATAAAAACAAGCTCCTGAATCAGCATTCACCATTACAGTATTTTTTCTTGACATATGTCTCATTAATCAGTACTTCTAAAAAACAAAAAGCTTTGTCTAGAAGCACTATTATTTTTAAATCTTCCATTATTAAAACATTTGTTACAATTTAAAGTCAATTTAATGGAATTCATTATATATGTGTGTATATATATATATATATATATGCATAGAAAATATTTACATGCCGTTGAGACACATTCCCCAATTTTATACAAGTGAAAGTGAGAGAAATACTGGAGCCTTGGATATTTTGTGACAGATGTGTAAATTGTAATTCCTAGGAGGATTCATTAAGAATTGCAGTTCTTGGCATTAGAGATAGTTCAGCTATTCAGAGCATTGGCTTCTATTCGGGGGGGGTGGGGGGGGTTCCTTTCCCACCACCCACCTGGCAGCTCCAGTCTGTAACTCCAGTTCCAACTGACATGATGACCTCTTATTTGGTCCAAGATCCTTCTTCCACTTTCTTTTGCCTCCAAACACTTCATTTGCAAAATGTCCTCCTTCAGAATCATGTCTGTGTGACTGACAGCATCACGCAGGCAAGGAGCTTGTGGAAGAATCTGTGAAGACTCCGGAGTCAGAATTCAGAGCAGCTTATGTAATCCGATTCAATGTACCAGTTAGGGCATATTCCTCAGTTCATCTTTTGTTTTCAAGTTTTGTTGATATTTCGTTGTTGTCATATCCAATTTGGTGACAACCTTAGCAGGGATTATTCACATTGAAACAAGTAACTGGGGTTCAGAGTGGAGTCTTTGAGTACAGTGAAGGCTTCCTAGCCTCATGAGAGCTTTAACTCAGAAGTTAGGGTACCAAAGACTTCCTGGTCACACAACCTTCCATTGAGTCAATTGGTTCATGGTCTTGCCTCAAATAAAAAAAAAAAAAAACTTTATGCAGCACAGATGAGTAGGTTGTAGGAAAAAGTATATGCAGGGTATCATAATACTACTAGCCTGGGGACTTCTATTGGAGGTAGGGCAGAAATTGGGGTGAGACATGGAGGCTGGTGGTCAGTCCAGTTGGCCTACAACCAGGCATCTGGGTGTCACAAAGCTTCTCCTTCTGACATTTTTGGTCTTTGGCCAGAACAGGACCAGGGACATTTCCAGACAAACAAGAATTGAGGTGCCTATTCTGAAACTCTCTGACTGTCTGCTCTCACCAACATAAATGACAATTGTGATTAGATGAATCCACATCAAATTTCAAAAACTAAATAAATAAACAAATAGCCATGAATTTTGGAGTCTTCCTTTGCAATATTAATAATTACAATATTTTGGATAACTTTATCTATTAAAAAAACATTGATAGCTACTAAGTTGACACCACCTTCCAGGACGATAGTGAGCACTGATCACGCTGCTTTTGAAATATATACATATATCCTATCGGTAGACTCTCAATACAAAGTAATGTACACTACTTTTTTGCATTTTAAGATTTTTAAGTTGCAACATGTATTCCGAGAAAAAAAGCTAAAAGGTTTACTTACATTTGAATGTTTACAATGTTTATTTTTAAACATTTTTTTTCTGTAATAAACTCAGTAAGATGATCATGGTTCAATGGGCACATGATCAATGAAGTAGAATAATGCCAGTTCCGTGTGTGAATTAAATTACAATGAACAAATCCACACACTGAAACTATTTTTTAAAGTTCAAAATAAGCAGATGGTGCTGCCTGATGCATCTACATTAAAAATAGTCTTGAGCCAACGATTTAGCATCACAAATTAGAGTCGTTAACACACAGTATCATCTAGTGAAATGTAAAAACATTTTAGATTGATTAAAATAAAATTGAACCATGACATCTGTCCTTCTTCCTCAAGAGTTTTCAGGCCTGTTCTCTAATGGTCTATGTTGGTGCTTCCCTACCTTACCAACTTGTACACACTATAAAATGAGACATACATTTCACAGCTTTCCACACATTTTCTCAAGAGAATAAATTGAAACTTATAATATGGCCACTATGGTCATGTTTAAGTGCTCTAGACATGATGTTAACACTCGTTCATACATTTCTAAATTCCATATTTTTTGTTGTTGTTGTTTTATTTTGTTTTGGAGAGGGGATATAATGTAAAGTATACTGTGTGGGGCTAGAGAGATACCTCAGTGATTAAGGGCATTTATTCTTGCAGAAGACCTAGGTTCGATCACCAGCTCCTACAGGGTAGCTCACAACTATCTATTAACTGCAGTTCCTGAGAATTTGACACTGTTTTCTAACCTCCGTGGGTACCAGCCACGCATGTGGTACACAATCATACAAGAAAAACAATCATACACATAAATAAATCTACCAAAACTGTCAAATATACACAGTGAACATCTAAGATACAGGGAAAGAGTATAGCTTACGGTTAATGGTAAAGTAAGCCTGTTTTAATTAGTATGGACCTTGGATCAAACATAGAAAATAATAGCACACAATGTCTCATGTAGTCTCAGAAATATGCCATGACATCTTTGTTCAGATATGACATCACTATGACATTAACAGTCTTTAGTGAAGTACCATCTTACTATATATTTGTAATTAAATTTGCATTGAGATTAATTGAAACAAAATTCTTTTTTTTTTTTTTTTTTTTTTTTTTTGGTTTTTGTTTTTTGGTTTTTCGAGACAGGGTTTCTCTGTGTAGTCCTGGCTGTCCTGGAACACACTCTGTAGACCAGGTTGGCCTCGAACTCAGAAATCCGCCTGCCTCTGCCTCCCAAATGCTGGGATTAAAGGCGTGCGCCACCACTGCCCGGCTGAAACAAAATTCTACAAATAATGATAAAATGGATTTTTATTCAATTTTGTCAGAATGAGGATCTTGTAAGTCTATAATAACATGTTTTTGAAACAAGTTTTTTGAAACTCCATAGTTATCACTCAGAAAAAAACTTAGTTCATCTGTCTGGTCTCAAGTGGTTTATAATTAATATGCAGAGAAAAATTCTTAAAGGCAGCGAAGCGATCTGATGGTTCTCAAATTAGGGCTTTAGGCTACTTGTGTTATCCTTAGCATGAGCCTAGTGTGAAGGAAAGCAGGCTTTGGCCAAATGCTCCATAGATGTTGGCTCAGCCAGTGAGATTTTTGGTACCCACCGGCTCTTAAATAGAGCCATATCCTATGACACACTGGCCATTGTCCTCCAGTGTCAGCAATAACTACCCCTTCTGTGGACTCTGTTTTCCCTCAGTGGAGCTATTGCTTGTGCACATGGACTATCAGAAGGATTAAGCAACCTCTAAGCAGTCACTGCCAGGTCATTATCTGAACTTTGCCTGTCTCCCAGCTCTGTGCCTCCTCTCTGTAGGCTGCTCCTGGCCCAGCTTTCCAGAAATTGCTGCAGTCAGTGGTGGGCCTTTTTATCTCTTTGTCTCATTTTACCTTTATTCTCACAGAAAAGTATTAATAAAGTCGCTGCATTTCTGAGGGAAACTTATTTTCAAACCCACAGATCTTTGCAGCAAAACACTGATGTGTGCTAGAAATAACAGCTAAGATTTACTACATGTGGGAAAGGTGTGAGGAACAGAAGCCAGGACCACAGGAAGGTCAGAGACCTCATTGAACAGCTGAGGAACAGCTTCTAAGCTGTGTCAATCACATTTAAGCTGAATATTCAAACGAAAACTATTCCACATATTTCTTTCATGTGTATTTCCCAAGTGAAGTTGTTCATAACATTGTTTAGAATTTCCTGGAAATACCAACTTCCTGAGTGGACCTGGGATATGCACTCTCATTGTATGTTTCCTGCTCTAGTCTGTAGGAGTTAACACTTAGTTCATTATTTTTGTGAGTCCCATGAAGCAGTTTATGTTACTGGTGTGTGTGTGTGTGTGTGTGTGTGTGTGTGTGTGTGTGTGTGTGTGAGAGAGAGAGAGAAAGAGAGAGAGAGGGGGGGGAGGGAGAGAAAGAGAGGAGAGAGAGATGGGAAGAAGGAGAGGGAGAGAGAGAGACAAAGAGAAACAGAGAGAGACAGAGACAAGAGGACAAGAGTATGCAGGGGGAATAACGCCGTAAGGATAAAGAAAATGTTCTAACCAATACTAGAACATAAAGCATGTACAGCAATGTACTAGGGCATATCACCATGGATGGAAAAATGAACTGTGACTTTATTTCCCACAGTATATCTTATAACGAGTATTGCTTAATGAAACATATTACCAGCAATGGGTGAGAGAACTGGACCATCTCTGACTTAATCTTATTTTTAATAAAATTCTTCACCATTTCTAGTTGTCTTCTTATGAATACAATAGGACTTTCACATTTCAAACAAAGGTAATACATTTTTTCACTGTGTTACAAACATGTATAAGTTAATATGCTATTATCATTTATGTGTGGCTGTATATCTCATTTTACAATTTACCATACTATCTCTTTACAAACATTAATGTGACACAATCACCAGAAAATAATTGTATACCCGTACAGTGAAACTCCATTACCTCCCTGCCTGGAGCAGACATTTGGCTGGTACCACCAAAAGCCTGCAGGACTGCAGAAGACCTGCTTTGACTTAGACTTAAATCTGAACTGTGTGGTTCTGAGAGTATACCTTTCCTTTTTCATATTGATTTTATCTGATCATGATATAGATTCTCAAGTCGAACTAGTAGCAGAAAAAAACAGTCACACTGTTCTTTTGTTTTGTTTTGTTTTGTTTTAGACTTTTTATTTTTATTTTTTATTGGTTATTATATATGTTGACATTAGAAATGTTATCCCCCTTTCCAGTTTCCCTTCCACAAACCCTCTCCCCCTGCCTCTAAGAGAGTATTCTCACACCCACTCACCCACTCCGAGTCCTAGCATTTCCCTATCCTAGGTCATCAATCCGTCTCAGGATGAAGGGGTTCCCCTCACAATGATGCCCAGCAAGGCCATCCTATGCTACATATACAGCTGGAGCCATGGGTCACCCCCCCCCCATGTGTACTCTTCGGTTGAATGCTTTCCTTCAGTTTCTGCTTCACTCTTTGTCCCTGCACTTCCTTTTGACAGTAGGAATTCTATATATTTTTGAGGTGGGTGGACAGCCCCATCCCTCAACTGAGGGGCTGCACCTATCCACTGAATATTGTCTCTACAGGTTCTAGCTCCTCTTTGTTGGGTATTTTGGCTAATGTCCTAGCTGTTGAGTCCTGGGAACCTCTTGGGACCTGGCATCTGGGACTTGCAGAAGAAAATAATCTCTGGAAGAGAAGAGAAGAGGAGAGAGAGAGAGAGAGAGAGAGAGAGAGAGAGAGAGAGAGAGAGAG
>JANHMN010000007.1:19687383-19697534 GCA_030674055.1 Rhabdomys pumilio
TCCTTTTCCTCCCCTTCCTCCCCTCTTCCTCTTCCTCCTCCCCCTCTTCCTCTTCTTCCTTTTCTTCCTCCTCCTCCCTCCCTTTCCATTCCTACTGCTCTCAAAATCACTGCTTTTGGTTGTGCTCTTCTAAACTAAAATATTTACAGGGAAAAGATTTGTTTTAAAAGAGCAGATGGACCAGTCTTAAGACAAGCTGCTCTATTAATAAACATGTGTGGTACTTTATCAGCAAAGGAGCCTATTTTGACATTTCTTGGGGATGATTTGTATAGGCTATCACCATCACACCTGGTGCCGGGACAATAAATGGGCACTTAATAGTCAAGCAGTGTGCGGACACCTTTCATTATGACTTCATTATGTCAGATATAATCATCCATTACCGGATGTCAGACATTTAATTTATGATCAGTTGCCCTCTGGAATTAGCGGCCACACAAGTGAAGAGTCCATTCAAATCCGTTTTACTGGATTTCTTTCTCCCCTCAACAGTCCCTTCAGCACATAAAATTGAATTGAGATCCTTTTAGAATTCTAGAATAGAAAACATTTTCTATGTATGAAGTTTAGAAAGAGGGTAACATATGGGTGGCATCTAATAAAGAATTCCATGTTCAGATACGCTAAGTAACACACATGTCTTGAAAGTAGTATGTATAACTCATTTGTGTGCTTTACTAATACCCAAGATTGGTTATGGTTTAGTAATAATGCTTCTGGGGAAAACAAAACAAAACAAAAAATTCTCCTTGGAAAGAACACATAGCAGTGAACACATCGTCAGTAGTAATACTGTACAGTCGAGTTAAAAGAAGGATAAAAGGAGAGGCTTGGAGAGATGGCTCATCAGTTTAGAGTGAGGACCTGGGTTCAGTTCCCTTACCTTGATGATAGTTCACAGCCATCCTTAACTACATGTCCAGGAGATGAGACTCTGTCTGCCTTCAACAGGCACTAGGCATGCAAAAGATGTGCATGTGTACACATAGACAAAACATTCATACACTTAAAAAATAAATCTTTTCAAAAATCATATAAGGGTAATTCCATATGATGTATTTCTTACCATAGCTAAATCCAGAGCCTTGTCAGCAGGACAGCATAAACAAGTATTCGGCTAACAGTAACAACATCAATAGGCACTATATCAAAGTGACAGTGCAAAAAGAGGGTTGGGTTTGTGAAAGAGAAGCTGAGGGAAATAAAAAGAGGGTGACGAACTAGTACTTTGTGGATTTTAAGAATTGATGGTCCCTGCTGACATCCATGGAACCTTGTAGCCCCTTTCTTTAGGCTGATGAGAATTCAGTCAGAAAGGCACCATGTCTTATTCAAGATCCCTGATAGAGAGATCTTCAGTTCCTGTCAAGCCTTCCAATTGAAGTTACTCTCTGTGGAGATCTTTTCAGGCATTTCTAAACTACTATCCAATAAGGGCCCTAGTCCTGGAGCAATAAAACCAAATCCTTGACAAAGGGAATCTCAAAGGATGTTTCACTGTAAATGAAATTATTGTCCATTGTCCAGCCCTATTATGGAGAAACCAAATGTTACAAAAGAGGAAAATATTAACTAAGTGATAACAGAAATGAATGTTACTGCAATAACTCCATGTTAGATTCCAAGTCTATGTTAAGATTATCTTGTGTATGTGAAAGGCTAGAGCTGTCAAAGAGGTTACAAAATTTCTGACCTGGCTGTCCTCCATCTGGTAGAGCCTGCGTTCTGCCACTCTCAGGAAAGCAAGGTGGCAGAAGATCATTAACCTTCTTCTTGCCAGAGCTTTGAAAAGAAACTGCATTTGGAAACGACATCCCTCTCTCTCTCTCTCTCTCTCTCTCTCTCTCTCTCTCTCTCTCTCTCTCTCTCTCTCTGTTTGAGATGAGGGAAAGATGTTCAATGAAGAATAAAAGGTTTAATTCTAATGTCCTGGAAAATGGAAAGTTGGGAAACTGTGAAGGAATGCAATTACCAGTCTGTAATTAGCGTGGCCACAGCTGCCTTCAAGCTCTTCCCTCTATCTATCCTGGTGGTCACAGTTACATAGAGTCTCTAAGGAGAATTCTGTTACTTGAGAGACTTAGGGTGGTGGGGGCCATCCTGGAGATAGGGGAAGATCTTTTCATAACCAATGTAGTAGTACTATTGCTAGGGCTTTTCTTGTGAAAACTCACTGAGAGAGCAGCTAACTCTCTCTGAGACTCTTTAGCTATGCAGGCTTCTCAAAAGAACTGACCCAGAGGACTGGTTTCACAAGGCTGATGCCTTGGCAAGTAGTCAGAGGAAGAGAAAATGGCAGAACTCTCCACAGAGTGGCTGCCTGGATACCAAAACAAGAAGTTCCAAACTTGCAAATTAAACTTACTTCACATTGGTGAGCCCCAAGGTGATTCAAACACCATTCAAACAACACACAATGCTGATATCAGAACTGTAAACCACCAACCAGTTATATGTCAGAGGTCTGAATATGTTGTATCATGTTTTATTCCCAGCTGGTGTTAATCCTGAAATTTATCAGAGGAAAACCAATTCCACCATTTTGTCCAGATTTAAAGCAAGTTTTATTAAAAATTAAATACTGACCAGGAGGTGGACTTTGATCAGGTCCACTCCCTGGAATTTCCCAGCTGGAATGTCCTTAAGCCACCTGTTGCAGGGGCTAATTATAGTGACAAACAGATAGGTTACAGTACTTTCCCATGAGGTTTGTTATTTTCCAAGAGTGACAACTCCCTGAATTACAGCTTACCTGCTTCTTGGTTAGGTGGAGTTTACAAGTAATTTTAGGCTTTACATTCTATTGTACCTGTCTCTTCAAAAACCTACTTTCACTGTGTGGAACACTGTTGGCAAATATGTCCTGATCCAGATTTATTGATTGACCCTCAGTTTTAATCATCAGATTTACAGAGAGCAATATTCTCTGAAGTGTCTGTAGATGACATGAGAGGGGGTTTATTGGCAAAATACAAACTACTAAGGAACACTACTACCTGGAAATTAAAAGAAACATGTTTTTATTTATATCCACTTCACATTTATTTTAATGTGCTTGTTTGTACAAACCACATCGCTAATAAAACCATGTAGCATTCTTCGTGAATAGCAGGACAAATTGGAGCTGTAGGAAACACAGTGTGAAAGAAAGCCAGATTGCATATTATCAACAAATAAGTAAATAAGTCAATACAGAGCACAATGAGTTTGATGCCTTTACTACCTACCAATGGCCAAGGCAATTCAAGAGATGATATTTGTTCATTACGTTTTATCTTCAAATAAAGGAGAAAGCAAGGAGGAAATTTTTAAAAATGTAAAAATAAAATTGTAAAACAAACATATGTTAGGAAATACCATTAACAGTAATTTGTAATGGCAAAGTGGAAGAAGCCTATAGTCTAACTATAATTTGGACAGACTGCGTATATTTGTAGTGAAGAGGCTCTAGCTAATGATATTGATAAATTCACAACTGAAACTTATTTGCATCTCCCTATTGAATATAGATGCTGCAAATTAGGCATTCCTCCATCCTGCTTTTCAGTGACTCAGTGGCAGCAATCCACTAGCATTGCCAGTGCTCTACAGAACAGAGATTGGATATCACCCTTCCCTCCCTCCTTCCCTCCCTCCCTCCCTCTTCTTCCTCCTCCTCCTCTTCTCCTCCTCCTCTTCTTTTTCTTCCTATCTCCTCTCTCTCTCTCTCTCTCTCTCTCTCCCTCTCCCCCTCCCCCGATTCTTAGATTGCCTTTTGCTTTCTCCTCTCCCTCAGTACACCTCATGCTCTAGATTTGTTGTGTGGCATGGTTTCTTAGAGGCACACCTTGACACAGACCCAACAAAGGTACCCCTTCCTCTTCCCCTGACTGCTTTATCCAGCAATAGGTCTATGCTTTATTTAATAAGAGACCTTAAATTACTGGGAATTTAGAAGGCGTGATTAGGTTTCTTTTTAGAAATTGATTCTTGAGCTGGGGGTAGTAACACACACCTATTCTCTGAGCAGTTTTGAGGTGGCAATAAACTGATCAAAAGTTCAAAACCATTCTCTCATACTTAGTAAGTTCAAGGTTATCCTGAGTCTATTTCTCAAACTATAAACAATCAATAAAATACTTAATCAACAGAAAAAACGTAATATTTAATAGATACCTCTTCTAAAGTTTAATTTCTTTGTTGTTTCCCATTAATTAGTTAAATTAACCTCTGAGTTTTAACCTACCCAAACTATTCATTACATTTATGATTCAAAATTCCATGATCACTGAGAAAAATATTCTGTGATTACATTCTTCTCCATGTATATAAACTCATGCTGTGTACTGTGAAAAGAAAAATCTGTTGTGGGAAGTTTTGAAACCTTGTAGGAAAGAAGCTGTAAAAACCAAGAGAAAAGCATTTAAGTGTAGTGTTCCACTTACAAGACCCACAGCAGTTTTGTTTACATGATTTTATTCTCTGGATTTAGAGCAGATACTTTTGACTGAAAGATGGGAGACTTTTTAGTCTCATTCAGTGTTGTCAGTAATTTTTGATTTGTGACATTGAGGATGTTATGTGTTTCTAAAGCTAAGGAATTTGAAGTACCCCTATTTTTAAGTCAAAGTCATGTAGAAGCCAAGTGTCTTCTGTATGCTAATATTTGTTCTTGAATAACAATGATATTCATGAATACTTATTATAGTGCTTATTAACATTTTGTTTTTAAATCCCTGTATTTATCAAGCAAATTTACTTCTATGGAAATTTTTATTATGTTCTTGATTGGGAAAAAATTGGAAAGTGATTTCTATTTATTCTATCATGTAAAATCTTTAGTTTTCTAAACATGTCATATAAAGTGTGACTTTTACTCAGCTGAGGTACAGCTGGAATTGTAAAAGTTGAGCTGCCTAGTGGAAGAAAAATTAAAATCCAGGTTAGAGTTTTTGAAGTTTTTATTATTATTATTATTATTATTATTATTATTATTATTATTACTATTTTAAACTTTATTTATTGCAGAAAGAAAATCACATGTGGAAATTAAACAGACCCAAAGATGTGCAACTCAATAACTCACAGGTTAATTTATAGGTGCATTCACAGTCTAATATAGCTGCCTCAGGAAAGTTAACACTGAGCAAATAATTATATTTTGATGGTTATATGTCAAACTTAGTCATAGAACTTCTACACACTTCTAAGTTAGAACACCATTAGAAATTCTATTAGCAAATGAAATGAAAATAACTGCACGTCTGACTAATAGAAATTCTAATGCTGTTCTCCCAGGTTATTTCTAGTTCTTATGAAAATTTCCAAGGTAAATACATTCATCTATAATATAGAATAAGATGCCAAGACTAGTGCTGCCACAGTGACTTAGTGGGTAAAGGTACTTGCCACCAAGCCTAGTCTCAGGCATTCCAGGGTTAGAAAAAGATAATCTTCTTATGCATTGTCCTCTGACCTCCACCTATATGCTATGGCAGGATATCTCCCACATACACAAACATAAAATAAATAAATAAAATATGACAAGACTTAGAGATAGAAAAGTTATTGATCCATCTATTGATGTTATAGCAAGAATTCTGGGAGAGATGGTAAATAGTAAACATTTTGTGTGTGTGTGTGTGTGTGTGTGTGTGTGTGTGTATGTGTGTGTATGTGTATGTGTATGTGGTATAAGATATGACAAAGATAACTATATAGAGAGTGAGAGTTAACTGTATAGGTCTCTGAATGAAACTGCCAAATCTGACATTGTCTTGGTTTGAATAAGAATGGCCCCCATAGGCTCAGATACTTGAATGCTTAGATATCAGAGAATGGCACTACTTGAAAAGGATTAGGAGGCGTGTCCTTGTTGGAGTGGGTGTGGCATTGTTAGAGTAAGTGTGTCACTGGAAGTGGGATTTGAGGTTTCAAAAGACCAAGCCAAGCCTACTGTTGCTCTTCTCCTGAGCTTGCTCATCTGGATGAAGAACCTTCAATTACTTTTGAGCTCCATGTCTGCCTGTGTACCATGATGCTAATGGACTAATCTTCTGAAACTATAAGCCAGCTCCAGTTAAATACTTTATTTTAAGAGTTGCCTCTGGGCTCATGGTGTGTCTTCAAAGCAACAGAGCAGTGACAAAGCCAGACATATTAACAAGAGAAAAGGTTAATTTTCAGATGTAATTCACATGGAAATGATAGGATGCATAGATGGTTCAGATATGAGTAATCTTGGTGGATGATTAGCATTTGATGGTTATGTGACTTAGTCATAGAGGGAAAGGGAGTTGGAGGGAAGAAAGGGGGAAGAAAAATCTCATACATACTGAATACCAAGTACCAAAAATACAGCAGTGTTCAGAGGTGGGGCTATGGAGAAATAAGTAGATCTTGGAAACCCTGGCTTCATCCGTGGATTAATCCATGTATGGATTCATAATGTGACCCTGTATTGGAGTTATAGAAACTTATAAGTGAGAACTAGAAGGGGATCTCTTGTTTTCCTAACAAAATCTCAATGGTTTGATTTTTACCAAGAAGACTTATGAGCCAGATGCTAGGATGAAAACCTACTAGCTCGGAGGTGGAGAAAGTACCCTACTGACCTTCCTCTTCAGAGGGTTTCCCAAAAGGAATGCCCCTCTCTCATGAAGTCGCAAACACCTTAAACTGAATGTTCCTCCTTTCTCCTTTCAGTGTGTCTGTCTGTTCTCCTGACTCACTTTTATTCTCTGTAGTTTTTGCTTAATAATCCTGTGGTCACTTTCTGTCAACTGATTCCTTGATCCACCTCGGGAGCTATTGTTGACTTTATTTAATCCAGTTTTCAATATTCAAGCAGAAATCTCTTGGACTAAAGGTCTTTTCCTTTGGAAGCTATATCTTGTCTCTGGTCCCTCTCCCTTACTTTTTCTTTTTCCTTCACCTTTCCCTCTCCTTCTCTTTCCCTTCCTCCCTCAGATTGGTAAACTGCTTCCCCCAGCCTACGTTCTCTGACTAATGTCATCCTTCAGCACAGGCTCAGAAACACTGGCTGATAATTAATGAACCATAAGTCAGCTTGACCTCCAGAAAATGGCAGCTGTTAGAGATACTTTGAGAAGGTTTCCCTCAGCATCTACGGAATCAAAAGATCTTCAGCCGGTAGTAATGATCATGCTAGCTTTTTGTTTCCAAGGGGTCCCAAGAAGGATCTTTTATAAAACAACTGGAGGATAACAGCCATGATAATCTTCAAGGAAGGTAATATTGCACTGTTCCCAGCCAATACGCTACGTTTCTTGGAGTGTAGGTAGGCCTGGTTCTGTACTGTTCTAAAGTCCAGGGAAGGCAGAGCCCCATTGATGACATCAAGTACAGAGTGGTTTAATAGTCTAGAGCAGCTTCAATTGTTGGATTTGATGCTAGAGACAAAGTTGTTATTTTCTCCAACAATCCCCAATATCATGATTCACATCACCAGACCTCAAAATGAGTAAAATCTACATTGTGAAATTTAGTAGTAACGACAGTTGCAGAATACTGTCTTGAACATGAGAGAAAGAAATTATTATGTGCCCCACTGACAGTCTCCTTATGTACACTGATCATCTAAAACCAAAATAACTCTATAATCAGTTTCTGAAGCTATATTAAAAGCATTCTGAGCAGTTTAATATAATTTACCAGATGTAATGTGAAGTTGAGTCTATAAAAAGGAAACAGGAATTAAACAAGAAATGTTTATAGAACACCTTGTAGCATTAAACATTGATCTTAGGATTCTATTTCATGTAAGACTGTCAAGTAGATAAACTTAGTATTATTCTATTTACTAGAACTGTATATGAAGCACATTAAATGTACCTGTGAACACATAAGTACATTATATGAAATAAATGAATACGAAAATGTACAGTCATGTTACATTGGCTAATAAAGCCAGACATCTAATACATACACTACACATAAACATAGCATCTTCTGTTTAAAAATTGAAGATTACCAAGTTTGTTATATAAACTTTGTCACACAAAAATACAAAAGTGGAAAAAGGGGCAGTATATTAATTACTCTTCTGTTACTGTGATAAATCATTGTGACCAAACTTTATAGAAGCTTTTATTTTGTCTTATGGTTCCTGGGGTTTATGGTTCATAATGATGGGGCAGAACCATCAGTCAGACATGGTGGCTAGAACAGGATTCTCAGAGTTCACATGTTGAACTTCAAGCACAAATTAGCAAGAGCAAACTAGAAGCAGCCAAGGCTTTTAAAAGAGCTGAATGTTTCCTTAGTGACATGCTTCCTCTAACAGGGCTGTACCACCCAAACCTCCCCAAACAGCACCAACAAATAGAGTTTAAGTGTTCTAATGTCTGAAACTCTGGGAGACAATTCTTAATCAAAGCATCATAGCAAATGTGATGATTCATGCTAATAGCCCCATCATTTAGGAGACTGAGTTAGGAGGATCATTTAAGGACAGCCTAGGCTGGATATAAGCTGACACTTTGCTTTTCAAAAGCAAAACAAATCCAGTTTGTGCAGGGTGTGTGTGTGTGTGTGTGTGTGTGTGTGTGTGTGTGTCTCAACAAAGAATTATCATTTTTCTGCTTAGAAACAAAGCAAAAGGGTATGCACTCCTTAAGTAAAGATCTAAAGATGTTATCTAAATTCTTAATGTCTCGAGTGTGATTCAAAGGGAAGAAATTGTTTAAATTTAATAAAAATGAGAGACTCTACCTGTCACTTACCTTGCATTCACTTCTGAAGTGCCTAGAGGGGACAATCTGTAAAGAAATACAGGTTCAATGCCAAGAGTCTAGCCCAAAGTTCAACACTGCATATAAGTACTTGCTGTGTTATGGGAACCTTTCTGAGAAAGAAACTTGTAGACAGAGTTGGAAACAGGAGGAAGGGGGTATCTGCTGTAATGTTTAAACAGGTTGCACCTTAATTGATGATTTTCAATCCTGTGCTATAATGTTACCCAGGAATGTGGGGGTTCTCTTCTTTGGATTCTTAGTCTCATTAATAAAAGGATTGAGGAATATATTGCAAAGGAGGCTTGAGGACAATTTTATTAGTGTTTGAGACAAAAACTTAAGGGTAGGCAAACTGAAAAGTCTCCACAGCTTCCAGGAGGAGATAGGTGGGGACTAGGAAGAGAGAAAGCTGCCCATCCATCGCTTTTGTGATATGACCTTAGAAATCCAGTAGTGCATTCATCAATGGAACTGGGAAACCATCCCACTGCTGAAGTGAAGGAGATGGAGAATTGTTAGAGAATTAATAAGTAGGCTCAGAACCTACAGCAAACTACCGGCTGGCAGGCGGAGGCTTAGAGAATGAGTGGATGAGACCAGACTGGCAGCGAAAGCCTGCCTAGGCTGTGGGCCAGTGGCAGAAAGGCAATAAGATGGAAAGAAGAAAAATAGAAATGTTATCCTTTTTTGAGTAACTCAGAAAAGTAGGCAGGCTGCATGGAGGAGGGGTTTCCAGGAAGAACAGATGTATTGTGTAATTAGGGGAGGAGCAATTATTTCTCACCTCTCCTTAGCATGTCTTCTGATAAGCTTGGAGTCAGCACAAGGGGATTCTTAGCCAGGTGCTGAAACTCAAAGCAGGATTGACTCTTAAGAGAGGTTGGCACAGTTTGTAATGCTTCATCTTTGGTGCGGATTAGAAAGCCAAGTCTCTACCCAGGCCCGGGCTATCCCATCTTAAAGTGTGAAGAAACTTAAACTGATACTTAACCTTTCACCTTTCACCGGAACAGGAAGTGGGACACAAAACAAATCTTGAGGGAGAGGTTCATCCTCCGTGGCCTATAGTTAGTATTCCTTTCTCCGAAGACGAGACTCAAAGATCATTTAGAAGATGTGGATAGGTTATTTCTCCGCCGCCAGTGAAGTGAGCCAATATAAACCAGATTAGATTATATCAAAGGCAGGTTTATTGTGAAGCTGCTCTCTGCAGCGTTCACTGGCCTAAAGGATTGAGGAGAGGTCAGGGGAGTCCCCACGGGAGTGAGAGAGAGAGGAGCTTGTCCCCAGAGACAGAAAGGAAGATGAAGAGGTGTGTGTGTGTGTGTGTGTGTGTGTGTGTGTGTGTGTGGAGAGAGAGAGAGAGAGAGAGAGAGAGAGAGAGAGAGAGAGAGAGAGAGAGAGAGAGAGAGA
>JANHMN010000007.1:19701535-19730240 GCA_030674055.1 Rhabdomys pumilio
CAGTGATGATGTCAGGGATGTCCAGTGATGATGTCAGGGATGTCCAGATCACAGCGGAGTCAACGGAGAAAACTCCACTTCTCCACTTCCAGCATTCTGTCCATAGTAATATATTCAATGGATGCTTTATGAAGCTCCCTTAGTAGTTCATAACTGAGCCAACACTCATAAAGAGGGAGTATGTACATCTTAACAACTTAGAAGCCATATGTACAGTAGCTGTGATAGCGATAACTAATTTTCTCCTAATGAAATGTCTCAGCCACAGTGGTAAAAGAATTACTGTCTTTAAATCGGTCTGGGTTTCCTTTTTGCTTTATTTTCTCTTAAATTCTATCGATCTTTTTCTCTATTTGAGGATGTTCTTTTCTCACAATAGCCTCCTTTGCAACGCCACCGTCTTTTATTAGAACTCTTATTACTATTTGTAAAGTCCCAGTCTGCTTATAAAGATGCTCAAATTTCACTTTAACTCCAATGATTTTTAGCAGCGCATTGCCAATAAAGGATTGCTCCCTTGGGCAACAACGTCTTTCCTTACTCTCAATCTTCATTTAGCACTGAAAGTCTGACTCATTAGGAAGGATTCCTAGATGTGAGCATGTGGGCTCTTCTTTTCCTTGACTAAAATAGTATTTTCTCTCTCTCTCTTTGTGTGTGTGTGTGTGTGTGTGTGTGTGTGTGTGTGTGTGTGTGTTAAGAGGTGGTTTAAAACTTGATACCCTCTCTCACAAAAAGCAAAATTAAGCTTGTTTTTACCCATTTTATAAGACTCCACCATATCTTGTTCTCTGTGCAGTACTCTTGTAGAGACTCTAACTTGAGAAGCATGGGAGTTTGAGACAGGGTCCTACTATGCTGTCAGTTTGTACCGACTCCTGTTTCTCTCCTTCAGACTCCTAAGTGCTGGGATTACAGGCGTGCACGACCTGTAAACTCAAATATAAAGTTGTTTTTATTCATTTTATATAGAAGTTATGTGTTGAATTTCAAAAAGAGTTATGAGTCTTCTCATCCTAGTGTCTGCTTTTCATTGTCTTTAGGTAAGATTTCCAACTTTTCCAAATATTATACTCCCTTAATATCTAAACTCCAGGAGGGATTTTGCTTGCAACCCACATACCCATAGTTTCTTCCTATCCTGAGGACTGCTTAAAAATTTTTTCAAATGCTAGTAAACATGATTGGCTGTGTTCCAGGTATAAACACATGACATGTAAGCAAAATGCCTTGTAGATCACACTGACTTGAAGAATGTTTGCCTAAATTATGATACACTACATATATTCTCAGGAAGATTTTTGAAAAAAAAAAAAAGACAATTTTTCTAATATATGTTACCTTCTTTGTTCTATCCATTGCTTACATCAAAATCTTTCCTCCTACGACATGTGTGCTGTCATATATGTTAGTGCTCATCTTATAAACAATAGCAAGAAGGCATCCTCTAGCTCAACATTGGCCATGTGCCTGCATCCCCTATTATGTTTCAACACATGCCATAAATGAAGAGGGATGCTAAAGCTGTGTGCCTATTGTCTTCTGTCAGCCTCCCAGTGGTTCTGAGGTAGGATTGATTTTCTTTCAATTAATCAAGTAGACACCAGATCTTACACAAATGAAACAATAGAGTCTCGTGTCCCAGTTTTGGATGCTATTGCTCATTATCTAAATACTAAGTAAATTACAGAGAATAGAATAGGTTCCGGAATCATTATTTATTCTCTCGTGCCATTCTTGTTGAAATTATCAATTTAACTCATAACTAAGTGGTTAAGCCCACAGTGTTTTAGATCCCATGTCTAATTTTGTCCTAGAGCAGAGAGCTCAAAGCTGTGAAGGAACATTTGACTGAGAAAGACAGCATAAAGACACAGGCTGCCAAGGAGATCTCTAGGTAGCATTTTCTTTCCCACATTTGAAATAAAACAGACACTCTATTTGTTAAGGGAATTGCTTCTTTGTCACACTGGTAAAGATCTTCTCTGTTATATACAATGGGAGTTAAAGTAGAAATTTAAACATAAAGGGAAAATCTAAAATTTTATCCACATGCTTCATAGGTATTATCACCTGCCAACCTACAAAACAGAAAGAGAGAGGGGGAGAAGGAAGGACGGAATGAGGGAGTGAGGGAGAGAGAGAGAGAGAGAGAGAGAGAGAGAGAGAGAGAACCATAGGCAAAAATAAGTAATGAATCACCATCAAGAAAATACTGCCACTGAAAATTTAATCCCCAAATGGAATCACCTTCCTAGTGGTATTACCTTTCTGAAATAAAAAACCACACTCCTAATAATGAAAATGAATAAAAACATGAACCCAAAGACATTTTTAATCATTCAACAGCTGAAATGGGAATTGAATGCCTCCCATCTATTCTTTAGAACAGGTGTGATTTCACCTACTTCATCTGTTTTGTATCACATATTTTAATATCCGTGTATGTTATCTATTTTTTAAACATAATGATTTATCGGAATGGCAGGGAAAAAATCTGAAGAGGTTCAGAATCATCCTGGGTTAGCGCAAGTATAAGGCTCAGATGGGGTCTATTTAGTTGAAGATCATTCACCAGATATCTGTAGCATTAATAGTGAAATTGTGTTTGTCATTTATATTTAGTGGCTATTACTAAGGAGCAGATTCAGCAGAAATTTTGTCAAGAATATAACTTTTGATTTATGGTTTCTGAAGCTACATTTAAAGGTGATTTTGTCTTAGAGATAAGTAAACTGTTCTCTTTGATGCGATATGGAATTGGTTTTCTGGTGTTGGTGGGATACAGGGAGTGAAAGGGTTTTATTTTTTTAATTTCAAAAGGCACTGCTAAACAATAGCAATTATTTCAGAATAGTTTTATATATTCTTTGACACATTCAGGAATTTATACAGTGGATCTTGTTAACACCCACCCTAAGCTCCTCCCACGGCCTTATACAACCTCAACAACCCCTTGATCCTACCTATCAAAGATTTGTTTGCCACATACCCAGAAAAAAAGGTTAAATTTGCATAGTTTTTAATTTGTGCGGAGTTGTAAAGGTGTTTGAACAAAAGAAGTTTCGCAGCTAAAATATATAGTAACTGCATAGGTTTTTTTTTTCTTCCCCGAACCAATGTAACTTTGTCTCAGAGTTTACATACTATTCCTTTAACAGGGGGCAAATGAGAAAATTGTTTTGTTTACTAGTTAGAATTATCCTAAAAAAATAGTAATAAAGCATATTTTCTTTAAACTTTGGTTAGTTAGCATTGATATTGCATTAGTGTATTTAACTATCAAGTAAACACCAGAATTTGGAATGCATTTATTTACTTGGTTTAGTAATAAAATTAAATTTCAAAAAATACAAACTCTTAAAATACTTAAAAATCAAACTGTAGTTTTTACCCTTGGAAGAATTTGTAGCTTGTGTGTGTGTGTGTGTGTGTGTGTGTGTGTGTGTGTTTGTTTGCATTTAAATACATGCAAACATGTAGGAACTTGAGAATCCGTATGGAGACAGGGTCTCATGTAGCCTAGGCTGATCTTCAGTTCAATATGTACTTGAAAATGATCTAGAATGTCTGATCCTCCTGACTCCACTTCCTAGGTGCTGGAACTTCAGGTGTGTATCACCACACAAGGTCTCATGAGGGCCTGAGATCTAAACCAGTACTTTACATAATGCTACCGAAGCACTCTATAAACTGAGTGACATCTCTAGGATCAGTTAAATTTATTATTAAAATGTAAGTTATTTTAGGATAGGTAAGTACCATTTTGATATCAGGAGCTGTTGATATAGAAGAAAGAAATGTTGGGAGTATAGATATCTTACCTTCAGAGGTTCATCTAACTTGGGATTCCAATCTGGACTCTCCAAGATTTACTAGCACTACTTTTTCTGATTGCCTCAAGAAATTAATAGGTTTTTTTTTGTTTTTTTGTTTTTTTGTTTTTTTTTTTTTTAGCAATGTAAGTCATAGGTAACATGTGTAAGCTAATATACATTAAAGCCTTTCACATGACAAGCCTGGATTTTGTCACAATTCAATATGCCACGGATTATCAGAGGGGCAGACTCCGGAAATATATTTTAAAGGTTTTGATGCTGTGCCTTTTTCGGTGGTTAAGAGGAGAAAACATTTGCATTGTTAGCAAGCATCTCAGAAAAATTAGATAATCGTGTCCCACTTATACCTCTAATCCTGCCTCAGCACCATTTTTACTGAAATTGAATATTCAATGATATTTATTAAGCACATATATATCCACCATTACTGCATGCATGTTTCTCTTATATCTTTGTAATTTCATCCAACAGGCAGTATTTCTTTCATTTTACAGTAACAGAAACGTATGATATTAACTAGTGAATTATTGGAATTGCTTCGTCATTTATTTCCAATTTTATAATCTTTCACGTACTTGCTAAAATATCATCAAAAATAAATAAAAAGACCTAAAATAGTCTGAACTAGCATATGCTGTACACATGGTATATAATACCTGTTAACTAATAAATTAATTTCTCTTATGAGAATGACATGATGCTTAGTGCAATTGAAATTAATTTATAAGATTTATCTGCTCTTATTATTTACTCCACAAAACAAGTAAAATACATTGATGAGTAATGTCTGATATTCTTGTTCTTGTTGTTGTTGTTGTTGTTGTTGTTGTTGTTGTTTATGCATGAGCTTGCTCTGTAGCCCAGGTTGGCCCACAATTCACAGCACTCATTTTACCTTAGCCTCCAAAATGCTGGGATTACAGGCCTATGCCACCATACTCTACTTACTCTGTGTTATTTATCCAGTTCTGGTCTCCAATGCTACTGACCTAATGTACTGAGCTTGTTGGGCTTGCCCCTAGGCTATCATGACAATTAAAATGTCATGCTCCATATGGTAGTTTGGTACTAGCAAAACTTCCCCAAATGCATAGACAAGGGTATAGACAGACATTCTTGCCCAGCTTGTTTTTGTCATTTCTTTAAAGTTGTTTGCTTATTTGTTTGTTTGGTTGGTTCTTGACTTAACGTGAAATGGTTTCATGGGTTCTGGGTGGTCCTTGATTTCATGTTGTAACTGACCCCAGCTCTTTCCATATCATCCTTGTTGCCAATGCCAAATCTGATCTTATTTACTGCAAAATTAAATATACAAATTTAAATTTATAATTTTAAAAAGTCTATTAATCACACTGTTTCACTAAAAGAAAAGGGTTTTTAGAGCCTTCCTGTGTGAAGATTAAGGGTTTTCCCGTTGTGAAGAGACAACATTTAATTGAGGCTGGCTTACAGGTTCAGTGGTTCAGTCCAGTATCATTACGGTAGGAGCATGGCAGTGTCTAGGCAGGCATGGTACAGGAGGAGCTGAGAGTTCTACCTCTTGTTCGGAAGGCAGCTATGAGGAGGGTCTCAAAGCCCACCCCCAGTGTGACACATTTTTTCCCCAAGGCCACACTTAATTCAACAAGGCCACACCACCTAATAATACTGCTCCCTGGACCAAATGTATTTTAAACCACCACAGACACTAAGAAAAGAAAGTTTGGAATTAAGAACTGTTTAGAAACTAAACATGTCCTTGACATGTATCGGTGTTTCTCTACACTGGCTTTCTATATTGTTTGTTTGTTTGTTGTTGTTGTTTTTGTTTTGTTTTGTTCTGTTCTGTTTTGGTGTGTGTGTGTGTGTGTGTGTGTGTGTGTGTGTGTGTGTGTGTGTGATGTTTTCTAATACTGATATGACATCCACTATGCATTTTTCTTGGCAACAACCGATTCCCATTCGTTATAATTCTGTCACTAGTTCACAGAATTTAGGCAAACTCTTAAGTCTTTGTTTCACAAGACTACCTTCTATTTAGACATCAAAAATTAACCAGATAAATCCTAGACTTCTGCCCGAACAAATACAAAATTGAGGACTCTTACAGTTCCTCCTGCCTGGAATAATTGATAAAAAGGCTTATGTACTCTGCAAAGAAGGCCGAGGAGCTTAGGGTACTGCTCAGTTCTGAAGAGCACACAGCAATTCCAAGTTCCTCCACGGCCACTACCCTTAACCTTCCCGAAGTACCCAGGAATCTGAAAACTCCTGTTCAACAAAAGCTTTTCCCAGATATTCAGCTCCCCCTAATTTATTACAAATGCTTTTTTGGAGGGGAGAGGGGTAGAATTCAATGTTTGTCTCTCTCTTCCTTTGTGTAGGTTTTTAGGTAGCCAGACTATATACTGAAACTATTAGAGACCCTGTGCTTAGGTAACCCATTAACACAAACTCAGGAATACCTGAGAGGTGATGTGATAAAGAGCAAGGGTCACTTCCTAGCTCTCCCAAATCGTGAGTGTTTTCTGAACTGCGTGCCATAAGCCAGGAGAAGGAGCAGCTGTACCTTTAAGTGCATAGCAGTTTCTGTGAGAATGACTGCTATCCCGCAGCACACCCTTTCACATACCATCCGTTAGCTTTCGGTGTGTTATTTTCCATCGTTTGCCATTTACTTTATGTTCAAGCCCTTCTCACTTTGGAACAGAAAATCAAAAGCAAAGTGTCTAAAATTACCAGGAAAGGGTGCATTTTCTACCTTCAAAGTATCACTATTACTAAATTGCATCTAGGAGTTTCCCTTTCTCTAAAAAAAAAAAGAAAAACAAGTATGTGACCTCAACTTCCTGCCTACCATGTTACGGAGGGACCACCTGCTAAAGCAGTTTCTCATACAGTACATGATTTGCATTCCGTAAGTTGACGTTTTCATATAATTCTTAATAATTGAGATTTGTTCTTACACTCCATGTTTCTCATTCAAAATTCCAAAGGAATAGTTAAATCTGGAAAGCTCACACCAGGGGAGATCCAGGTGTGGAAATGACAGTGATTCCTGAGCATGATTGTTCATTCACATCATTGTGTTTCAATAGTCTGTACTGAAGAAATCCATCACTTAAAAATATGTCTCTATTAGTAGTTATCAGTGTAGATATACAACCATTATCACTCCCAGATTGTTATTATCTAGCTTCCTAATGTTATAATGAACACCATGACCAAAAGCAACTTGAGGAAGAAAGGGTTTATTTGTCTTAAACTTCCAGATCACAATCATTGAGGGAAGTCAGGGCAGAAACTCAAGCTAAAACTGAAGCAGAAACAATGAAGGAATATTTATTACTGGTTTCTCTCCATCTGGCTTGCTCAGCTAGTTTTGGTATAAAGCCTAGGGCTACAAACCTTGGGAAGGAGATGTACCCAGAAGGCTGGGCCCTCCCATATCCGTCACCAGTCAAGACAGTTCCCCCTAGACATGCCTACGGGACAGTTTGATGGAAACAATTCTTCAACTGAGATTTTGTCTTCCCAGATGATGTGAGTTTTTATCAAGTTGATAATAAAAATGACAAGTACACAGGTGTATTACAGTTTATGGTCTAAGAAAGCTTCATTCTTTGCATATGTATAAGTCAAAAACCATCTGGTTTGGTAAGCTTTATAGAAGTTGACATAAGCCAGAGTCATCGAGAAGGAGGAACTAGCAACTGAAAAACATATGCCTTCATAAACTTGGCCTGTGGGCAAGCTAGTGTGGCAGTGTTTTTTTATTTACAAAATTGATGTGAGAGAGTCCAGTCCATTGTGGATGGTACCACCACTCAGAAGGTGGTACAGAATTGTATAAGAAAACGGGCTAAGCAAGCCTTGGGAAGCAAGCTAGTAAGTAGCACTAGTCAGTGGCCTGTGTGAAGGCTCTTGCCTTCAGGTTACTGACTTGTGTTCCTGATCTGATTTTTCTATAATATATTCTTCTAAAATAAATTCTCCTACCCCCAAGTTGCTATTGTCCATGCTCATTTGTTATAGCAATAGATACCCTAAAACAGAATCATAGAATTGATTGCTTCTTTATTAGAAAGGCATCTGTATGCGAATGTGTTCTTTTTTATATTCATCAAAAGAACTGCAAAAGTTATAATGAAAGCTATTCAGAGAGTTGACTGGATAATACCTTCCTGTCAAAATTGAAGCCAAGGTAAAACTAAAACAAACCATCTGTATCCAATTCTTATTTTCTAATATGATTTCTCCAATGGAAGAAAGCAGGCTCCTTGGAGAAATGATTGACTCCAGGTCCAGAGCAGGAAGAATACAGAATGAGGAATAAACTGAGAGAATCTTACAGGACTAGAAAGTAACAAGTGATGGAACACTAAGTGGTGACGACCCGGAGACAATCACAGCCAATCAAAATAAGCTCCGTGGACAAATAGGAAATACTTTGGGAAATGAAATAAATAACATGGTAATGAGTTATAGCCTATGATATAATACTAAGATCCATGAATCCAAACTGATGTTCATGGATAAATGCTTAGAAGAAAAATATCCTACAGTAAGGAATTACAAGTGCTCTGTGCTGCGACTAGCTAACCAATGAGATCAGGTTACATTTCTACCTTTATAAAGCAAGCTGTACTTGGTATCTTGCCTTCAAACAATATCATATGGAAAGTCAAGACCTCACCTTTGTGGTTATCTTTCTTTAAATTCAAAAGTTCAGTACAAATTACCTCCCACTTAAAAAAATAGTAAAGACATATCAAACAACGCATTGAGAAACAAACTAGAAAACACCAATACCTTTTAAATTGTTTTTTTAAGGTAAAATAAAGAAAGCCAAATAAAAATTACAGGCCAGGGGACACCAAAGGGATGTGACAATTGAACATATTGTCACCTCCTAGGTTATATTGAGAAGTGAAGAAAACGGGGAGAGAGAAGGAAATCCCTGTAAATAGATTGTGGAATTCAGGCGATACTTGTTAATAGTAGTATCCTAGTGGAGATAAATACGCCACTGTAATAACGTGAGATGTTAAACTAAATTGAAGCTGAGGCTATGGCAAACATCTGTAATTATCTCTGCGTCTTTTGTGTAATCAACTAGAAACCAGATTTTTTTCTTTCTGTAAAATTAAAAGTTAATTAAAAACAAAGAGAAATAAATGAATAACCAGATCAGGAGTCTAATATTCATAGAGTTGACTTCGCTTATTTACTAAAGAACACTGCCAGGGAACAGCCTAATTTAGAAAAAGAAAAGTATACTTGAAGAATAAAGACAGCTGTTTGTTCCTTGTTTATTCTGTGACTTGATTATCAATAAGGAACAGTGACACGAAAATATGGAATGCTATTAAAGATTATTTTCATTAGAAAAATTAACTAGCTCTACTGAGAACATCTGTATTAATTAGTACTACCATCACTGGTACTAAGCAACATGATTAATAGCAACTTGGAGAGGAAAGGTTTATTTTACATATTCTAGAGTCTTAGCCCACTGAAGGAAGTCAAGGCAGGAATTCAAACTGAGAAGAGCCAGGCGGCAGGAGCTAATGTGGAACCCAACAGGGAGATCTACCTTCTGGCTTGCTCCCCAGGATTTGTTCAGTCTGCTTTCTTACAGCACCCAGGACTACCAGCCCAGGGGTGGCCCCACCCACAATAGGCTGAGCCCTCCTAATTAGTCATTCACTAGTTAAGAAAGGGATTGCCTACAGGAGAGTGAGGAATGAGTTGTTGTCTAACGTGGTCTGCACAGTGATAATCTGCTAATAAGTAAGTTAATAAATAAATAAATAAATAAATAAATAAATAAATAAATGGGATTGGATGAAGGAATAAAGGAAGGGAGGGGAGGGAAAGGGAGAAGCAAGGAAGGAAGGGAAGGGAGAAAAGGGGAGGGGAGGGGAGGAAAGGGAAGGGGAAAACAGACAGTCAATGAGGTAAGTTTGCCTATTGCTATGCTTCAGAGGTTTTAAATTCCTACCAACCAAACACTCTAGAGCCCTCCACTGTGACAGAATATAGTACCCAAGAAAGAATGTTTCTATACCTAAAAGTGTTTCAGTAGAGAGCTTTGAAAAGCTCTGAATTCTAAGCAACTGGGAAGTACACTGTGGCTGAGAAGTGTGTTGCGTGGTTCTTTCAGTTGTCCAAGTGACTAATTTTTGGTACTTGATCCTTGACGACTATTAAGAACATAGAAGGAGTTACTGATAATTTCACACAATTAAGATTCCAAATTGGCTTGTTTAAAGACAAAGAAAAATTGGCTTCAGCATACTGATCTGAGATGCCTCTGGGGTCCCGGAGAAAGCATGCCCAAATGGCAGTCAATAAGAGGATATGAACAGGAGTTGGCAATGCTTTACTGCAAAAGACCCAATAAGTATTTCATGCTCCGTAGGCTAGGGTCTCTACCACTCTTTCATTTTGGGACCATTGCTTCGAAATAACCAAGAAAAAGATATGGACAAACAAGCAAGATTCCAACCCAATAAAACTTTATCAACACTAGAGTTTGAATTTCCACATGATAAGAAATATTTTTTTTCTTATTTTTTGATTGATCTCTCTTCTTTTGAGATAAACTTCAGGCTGGACTTGAATGTAGTATGTAGTCAAGACTAGCCTTGAACTCCTCATCTTCTTGTCTAGTGTTAAAAGCTTGTCTTACGCCGGGCAGTGGTGGCACACGCCTTTAAGCCCAGCACTTGGGAGGCAGAGGCAAGCAGATTTTTGAGTTCGAGGCCAGCCTGGTCTACACAGTGAGTTCCAGGACAGGCAGGGTTACACAGAGAAACCTTGTCTCAAAAAACCACAAAAAAAAGCCAAAAACCCTTGTTTTACCATGCTTGTGTTGGTTAGTTTTCTCTCACTCTGAAGTCTTCTGGGTAAGAGACTAAATGAGGAATTAGTTCCATCAGACTGTCAGGTAGGCAAGTTTTTTAGGCCTTTTGTAGATTGATGATTGATGTGGAAAGGCCCAGGCCAATGTGGGCAGTGTCATTCTTGGACAGGAGTCCTTAATACAATACATAAAAATGAAAACTGATCATGGTAGTAAGCATCAAGCATCGTTCCCCCCACACCTCTGCTTCATTCAGTTTCTGCCTCCAGGTGCCTCCTACCTAGGCTTCCTATTGACTTTTCTTTGAGATGGACTGTAAACCACAAAGACAGACTAAAACCTTTCCTCTCTAAAATAATTTTTTGTCCCTGGTAGTTGTTCAAAAGCAAGACAGTTTAGGTTTAGTTTAAGGTTCCTAATTTATTCATCCTTAATTAGTAAGAAACCTGGCCTGCAAACAGCAATATTGTTAACAGTGCGCACGCAGCAGTTTCCGACTATGGCTTTGGAAGCAGTCGTACCTCTGGACTGAGGAGTAAAGGAGTGTGGTTAGAATATGGTCAAAGGAATGGTGGAATGTAAGGAACAGAAATTAGTAGAGGAAATGTTAAGGGGCAAAGCAAATTCTTAGAGTGCTGAATAACCCTGCATCATTTTGAATACATTTTAAATGCTTGAAATGTGGAATTACATATTTTGTTGTGAGTACTTATATTATCTCATTCTTTTTTATATACTTTCCAATGTTTTTTTTTCCCATCTAGAATGCAACTTAAATAAGTAAAATCTGTTTCAGGGACAGGTTGATATGAGTTTTATGTCTTTCGTTCAGAGGGCTTTGATTCTCCGTGTGAAGTTCACTGTCACGTGTTCTTTATTAACTTAGATCTATCAGCAATAAACTAAGTAAAATACACAGAGTCCTGGAAATCACGTTCAATAAAATTAGAAAAAAAAAAAAAAAGGATTAATGGTGCCAAGGGCAAAGATGTCTCTAAATTCCATTTTCTTCAACTTCACTCATGATAGTTAGATTTCCCCTCTAATTCCTCTTGTTGAAAGTGAGGGCCGAGATCACTTTAATGAAGCTCTTAGGTGAGTTTGTGCATGTAAACTGAGCTCCGTGTGGCCCAGCATTATTGTTCTCCTTCCAATTTGTATATCATTGAAAAGCACGACACAGAAACAAGGACGTGCTCACACTTTTCAGTAGCAAATAGAAGAAATTCAAGTGTCATGGAATTTAAAAGCCCCACTAGAACTTATTTGAGACTCAGCTCTGATAGAAGGCAGCAAATAACCTATTATGAATGTACAAACAGCCTTCTGGGACATATGGTATTAAGACACCATTACCCTCTTGAAAGGGTTACCTAACAGGTAACCCCACTTTTAAGAGAGACAACTCAATGCCTAATTTTGTTTACTTTTATGGAATGAATGACTTTGCCCTTTTCTGATGCTTTTCAGAATTGCACACATATACTCTTAATGAACTTTAGGTAGCAAGGTGGTATCATACTTATAACCTAATGGATATTTTTCAAGGTACAAATTTTCTTACTGAAAAAAAAATCATAAATAAAGGCACATACCTAGGATCATTGTTTTGGGATAACACTCCTAGTTATAAGCATCCTCAAGAATTTCTTATGGAGAGACTTCATTCTGGTGCTTCCCAGTATGCATCTCCTTATTAAGAAACACAGGAGTGCTGTGTGTACTGTTTGGAGTCCTTCTTGAAGGACAGTGAAGCCTGACCTGCTCATTCTCTTTCCAGTATTTCTTCTTAGCAGAGCAGAGGTAAACCTAAGTTCTTTGCATATTAGCATTGTCCAAAAATTGAATTATGATGGTTGGAATGAAATGTGAAATTATTTGCGTTGCTGATTGGAAAATGAAAAAATTTGCCCCCAGGCAGAGATAGGGTAGCAGCAGCTGCCAGCTAATCCTTTTATCTCTCTGGATCTGGGTGGAGTGGAAGACTTTTATGATGTTGGCATCAGTGTGCTGTGTTCGTGCCAATAGCTGGGCCACCCTGTTGTTGCCAGCTTTATACAAATCCTCTCATCCACTGCTCCATCTGTGGTACTTCGCTTGAGTGCTGTGGCTGAGCACTGTAACTGACATGCCCCATTCCTGAGAAGTCATCCCCTAGAACGCCAGGTTATTAATAGTTGCTACAAGAGTGCCTGTCATTTGGCAATTACTTTTCTGGGTAATTCATATCTTATCATTTAGTGATCATCATAACATTTTGAGACAGTCATTATTGATATAACATCATGCTTCTGTTACCAATAAGAGAACAATCTCAATAACTATAAAGTTATTTAGCCAGCAATAGAAAGTGATGGAGCCAGGAAGGGAAACTTTGCACTAATCCCTGATTGTGTTGTTTTCCCCAGCCACAACGCCAAATACTATTGTGTTAATTCACTTGTCATTTTGGGTCAGTTTGAAATATTTGTACATATGAAATATTAACATCTGCTTCTAGTCGAGTAAGGGTACAGGACAGCATCGCAATCATGTACATAGCATTTGGGTTTTATAAGCTAACTACAGACAATTTCAAGTCTATTGGAAGCTGTGTCCCAGCAACACACAAATACACTCCATTTTATCCAAGAGTCTTGAGCATCTACAAATTATAGTATTTGCAGGAGATTCTGGAATGAATCCCCTGTGGAAACTGGGAGATAACTGTATATATTGATTGTTAAAAACCGAGACTTTAGAATGGTAATGTACTGGAATTAGAACCCATTGTTTACATGAAGTGAAGCTGGAAGCCTAGGGAATATAGCTTACAGGTAGAGAGCAGGCCTAGCATGTGTAAGGCCCTGAATTTAGTCTTCAGCAAAACACAAGTGCGCGCGCGCACACGCGCGCACACACACACACACACACACACACACACACACACACAAATACATAATAAAGTGAACTGGAAAATGGATTATTAATTTCATGTATGTTGTGGAGACTGAAATAAGCAACATAGGTTATTTAGACTAATGCCTAATAAGTATTTGTGTGTTTCACAACCATGAAAGATTGGATTACAGGGATACATTAAATTGAGGAGACCAAGCAATGAAAGATAAAAGTTAACTGAGATGTACTAACCAGTCAGAATAGAAACAAACATATTGCCTTTGGTACACAGCAGGCTTCTGATTAGTCATCAGGTATAAGGGCCTCATGCTTTGTAGCATAAGGTCCTATCACTCTGCTGGGCTTTTTCAGTGCTATGGTTAGTATTTAACCCTGAGTGTGGTAAGATGGGTTTGCTGTTGCTCTCCCATGTCTTTGCTTCAGCAGGGACTTGAAGATGAGGTTTCAATGGACAATGAAGTATCATCTAGAAGTAGAGACAGCTGGTATGCTTACATATGGGCCTTCCCTTTGATGTTCCTCAAAAAGTTTTATATATTCTATATTCTGAAAGAGAGTTTCCCTAGCAACTTTATCCATTGCACAGCCCAAGTTACACAAGACAGTCACCAGGGATATCCAGAAATCAGGAAGGGGCTAATTTTACTTCTCTTAATTCAGGGAAATGGCAAGGCAGAGTGATGATGAAACTTCTTGGTCCCCTGGGGTTAGGGGTTACTGTGACATCGATCTTCAGCTTTGATAACTGGGAAAGAAGGGAAGAGAGGAAGCAGAACAGGATATCTTTGGAAGTTCCAGGTTGTGTTCTGGGTAGCACTGGGAGGTTAGTGTTGCTTGAAATTCAGCCTGCATTTCACATGGAAATGGAAAGACAGCATTTACCATGGTTAGTTAGAGTCTAAGTCAGAGAAGGCACAGGCATCTGGTCATATATCAGCTGCTCTGATCCACTTTGGTTTGTGTAGAATTTTCTGCTGCTTGAATCCATGCCTTTAAAATGCTTAGCTTATGCTTCACCAATTGAGCTATGGTTGCAATCTCTTACCCACTTTGAACTACTTGTTACTTTTTATCATTGTGAAATCCAGGGAAAAAGAGGGGTCTGTAATAGAATATTGAATAATCATACTGTGGTTGGAACAAACAAACAAACAAACAAACAAACAAAAAAAGACAAAAAACACAGCCACCTAAGGTTCTTCCCACATACTTCTTCCTTGGTACTGTATATCAAGGCCAGTACCACTACCTTGGGAACTAGGTGTCTCTGCACCCAGTCTCCATAGACTGGTGATATTGCTGACTATAGCCATCATTGCAGCCTATTCTATTCCCTGGATCTACACCACTGACCCATGGAAACTTGTTAGAACTGCAAATTCAAGAGTTTGACTCAGTCTGCTGTCTTTAGAGACAACAAGTAAGCCTCCAAGTGATTTTGAAGTTTGTTGAAGTTTGAGCCGTATTATCCAGCACTGTTGCTAGGTCACTGGTCTCCAATCCCTTTGGTGAAGCCAAACTAACTGTTTTAAGTTTGGAGTTTTATTTATTCTCTTTTGTTTTTCTTGGAGGAAGGTCTTGCTTTTTAAATTAGGTTAAATTTGCAGTCTTGGTAACGAATACAGATCTCAGGTTTTATAAACCAGAACAGTAGCCCAACAGTGTGAACACAGGGTCCTGCTTCCATTCTGATCCTTTATGATACAGATGAGCTGATGAACTCTGCAAGGTAAAGTCAAACACTACTGGTAAGGGAATTCTCTTCTTGTGCTGTGCCTAGACATAATTCATTCTTAGACATCACCACCTTCCAACTTTATTGAACTGTGAAAAGCAGGGCAGACTGGATGTTTTAGAAGTACCATACACATAGACACTGATACATACAGGCACAAAAAAAAAAAAAAGAAAGAAAGAAAGAAAGAAGGAAAGAAAGAAAAACAAGTTTTTCTTAGACATTATTTAACAAAACTCTTACTGTTAGTTTGTAAGAGGAACTTAGGGATCCTGTAACTTCAGGGCAGTAATTTACTTCTGGCA
Organism: Rhabdomys pumilio; assembly: GCA_030674055.1. NCBI lineage: Eukaryota > Metazoa > Chordata > Mammalia > Rodentia > Muridae > Rhabdomys > Rhabdomys pumilio. Next base: position 19,717,163 of record JANHMN010000007.1, read on the forward strand.
GGAAAAGGCACAACAGAATGCTGCCAACGTGAGGGGCACAGTTTGAAAAGGTTGGAATCATGCACACATCTCTTCATCAGCATCAATTTTTGTCTGACATAGTTTTTAAAATGGCTGCTTTCAAAGGTATTATGATTATGTTCAAACAGTCGTTTGGAATGAAATCCTGCGTTGCGATTCCCCCTGTGATGATTGGTCGGCATTGATTCTTCTGAACTGTCTAGTTTAGCAGGAGAGTAAAAGGAAGACAGTCTTCATGGCTTAGAGAGCATGTCATCAGAGTCTTGAAAACAGGATTGGGGACTACAGATCAGCGTTGGGCTGCTTGTCTAGCATCCAGGTGGCCTTGCTTCCAAGCAACAGAATTGGGGAAAAAAATCTGGAAAATAAACTGAGCCTGTTTGAATGGAACTGCACTACGTAGCTTATTCTGAGAAATTCAGTGACTGATAAGAGACTTGACTTTTGTTTATTTGCTTGGTGTTTGCTTTTTGTTTTTTGTTATTTGCTTTTTTTTCTCCCCTGGATAGGTTTTCTCTGTGTAATACAGGCTCCCCTCATTGTGGAGATCCATTTACCTTTGCCTCCCCAGTCTTTAAAGACATGCCCAGCATATCCAGAAAAAAAAAAAAAAAGACTTTAATTATTTTTTTAATTTACTTTTCTGGATTTTTTTGTTTGTTTGTTGTCTTTAGATAGGATTTTGTTGTTGTTTGGGGGGGGGGGGGGTTGTTTTTTTTTTGGTTTGGGGTTTTTTTTTTTTTTTTTTTTTCTGTTTTTTTTTGTTTTTTTTTTGTTTTTTTATAGTTTTTTGTTGTTGTTTGGGGGGGGGGGTGTTTGTTTTTTGTTTGGTTTGGGGTTTTTTTTTGTTTGTTTGTTTCAGTTTTTTGTTGTTTTGTTTGATTTTGTTTGATTTTTGAGACTGTGTATTCCTGATGGAATAGGAACTTGCTCTGTAGCCCAGGCTGGCCTCGAGTTCACAGAGATCCCACTGCCTCCTAGCGCTGGCAGTAAAGCTGTGCCTGGCTAAGAGTCACTTGTAAAAGTTGATAATCCGTTTAATTCTTCTGCTTAGATGAGCATGGTCACCCTGATGTAAAAACTCCTGAAATAGACGTTTATAACGGTCAGTTCCCTAAATCCATTACAGTTCCCTCACTGAACTCTAGTTTCCTATCAGAACAGGAAAGTCAAGGAGTGAGTTTCCTCTCTCTAAAAGCCTTTCATTGAGTGTCAGTGAATGTCAGCACATTGGACACAAAGCTCAGGCTCTTTCCTGGTTTGTATTTGAGTCTGAGTATTTCAAAGCTGCAGAGTACCCGTACCTATATTAGATGGAACCCAGCAGAAAGGCACACTTCTGGATGGTATTTTGATAGTGCCTGGCTGCTCCAAACACAGGCAGGAGCATTAGTAATGTTAGCTTTAAGAAGGTCAGAATTTGATCTATACTTTCCTTTATTTGCGGCTAGAATGATGTTATACTGCCAAGGCCACAAGTAAAGCTGAGGTCACAGTCAGAAACTGGACAAGTAATGGAATTTTCAAGTAAGATCCCTTTGAATCTGCTGCTGAACTGACCGAGGGGAAAAAAGAAAATGTCATATTTGCTGAGCCAAGGGAGCTCTCTGAATATAGGCCCAAAGTGTTGTGAAAGCAACAGTTTTCAGAAACCGGTGATACTGTGCAACCATTCGATTGAGGTCTGATTTCATTGTGCGCTGTGAGTCTGTGCTTAGGGACTATCACATGTTTATTGCTTTTATTCCAAAGGTGCCAAATACCTAAGTAATGATAGATAAGTGGAAGATTTTTACCCTGTTATGATAAATCTTAGAAACTTTTAGTTAGATATAAATGTCTGGAATCTGCTAAGTATTTTCAAGTCCTGCCACTGATCTCACTTAAATCGTGAGATTATATTTTTGTCTTCAGAAAAATAAATGCTTGGTAAATTACCCCAGACACAAGAAACATTTGTATAGGTTTAGTGGTTAATGACTATGTCTGTTAGAAGTTAGCTGGCCTTTTGCCCAAAGCTTCTTTAAACAAAACATAAAATAAAGTAGGTTTCTGTAGTTTTTTTTTTTTTAAAGTGTTTTGTTTTGTTTTGCTTGTTTTATCTTCTTAGAGACTTGATTCTAGGAGTTGTAACCCAGACAGGCTTTCTACAACAGACCCCTGCTGCTTAACACTAAATGTGTTGCCATAATTGATGACATCATAACCACGTACAGGAAATAACAGGGACCCTGAATTCTACATCCATGACAACTTCATTCTAACCACACTACTTGCCTTCTAACCCTGACATGTACCCTTACAGACATCATGGCACATCCTAAAAATCTTTCAGTATTTGAAAGTCAACAAACAATTCTGTTTGACTGTAAAAATAATCTAGGTTTTCACTTAAAGCCAGCATTTTTCTAATTTCCCTTCCCTTTGGTCTTGTACATCCCAGACACAGGAAACACATGCCCTATGTTTCTCCTCACACAATTACCCTTTCTGGTATTTCTGCTTGACTGATTTTTTTTCTTTTGGTAGAGTACTTCAGGAACCTAAATAATTAATCGTGAGGGTGGGGAAGAGGAGTGCAGGGAAGAGCAGAGTCGAGTCCCGAGTGGGAAGCCGTGAGGAAGCCTAACTTTCGTTTCCTTTTAGTGGGATGAAGATGAGCGCACACCGTGTGAAGGTTAGGAGGAAACAGCAGCATCACGGCAGTTTTCTATAACCTAAGTAAGAAGCACCTGTCTATGATTGCCGTGAAAGTGAATCTCCATGTCTCTCCCACAGGATGGTTAGCCTTGTGGCATGGTGTCTTCAAGCATTCGAAAGGAAGCTCATTCTATCGTCTCTTCCATCAAAAGCAAACACGCAGCTCAAACATTTTTCACAAAAGGCCAGCATCTCCCCAAAAGCTTGAGACTTGTGCTTCTTATGCTTCTTTTCAGTCTCACAGTGGAACTGTAGCTAGTTCTGTTTGTATACAGTCTCTTCTTCTGTCCTTTGCCTCTGGACTTGGGCAAACATATTAAGCTCCCATGATTCCCTTCTCTCTATGCTTAAATGAAAGGGCAGCATCAAACCAGCTACTCAGGAGAGGAGAGAACTAGTCATTTGCTATGATAAAGGGACTAACTGGTGGCATAGGATGCTAGCTGATAGAGTTCTGTGTGGTCACATAGCTTCCACAGCCTCTGAGGTGGTGAGCTTCCTCAGGATGGGGTGTGGTCATAATGGCAGATGCATCTTCTGTGCATGTACACGAACATATTCTCTGTGATAAGAGAAATTCAGCTGTGGTTAGGGAATGCCTCCAACCACTTTACTTTCTTCTTGCTCACTGCACAGTTAGCAATGCTCAGGACTCCAAGCTTCTCCAAACCTCTAGATATCTCTGAATTGAAGTACTCCTCATACACTTTTCCGGGGGATGTTCCTCTTACTTCCTGAAACACACTTGTCTTCTGAGTATGCTCTCAAGCCCACTTGGAGGACAAGTTATTTTCTCCTATCTGTCATAATCTACGTTTAAGAATTAAAAGTAGTGTGAGATCGATCAGCCTGCATACATTTGTTAAATAACACATTTAAACAAGATAAAAGAATATCACACTGTGTTTTGGAAGCTCAGGCATCTGCTGCTCTCTGAAAGTTAAGTTATGAAAATGATAGTGTGCATTCTATTAGGATTGCAGTGACTTATGATACTACTCTTCATTGATTACATCATGGAAAATTCTTACAGACTTAACATTCAATTCTTCTTATGAATGAAAGGAGAATCTATTCCTATATTCTATTCCTCATATCTATTTTTCAATGGCTATCAGAAGAGATATACATGTACCTGTTTAGATTAAGGAAAGCAGACAGTTGCACTGGGAAATGTCTCCCATTGGCTCAAGCTTGAAATACTTTATTCCTTGTGGGTAGTGCTGTTTGGAAAGATCGTGTAATGTTTGGAATGTGTCTTAGTTAAGGTTTCATTGCTATGAAGAGACACTATGACCAAATCAATTCTTATAATGACAACATTTAATTGTGGCTGGCTTACAGGTTCAGAGTCCATTATCACTAAGGCTGGAGCATGACAGTGCTCAGGCAGGCGTGGCACAGGAAGAATTCAGAGTTCTGGTTCTTGTTTTGAAGGCAGCTATGAGAAAACTGGCTTACAGGCTGCTAGGAGGAGAGTCTCAAAGCCCATACCAACAGTGACACACTTCCTCCAACAAGGCCACATACACCTACTCCAACAAGGCCACATCTCCTAATAGTGCCACTCTCTGGGCCAAGCGTATTCAAACCACCACAGGGTGAGGAGTGGTATCTGGGAAAAGTGGGTCACAGGAAGTTGGCCTTTGTAGAAGCTGATAGCCTGGTTCTGCTTCCAGTCTCAGCTCTCCTTTTCCTGTCTAATAACCATAATGTCATCAGTCATCCCAGGCTGATTCTGTCACAGGACCACACCCTCTGACATTGTGACTTTTCATCTCTAAAGTGCCTTCTGCCTGGTATCTTGTGTTAGCACTGAGGAAAGTAAGGAACAACACATCTAAATGTAAATGAACATTAGTATTTATTTTATTAATATGTGTATGTACCTTACTGTATACACCATCAAGGCAAGAAAGTGGCAGGTACTTGTTCTTTAGATTCTAAAGGGGAAAAGAAAAGAAAATTACCATCACAGGTTCATCTTTCTAGCAAAAATAGACAATTTATTTATTGGTTATTTATTGTCAGGAAGGAGTGTGTGTGTGTATGTGTGTGTATGTGTGTGTGTATATGCCTGTGTGTACGTGTGTGCATGTGCATGTGTGCACGTGTGTGCATGTATGTGTATGTGCACTTGTATGCATATGTATGTACACATGTGTGTGTGTGAGTGTTGTATACACATGCATGTATGCATATATTCGTGTGTATGTTTGTGTGTGTGTGTGTGTGTGTGTGTGTGTGTGTGTGTGTGTGTGTGCGCACATGATCAGTAAGCTTGGAAATCTGTTATTTCTCTCCCATCTTGTTGAGGCAGTCTTTTTTGTTTATGCCGAACTGCATACTCCAGGATAGGTGGCTCTCAAGCCTCCTGGTAGTCCTCCCATCTCAGCCTCTCACTGTAAGATTGCAGACATAAGCCACCAAACACATCTTGCTGTAAGTGGCTTCCAGTAGAGCTCTATTAATAGGAATTGTAGAGCAAATGCTTTTGATCTATCTGAACCATCTCCCCTGCTCACTTCGACCAAAAGCAGACTGGCAAAGGAAAATGGCTCCAAGTTCTAGATGATCCCAAAACCTTCAGACATGAAAGCCCAAAGTAAAAGTAAAAAAAAAAAAAAAAAAAAGTAAAAGTAAAAAAAAATTATGTTAAATCTGATGAAGAAAGTGACAGTTTAGAGAGATGGAGTTGAACCAAACATGACCCAACATGACTGGTGTGACCCAGGAGTAATGAGGCAATAGGAACTAAGTAAGATTAGTTTAGTACGATTCTTCAAGATATTCTTAATGACAGTCCCTTCTTAGGGAAAAGGAGAACACTGCTGGAAAGAGCATCTTCTGACCTATTATCACAGTGGAGTTAAATAGAGTGGATCTAGGGGTTTTGAACAAAGAGGCATTGTTTTTTCTTGCTTCTATGATCTAGGTCAGATACATCCTCAAATTCTGAAGTGCCATGATAGGGACAACTTGTTCTATGTCCATCAGGAGGTCCTAGGAGCATTCAGTGGTTTCACTGCAATGGTATGAGTACAAATGAATGTTCAAATTAAACATTCAAGAAGAAAACGAGTGTGCACCAGGAGACAGGAAGCAGTAGCAAGACCTATAGGAAAAGATTCTGGCAGGTGAAACAACAGTGGGAATTTAGGAAGACTATAAATTAAAGATGGAAACAAACCAAAAGTTTCCCCTGTAAGGAGAACTGATCCACCTCAGGGATTACACGGGTTGAGTTTTCATTCCCCATATGCATTTCTGCTTGTTTTTGGTAGTCCATAGCATTTTCTCTAAAGATGATGCAATAAATACCTTTCCCCAAATAGTTACAAGACAAATGAATTCACGGGAGGTGGATATTAAAGAGTAACTACTGAACGCTAAGGCTAAAACTATACATGTGTCCTGTAAACTGAGAACCATAAATTGTAGCTTTGTAAACGATGACATATGGTCCCTTAAACAATGTATTAATCAGTATGTTTATTCAGTATTTAGAATAAAATGGTAGATCTTCATAGTCAGTCCAATTAGGATGAATTATATAAAACTGATTATTTTCCAACATTCTTTCCCAAATACATTTGGAGTACTCAGTTAGAAATAAGAGATTTTTGCTCTTACAAGGCAGGTGAATCTATCTTTCCTTTATTGGAAATGCCACTCAACCAAACTGTTGCAATTATGTGTATTTGATGACAGCAAATTCCTTTGAGGAGCATGTGCCATATTGAAAAAAAAGGAGCATAACTGAGATTTCTTTCTGTGAATGCTCAATGGAGAACTAGAATGCAAATTAATTTTGCATTTTAGTATTTTATGTTATACAATATAACATGAAGAATCTGCCTTTAAGACTGATTTGCTAAGTTTTTTTTTTAACTCAGCACATAAGATAGTGATATGTAAATTGACATATTTACATAAATTATGTAAATATGTCAATACTGCTATGACAAGTGTGATATTATTCTTTATAATTTTTCTTCTATTAAGGATGATCTCTAAATAAATGTTTATTTAATTTCAAGAGAATTAATGAAATTAGGGTAAAAATTTAGAGGATTAAGATGCCCCACAATGAACTATGTGGGATAACTATAAAAATCTAAACATTTTAATCCTATCATTGGTTCAACATCTTTAGTCATACTTACTATTATTTATGCTGTTTTCCAGTGCAATGCTCGGTTTGTCGAATTTTATGCAATTTTAAGGACATATACATTTTTTGATCCCATGTGTTTTTAGTGATTTTTTTTCAGGCTCTGGTAACACTCTTTCTATATCTGTCTATATATGTCATATATATAGATATATATATATAGATATATATATATATATATATATATATATATCATATATGTATCTAGCATAGATATTTTGGTCATTTTCAATAACAACAAAGCAACAAAGTAGACCATTTAGTCCACCCTCTAGTGATATATACTTGTGGTTTTTTCATCTGTTCCTCAGTAGATGCACATCTTATATTCTCTTGTGCTGTTTCATTAAGATATTATCTATTAAATAGGAATAGAAGAAAATGATTTCATTTTTCCCATCCTGTATATTTTGTCATTTATTTTATAAGCCTAATTACAAATTTTAATATTTTGTTTAATCCTGATTTATTACAAAAGATCCTATTTATTCAGAAGTTTGCATATGCAAAATATGTTTATAAATATGCAATGGATTGTAATGAATAATAATTTTGCAACAGTATGTGTATGGTTTCCCTTTATTTGCTCACAAGTAAAATGTGCAATTCTTAAGAATCCTAGAAATCTAAAATCATTTGATGACCAGGACTTTCACTGTGAGTCTGGTGCTTTCTTCAGGTTTTTCATCCTTCTAGTTCTGAAGAATTCTTAAATTTTAGTTCTGTTTCACTCAAAATAAAGTATCTTTTCTGCCCTCTCACGTTTTTGCATCATTACCCAAATGTACTACACTTCACCTGCCTCTAACACCACTATGTATGTATGTATGTAATGCCACCTTCCCTGAGACCCAGTCATCATTTTCCAGTCTTTTGCTTGGCACCGTGCAGGGCACACCAATTTTTCATTACTTCACTATGTTATAGTCTTTAATTCCATTTAACTATAATATATATGTAAATGCATATATTTATACAACTATTGTTGTGTTTTATAAAAAGAAAGAACCAGTATATGTTTAGTAGAGGTGCGATATGGTGAGGTGGAAAGGGTGCCTCTGGTGGCCCATGCTGAGACATCCCTTCCCCCTGAGGTACCAGTATAGAGTTCATTTTGGGCATGAGGAGGGGAGTTGGGGGAATAAAGTCAGACAAAGGTAGAGAGAGGGAGAATGGGGGACGGGGAATCAGGCCATGAACACATAGAGGGAGGGGGAAAGGGAGATGGAGAAAGAAGGAACAGAGAGAGAAGAGAGTAAGAGGGTAAGAGGGTAAGAGAGTGAGGAAGAGAACAAACAGCCCCTTTTATACTGAGTCAGGCATACTTGGTTGTTGCCAGGTAAAGGTGGGGCAGAGCCTCGAATAAATGCTAACAACTATAACCTTGACAGTGGTTTTCATTCTTTCTTTTTTACTTTCTGTCTATCCCTCTTTTATATTTTACATTCTTTCACTAGATTAATATTTGTAAGAACTTGTTTCATTATCTATTTACTTTCTTGGAAAAAAAATTCTATGAACCAATGAGGAAATTACAGCCCTTGCTTAAGGGTCTTTGTTTGAGGTGCACCGCCCCACCCCCACGGCAGTATGATTTGCATATTAATGGTATGAATCTGGTTTTATTAAAAAGGAGGAAAAGTAACATATAAATGTGCCTTAGAGAGCAAGGGTGTTTGTTTTCCCAGCTTCTTTTCTTATGTGTTTAGCTTGAGATTGCATCTGCAATGTGAGCATGTGTGAAAGCTAATGGCTTGTGATCTCCTGGAGCTGCAGTGAAGCAGGAAGTTTCATTTCAGATTCCTCACTCAGAAACCATCTGGACACTAGAGACATTCGAACACGCTGGAAGGCTGATACAGTGAAAGTAGTAAACAAGAGACTAGCAGCATCGTTGTGTAGTGCAGTATCTGCAGTCAGAGAGCATGAAGCTGCTACTGTCTCTGCTTTCTCACCAAAGCCTCCAAGTCCAGCCCACCTCAGAGAGGCAGCCGAGGGGATCTGCATTTTGAACTTTTCTTTGTTTTTCTATCATGTTATTTATTTTCTCCTTAAGGAAAACAGCAAAATAAAACCAAATTTTCACTAGCAACACATAGAAGGGTGTTTGAGTAGCACCAAATCACTAGACGAGGGGGGGGGAACGCAGTTTGTGTTTTTGAAAGCTATCCAATTTCATTTTATTTATTGTCTTTGAGCCATTTCACAAATTACAAAGCGACCATTCATCCATTTCAGGTAAAGATTATTATACATTTAAGAGGTCCCAATCCTGTTATCAGCATGTAGTAGCCAATTTGTTGAGTAAACATGGATTAGAAGTAAGTGAAGAAAATCTCATAGTTCAGTACTTTCTAGAGTGTTATTGGTTTTGCCTTCAAAATACACATCACAGTTTTTAGTGGCATTTTGGGAGGGTGACTAGTACTGGCATCTACTAGATAAAGCACACGAATGTCAGTAAGCATCCTGCATTACACAGGACACTTCCTCAAGCCCAGAGACATGCAAAAGAGTTATGTAGCCTAACATCAGTTACTCTCAAGGTTGAGAATTCCTGCTCAAATAAGTACATGAACACAAAATCACATCCTAAATTTTAAATTCTAACTTTTAAACAACTACTACAGTAAGACAAACAAATTAATTCAAATGAGGATTACATTATGACAAATAACATTGCTGGTATTTAACAGTTGAGGCCTAAAGTGTTTTAATATCTCAAAGGTTTATTTATTTATTTATTTACTTACTTACTTACTTATTTATTTATTTTGGTCAGGACTTAGGGCACAGCTTAACAGGGTCCTCTGAAAGGCTTTAGGTGTCATGCACTGTAGGCTAATTGCTTAACCAAATTTTAACTGGGGAGAAGCTGCTCAAAAGTTCATGTCTCTGACAGTAGTCACTTGTTTATTGATCCTTAAAATATGGGCTTCGCTTTCTTGATTGCTGTATGTCTCAGCAGCTTGTCTGAGAGCTGCCTCTGTTACACAGGGCACAACTGGCAGCTTAGTGTTTCCAAACCTTTGTTGTGAATGTTCTTGGACGATTCGTGTTAAAATGTGATAAAATATAATTATGCTCCCTCAGACTGATTTTCTACCTCTCTGGAGCACAGCCTCCTGAAAAGAGACCTTTCCATTTGAAGCTCTAAATCCTGACAGTGAAACCAAAGCTAAGTTCCAATCCCACACTTTTGTGCACCACATGGAGAATGAACAAGCAGAATGTACTGCTTACAAATCTCCTCAACACATTAGAGGTTAGGAAGACAAAGAGCAAGCAAAAGAAATAGGAAGGATAGGGAAATAAATGCTTACAGGAAGCTCCACAGCACATGGGGTAGCCCTCATGATTAAGACATGGAAGAGTCAGGTACAGGGAAAGGCCATGTATTAGGAGCTAGAGAAACTGAACACTGAACAGTTTCTTAAATCTCATTCCCAGGGACAGAACAGCAGGGTGTGGCTTGGTTTCTTCAGGGATTTGGCCTGTTAGATGAGTTATCAGCATCTAAAAGGAACAAACCTTTAATCTAATATTTAGAGCCTGCATCTTTCTATTATCCATTAAAAGTTATTATAATCAATTTCGTTTAGCAGAGATTGGCTAAGAAACTCTGTCTATGTACTTAAGTATATGCAGACTGTTCATTTTTTTGATATTGAATTCTGTTTAGCCTTGCCTATAATTAAGCTAGTTTAATTTTTACTCCTTATTGGAAACCAATTTCAAAGTTGAAAGGCTGGGTAATAGCAGCAAGGGAGTAGTAGAGAGATTCATTGTTAACAAGTGGCACAAAGATTGCTGAGCAAATTTTATGGTTACATCGAATCCTTTATCGTTTGTGTTTCTGATAGTTTATAAGCAATCCATGATTTTTAGATAAGGTTTCATAATCTTTCAGTCTTATACTGTAAAACATAACATTTACAGTATTTTACACATGATAACAGATAATATTATTACGTATCAGATTGCAAATGTACATTGCAATTTCACAGGAAAGATCCAAATTTCTGTTTTTTATATACTGCACTGAAGATGCATAATTTGGGGGGATACAGATAGAAATTATATAGTCAAATAGAATTTTCCCTTAAATTACTTCCATGAGTAAACACCGATATATTCTTATATGTTCATTCATCATTTCTTATTTTCTTACAAACACAATAAATAAGGATCGAATATTTTTTCAGAGTACAAGGCATGGAGCACATGAGGCAAGAAGGGTTAAGACAGAAGAGAGGTCATATCAAAGAGAGAAACCTGACTTTGGAAGATGAGAAGGTGGTTTGTGAAATGATGGAAGTCAAGACCTACGGGCTGCTAGGAAAGGAGTCTAAGTAGAAAGGGCATAGATTGTAAGGATTTCAAGACCTTATTTAAGGACTGTGAGTTGATAAGATTGGTTGGGAGCTTTTAAACCTAGACATCTGATTTTCACTTTCCAACAAGGACCTCAGCTACAAGGTGAAAGCTAGATTGTGAGCATCCTCAAAGTGATGCAGAGAGATGATTCCACTACTGACACGAGGAGTAATAGCCTGAGGGACCTGAGGAACCTCCTGCTCAGTGGGGAGAAGCCAGTTCTAAGGGCTCCATGCTGTGTGACTCCTTTTATAGAGCATCTTTGAGACAATGAAACTACAGAGATGGAGAGTTAGTGGCTGCCTGGAGATAGGGCTAGAGGTAATTGCATGTGAATGCACGGGGCTGGCATAATGGAATTCTGTTATTGTTGTGGAACAGGTTTACATCTTGGTAGTAGTCACACAAATGTGCACACGAGGTAACATTACATAGAACAAACAAACAGGGCTATTTTCCATGTTGTTTAAAAAGTGTTGATATATTACTTTTGCTAGTCAAACTTAAACAAACTGTCTGAAAACCGAGTGGCCTAGAGGAAGTACGATATTTTCTCACAAATATCAGGCTTTAAAATTCAAGATCAGAATGTCTGAAGTCTAATTTCATCTGACATCTCCTGCTTGAGCCCGCAGAGGAACATATTCCTATCTTCTCTTCCCTCGGTCCTGCCTCTGTCTGTACTGGCTGACTACTAATCTGTTATTAGAATAATTGTCATTTTGGATTACGGACCATTCTTATAAGCTCAATTAACCTTAATCTTGCTAAAAGGCTTTGTCTCCAAAACAATGACATTCTTGAGTTACATGGGCTGGAATTTTAACAACAGTTGGGCAGTGAGCACAATTGAGTTCATAAGAAGTGAAACCTAATTAATGCAATGACTGTAGTTAGGTTAAGAATCCTGGACCAGTTTTTTTAAATTGGGTTATTTGTTCTTTTGGAGTCTAACTTCATGAGCTCTTTACATATTTTGGATACCAGCCCTCTGTCGAATGTAGGGTTAGTGAAGCTCTTTTCCCAATCTCTAGACTGCCATTTTGTCCTATTGACAGTGTCCTCTGACTTACAGAAACATTTTAGTTTCAAGAGGTCCCATTTATCAATTGTTTCTCTTAGAGCCTGAGCCATTGGTGTTCTGTTCGGGAAATTTTCTTCTATGTCAATGCATTTGAGGCTATCTTCCCATTTGTCTTCTATTAGATTCAGTGTATCCGGTTTTATATTGAGGTCCTTGATCCACTTGGATTTGAGCTTGGGCAGGCTGATAAATATGGATGTCAGCTTGCATTGTTCTCCATGCAGACCACCAGTTAGACCAGCACCGTTTGTTGAACTCTTCAAGGAGGAACCTGGAGATGAAGCAGCATTTCAGATGTAAATAAATAAAATAATGAATTAATTAAAAATAAAAAAGAATCCTGTGTTTTCACACAGGAAAAACAAGCAATGTGTTTTCTTAGCTCTGACATACTATAGTTATATGTTACCACCATTCAGGGACTCTGGTTGAAATAATTCTACATTTCATAACCTGTTATCAGTCTATAATTGTTTAAAAACAAAGAGCCTTTTAAATAGAGCAAATTCAAGTAAGAGTCGGAAATGACATAAAGGCCTAAGGTGACATATGAGTCTCAGTGACACTGTATATTAGTTAATCTGTTCTATCAAAGTTGTTGATATTAGAATGCACCTATTCAACAGCTACCAATTGAGCATCCTAACCATGTGATATAATGATATAATACTGAAAACACACACACACACACACACACACACACACACACACACACACACACA
>JANHMN010000007.1:19730250-19746556 GCA_030674055.1 Rhabdomys pumilio
ACACACACACACACACACACACACACACACACACACACACACACACACATTTGCTGCAAGACAGGAGAACAATAGTCTGTCAGGGACTACTTGGTTTCGAGGGCTACAGTACCAGGCTAGTGCTGTATAATTGAGCTATAGCATTGACCCCAATAATCTTTATCTTTATGGTGCTTTGTGAGAAGAAATTGGTATGCATTGAGTCTTATGAAAACTTAGAATATTTCCTCATGTGACGATCAGGCTATTTGTCGACGGCAGTAAGCTCTGTGTAGATTTCCGTAATTTTTTATTGACTTCTATGTTTTGTGCTCAGTCTACACCTTTAACTCTACAATAGTTTCATTTACCTCCTATTGTGTATTTCAGTATTAGCTTGACTGTCTAGTTACTATTCTACTGCTGTGAAGAGACACCACGACCAAGACAACATAGAAAATAAAATATTTAATTGAGAGCTTTCTTAGAGTTTTGGAGGGTTGATTCCATGCCTGTTATGATGCAGATGATAGCAGCAGGCAGGCTGCCATGGTGCTGGAAGAGTAGCTTAGAGTTTACATGCTGAGAAACAAAGGCAGGAGGAAGGAGGAAGAGAGAGAGGAAGGGAGGGAAGCAGGGAGAGAGAACTGGTAATGGCTTGGGCTTTTAAATCCTAAAAGCCTACTCCCAGTAACACACCTTCTTCAACCTCCTAATCCTTTCACAAACAGTTCCCCAAACTAGGAACCAAGATTCAACTATAGTAACCTATGGGAGCCGTTTGCATTAAAACCACTATAATGACCTTCCTTTTTCCCATTCTCTTTGCCCTATTTTGTTGCCAAAACTAAGTACTAAATAATTTAAAAGAGATATAGTTCATGTGCAAATATCATCTCATCTGAAATTTTGAAACATTTCTCAGATAAATTATCCTGAAAAGTATCTTATATTAATTTATATTCTTTTTTTGTGCTGGATATTAAACCTAGAGCCTTGTACATACTATGCACATGATCTCCTGGTGAGCTGTATCTCCAACCCACATTTTTCTTTCTTGAAGAAAAAAAATTATTTCACATTAGAGACCAATAGTAATCTGATTATTTTCTGCAGGAGACTTAGATAAAGAGTGACATAAACTAGTATTGGGTCTTCAGAGAATACAGTAGAAAGATAAACTTTATAATTTAACTTTAGATAGCCTATCTTCTCTTGTTGTATAATGCAAGAAGTAGTTCATCTGCCTAAGGTAGATGTTTCTTTTTAACTCTCTTGAAATACATCACAGTATATTAAGATAAGCTGAATTTATTATATCATCATTATTCCTGAATAAATATAAGAATTGCATTCACCGTAGTCGGCAGACTTCCCCCAAGTATTTTGTACACCACCACTTGTCTTAAAAATCACCAGAAAGAAATATGTTCTTAAATCTATATCAGAAAATACATCAATCTGATTACTTAAGCACATAATCACAGACATTGTGTCCTACATGTTTTCAATGAAGAAAGTAACTCTGAAATAATACTGTTGTCCAGTAGTTCATTAGGAAGTAGATAAAAGCCGGGCGGTGGTGGCACATGCCTTTAATCCCAGCACTTGGGAGGCAGAGGCAGGCAGATTTCTGAGTTTGAGGCCAGCCTGGTCTACCGAGCGAGTTCCAGGACAGCCAGGGCTACACAGAGAAACCCTGTCTCGAAAAAACCAAAAATTTAAAAAAAAAAAGGGAAGTAGATAAAACTGATCCTGCTGTGAATATCAGTGCATGCTTGTTTGTCTAGGCATATGCTTAAATATATCTGCTAAGGAATGTTCCTTGTGACTCCTGTGTAAAATTACATTTAGTTTTATAACAAAAATTATGTATTTATTTAAAGACAAGAGAAAGTGATTTTTAAAAAGAAATTTTGTGGAGAGGGTCTTTGTAATCTCAAAGTTTTCTATTTTTCTTTCTGTTTAAAACTATACAAAGACACTCCATTATAGTGATATGTAAACTGCATAGCTATACACAATGTATACTATGCTTGCTAAAAGTTAGTTTATAAATTAAAAAATAATATACAGCATCTGTAGAAACACTTTGTTTCTTCAGCCTATAATCTTGATAGTCTTATGGGTGTGAAATTGCTAAATAAAACAGTAACACTTCTATGTTAAATATTTCTATAACATGTAGTCTGGAGTGGCTGATCACAGATTTTCATCCAAGCTTAGCAAAGTCACAGTGTAATTTTTCAAAATAAAGTCATGGTTCCTTTCTTCCCTGCTAATAAAATACTCAAAAGAAGCAATTTAGTGAAGGAAGGACATATTCGGGATCACAGAGGGTACATCCCATCACAGCAAGCAGGAATGGAGGCCGAAGCAGTTCACAGCCACAGCTGTAGCAAGGGGAGTTTGTGAACACATAGGTAGACCAGGAATCAGAGACGGGACAGAAGGGAAACAGGAATATAATTTCCAAGCCCTTACAACAGCAACACCCTTCAACCAACCAGGTTTCACCTCCTGAAGAATCAAAACTTTCCCACAAACAACACCAATGACTGGGGACTAAGTCTTCAATCACAAAACACCTGTAACATGTCAGGTAGTGTATTTGCACGAGAAAAATAACAGAGTGAGCAATTTCCTTGCTCTCCAAGAGAAACACGGAGTTTAAATGCTATTGTGACAGGTGATTTAATTTATTTACCAGATGTCTATATCCTGTACACTGATTGTTGTTTAGAAGTAGTAGTAATATAACTTTGGTATTGCTTGAATTTAGTATCAGTTATAAATTACTTCTATAGCTCTCTATCATTACTTAAAATACTGAATGAATGAAAGAGTTAGCAGCCTTGTCATTATTAAAGAAAATACATGCTGAAGAGTGAACACTTGACTTGATAAAAAAATAAAATAGTCGGACTCGCATATAAGCTTCTTGAGGAAGACTCTGCTTTAAGGAGTTGAACGCTGTCATGAGAACCTTACTGTTCTTATGTTTGTTTCAATCTTAAGTTAATTTTATAAAAAATTAATGCTGGAATTTTTGTTTCAAGTTTTTTGAACTACTTGCATAGTATAGTGTAATCCACTGCTGTTGTGAGCATACAACTTGTAATCCACTGCTGTTGTGAGCATACAACTCCAGAAACATAGACAAACATGATTGTGCTGTCCAACAATCTCAAAATTCACTGGATAACCAGGAAGTTATCAATGAAATGTTCTACGGTTTCAGTGACTGTGATTTGTCGTATAATCTGCCTACCTTGGTCAAGGCAGATGAAGATTCTTTTATTCGTATTCAGTCTTAACTATTCATATTAGTTCTCATACCACACAATGCACTGTAAACACATCTGCATGGCTCTATGTGTAGGTAGGTGTTACAGAATAAATACAAGCAGAATCCAAGAGGGTTCATGAGTAGGCTGAGGATGAGTCTTCCTAAATAAGATACTGAGCCAGAACAGCACTTGGAGGAAGCTTCTCCCAGGGCTGCTGGAGTCAGGATTGAGAATGATACCTGCAGACAGAAATCAGCTGCAAGTGGAGTAGAAAACAGTAGGTCAAATCTAGGACCAGGAAACCAAACAGGTGGATGACCAGAGTGTCCAATAGGCTCTGTTAGCTCAAGCAAAGGTCCAGAAACAGTTCTGGGAGGCCTTTGTCCTTGGCACACACTAGGTAGATGATGGAACGTTATGGGGCCATGCTATCACCTTGTTAAGTACCTATCACTTTATGGAGCCCAGAAGTGGGGAGGGAGGGAAGGAAGCAAGAAAGGAGGGAGAGGGATGGGGAGGGGGAGAGGTAGAGAGAGGGGGAGGGGGAGGGCGGGGGAGAGGGGGAGGGGGAGGGAGAGGGAGAGGGTGAGGGGGAGGGAGAGGGAGAGGAGGTTGGGGAGAGTGAGGAAGAGGGAGCACAGTGAAAAGTGATGAATCCAAAGATTCATGGCTTTCAAGAATATTTGAGCACATGACATTTGTGTGCTTAGCCTTAATTGGACATTTATACCATCCCTCTCAGACCCAAGGCCCACTCAGGAAAACAGGGTGGTGGGTGCATAAAAACCCGAAAGAACTGGGAGATATGGAAAAGAGATCAAAATGCTATCTACAGAGCTTAACCCAGCCATTTCAGTCATGACCTCACCACAGCTGTGGTTGCTGATGCTTGGCCTGGACAAGAGTGGACCAGTTAACAGCCATTCCTGGATGAAGAGGAAGGAGGGCAGGGGTTCATAGGCCTTACCTTTTTCTAATGAGTTCCAGGCAATGAGTGGATTCTGAGTAACAGGTCACCGCTGCCTTTCTGTACCAGAGTGAGCCCACCAGGCTCTAATGGGTATTTCCAAATCTGCAGCTAGGCTGACAGTCCTGATTAAAGTCAGTGGTTCAGAAAATGAAAAGGCCTGAGAGTGGGCAAGTGTCCTGTAAGGACGAAGGATAACATGTGGGGGAGAAAAGAGAGCATGAGGTGAGAGTGGACAGAATGTACTGTAAATGTACACAGCATTGTCACAGACCAAATTTAATCAATGAAAGAAATACTAGTTTATTACTTATAAGGGCTGTTATGACTAGAAGTCTTACCTCTGTCTCATTTATGGACTGTAAGTAACAGAGCACTCTTTGGCACATAGTAAATTAGAAAAGTAGCAGAAACATATTCATTGCTTATTTGTGTCCAAACATTATTTTAGGCAGCAAGAGAGTTCCCTTCTATAGTAGGTCTGAACCCACAAAAGAATTAGAAATGCCCTCAACAAAGTGGGTGATCACCATAAGGCCTGCATCCTCTACTCTCAACTAAAGAGAGCCAGCTGGGCTGTCAAATGTCAACTGCTGGCTCTCCATATCCAGAGTTTGGTGGAGAGGAGAAACTCTATGGGTTTCCTTTCTTCTTATTTTGAATTTGTAACCCTCGGAAACTTTCCAATCACTTGAAGCTTCAGTTTTTACAGTATTAAAGTGGACATTATGAATGGTAGCTTCTCACCGGCTTATTTTCTGAGTTAGAGTTAGAGCAGTCTCTGAGTTTTATTCATAAAATTGCTTAGGTTTTGGAAATAGATATGCGGGAAACTCTCATGTCTGTGTATAGGATAACCTTTAAAAAAAAAAAAACACATGAATAGTTCTTGGACCAGATAAATATCAAAATCCATTATATGTTTTCTCAGGTATAAACATGTATAAATGTTCACTATACAGCAGCAGCATTGTCCTAGTGGACAGGGAGAGATTGGTAGATCTGGATTAGAATCCAGGTCCTATCACTCAACAACTATACAAAGTTGCCAGGAAAACTATATGAGTTTTCATAAATTACCTTCTGTCAGCTCCCTAATGAAGATGAGTATACCCACCCAACTTATATTTGGAGCATAATTAAAGCATATATAAAATAATCATGATGATAAGCATGGGTGCCCCCAAATAATGGAAACATTAATTTAGTATAAAAAATTTAGTGGGTTTTGGCTTTCTGGGATCTAACATGTACCAGATAAGTTTGAGGAAGAGTCCTTTAAAAATATTATATTTTCACTTATTATCATATATAATAGGGCCATTATGATTTCATGATTATTAAAACACTTAATTTTCTCTATTTACAATAAGTATAATACCGTAAGAGAGAAGCGGGAGACATAAGTGGATCAAATTACAGAAATAAATATCCCTCTACATGGCTGATAGTCTATGGTTTTCCACTCTCAAGAGGCCATGCAGCCAAGTCCTACAAATAAATTCTAAAAGGAACTAGATAATTTCTTGATGCATAATATCAGTGTTTCACGTTTAAGACTGTGTCTTATCAAATATGCTGCCACCTACTGCTATGCATGGGGATCAGGGAGAACATCTTTCTACCCTGAGCACTGCACAAGTAACCAAAAGCCCTGCTCAGCACTTGGATGGTTTTAGCTTTCTCGTTTCTTCTATTGGGCCCTTGGGAGGCTTGCTTTAGTAATGGACCTTGGATCCAAATGAATACTTGGCAAGTGCGGAGCACAAAGTGCTTTTGCAGTCAGCCAGAGTATTGTCTATTGAAATGAGGGTAATTCAAAAGAAACATTTGTAACAGGAAAACAGCAGAGCGTAGGGCTTTGAAGAGAGGGAAGAATAAAATGGACAACTGAAAAAAAAGAAAAGACTGGAGATTTTTCCTGAGTAGAAAGCAACATGTCTGTAAAGTAAAATTTACATTAGCATTACATGGCATTCTTTTTTGTCTTAAGTATTACATCTTTTAAAAAACTGTTTATCCCAAATATGATTGTTGTATAATCAAGGATAGTAATGCCTTACTAGAATTGCTTTATTCCCTCAGTATTGTATTAAAAGCTTACATAAGACTGAAAATTGTAGAAGCATTAAGCAGTTCATGATAAGAGACCTTTTCTGTTCATGAGATGGCCTCAGGTGCTCAGGATTAAACTCAGAACCTTGCATGTGCTAGAAAAGCATTGTACTGCTGAGCTGAACCAAGGCCTCCTGTTTGCTTCACACAGACTCTCCCTATGCAATCCATGCTGGCCTATAATTTGTGATCATCTGGCTACTGCCTCCCAGTTCTAGAATCTCAGATATGCACACAGCTTAAGATCAGTTTTCATAGCCACTTATTATAAGCCTGAGATATGCAATAAGAGGAGAATAGTTAACTTCCTGATTATAAGATAGTGATTTGCTTACTGTTTGGTGTCATGTCTCTTCATTTTAAAATTAATAATTTATAGTATCAATCACTCTATAATTTTGATCATAATTAAGTGAAATTACAAATATACAGTGTGTTATAAAACATTAATCATTATAAAAATTGCTATTGTTTTCACACTTTTTCTATATATTCTACAAAACCTGCGAACCTGCATTAATGTTCTAAGTAATAATTGTTAAAGATAGGAAAAATTAAAGGAAATAAGTCAAATAATAAAGAAGTTTTATTATAAATAAAGTTTTTATTATTTGACTACAAAGCCTTGCTATAGATATTACTTAGGGGAATTAAAGGACTTTTTTTTTTTATTTTTGAAGGGGATGGTGGGAAGAGGTAAGGAATAAGGCCATGAAGACACACTCAATATGGATAAAGTAATAATGATAACTAAGCAAAAAAATCAACTAGGATAGAATGCTAAATATAAGTAGTCATTCCAACTTAGTTTTTTCACACAGCATCCTTTCCAAGATACACAGCACGCAGACACTTAGCACACAGTTTGATTAAGCTTGCTGTCTGCAGCTGAGATGGCACAGCAGCATCCACTGAGACCTTGTCACAACATCCTTTCCTCACGGAAGATCAAGACTCTCTCATAGCATGTGATGCGAGCTGGAACCCAACAAGCAACAGCTTTTCTGAGGATTCAGATATTTCTTTTGTCAGTATCTATCAATAAGACATTTTTTTTTTCTCTCAAGCTCAAGGGACATAGTGTATTTCACTAGTACTTAACTCTGCCAAAAGCTGGCATCAAACAGGGCCCATGGGATCCCGGCATAGCAGTTAGCAAAGAGGAGCTGGGAGGCAAGAATAGATGGTGGTTAAAATCGACAGTTACTCTGTTTAAATTCCAACAGAATTGGACAATCTCCACTTTTAGGCATTTCTCAGTGACACAGTTCCAAGGAGCGAAATTCGATCTTGATTCTTAGAATTAGGATGTCTGTATTGAGCTGATTTTTTTTGACAGTATCTGCCTCATTATGACTGTCTCGAGATAGAGTCATTTTCAAGGAAAGATGTTCATGTTCCCAGCTTCTTTACTCTTTGTGTTGTCTAATGGTTTTCTTTAGTTATAAGCATAGATTAATTAATTGTTACATTTTCTAGCCTATTTATCTAGAGACATTTAGCCCTGCTATGTTACTCCAGTGGTATAGTCTTGACCATTTTTCCTGAACCTCTGTCATCTGCTTCTTTACTTGATCTATCCCTGATATTCATCCTCTTAACTTAGTGTCATTACCCTCGGTAAGGCTGAATTCAGAAGATTTATTTTTAACGAAACACATGCTAGCGTGTAAACCAGGCTTAGGGCTGGAAATGTTCTTTCATGGAGTCTTATGTCATATAATTTGTGAGTCAAAGCAGAGGGAGAGACGTAGTGAGATAGAAATGGAGCAGGGGAGCTCTGTCTCATGGACAAAGACCCTGTGATAGAGAAAGGAGACTGCAGATGTGGTACTATGAATCCTATGTGGTTTAAACAATGAGTAAGAAGATGAATGAGGAAAAACAAAAAGATGAGAGAGTTTTCAGAATGACCTAGAGACGCTCATGGAGGGCTTTGAGCATGAATTAAAAGATGGCCTATTTTTGTTTTGAGAGTATCCAGAAAACATTTAAGAATTTGAAAGGGAGAGTAACCCAGTCTAGTTTTTACTCTAAGACATATCTCTGTGGAAAAGTTTAAAATGCTTTCAGTTAATTTCAGAAAAAGAAAAATTTTTATTACATGGTGGTGCTATTTCTAAAATATTTTGCTGTGATGAAATAGTCTTCAAAAATCTGGCTCATTTAATTAGAGTACAGTGTTACACAAACTGAATCTTTACTAAATGATCTATTTGAAAATTGTTAGGCTGGAGCCACCATAAGTAAAATTCCTGTAGCACTTTGCCATTGTCTTGTACATACGTATAGTCATGTACTTTTATAGAGAAAATTATTGCTCAACTAATCTCCCTCCTAAATGCTAATTAAAATATCCAGTTTTAAACAAGGCGTTCATCTCGAAAGCATCCTGTAGTGCCTGTATAATTCTCTAGAAAGAAGACAATGGAAAAAACAATTTCTGTTTTAAAAGTATTTTTCCCTTCCAACTCAAAAAGGTTCGCAAACAAGTTAATTTGAGCATAAGATTATTTAGCTAATAACAGGTAACTCTACAAGTCTCCATTCTTTTACATGATCAAACTTAAAAAGACAAAGAACGAGCAAGGCTTTGTTTGAAATAAAAACTACAGCTCATTATCAATGAAAAGATTATAGTCCTTGTCAAAAAGCTTAACATTTCCTCTAAGTGGTCCCTTCACAAGTACAAATGAGAGCTGGTTTTACTTAAATTAAAGAAGAAGAAGAAGAAAAAAACCGTGAGATTCACTTTTAACTATTGCCTTGACATTTCCCAAGTAGCAAGAAGTCAAATTTTCTGTAATTTGAAAAACAAATTTCACCTGAAAAAAAAAATCAAAATATTCTTGCATCCCATTGACGTTACATGATACATTGACATGAATTTTTAAAAAATGAATAATAGTGTTACATTCTTAATTTTTAATTTATTGTTACCTTCCAATGTTTTGATGTATTTTTGCTGATTTCTATATCTGCTTTTAGTCACATCTTGTTGTTTTTAATCTAAAGCACTAATTTCTCTCATCCTTTTGAAATATTTTATTAAAATTTAATTAGTCTAGAGCAGACATCAAAGTTAATGACTACATTTTGTGAACCCTGAGCTCTTATCTTAGAATGGTAGATACTGACGAGTGTGCCCATTTTAGTCTTCTGTAACTGTTATCAGAAAAACAGTCAAAACCCTACTGTATACATTTACCAGCAATGATGGACGCCTAGTACATCAGTGACTGGGGAAAGACAGGAAAACCTACAGGGGTTTCAGATAGAAGAAAGAGAGACAATCAATCAGCCAAGCTTTGCAATTTAGAGTGCACAATGCACTTGGGCACAAAACAGAAAAGAGACTCTTCCTTCTTCTCTCAACCTGAAGATGTTGTAGGTATAACACCCCACATTACCATTTTCCCTCCCACTTTTCTTTCATGTACAAAGAAAACAAAGTGAAGCAGAGAACTAAGAAGGTAAGGCAAACCAAGGAAAGGATGTCAGAGAGCATCATGATAGGAATCTCTAGTTACAGTGATTTGATGTTCGGAAAGCAATGCCTTCTGCCTCTGCCACACCAGTCCTGGATGGGGAACTTTTGTGGACAGTAAACTCTCTCTCATGAATGTGGCATCGCTTCTGCGGCAACTAAGACTTGACAGTCAGAGTTTTATTGCTATGCAGTTAATCTATGAAAGACAACAAGGTTGTCAAAGGGATCTATCTCCAAAGTCTCTTAGTATGAGTTATCCTACACCAGGCTGGAGCCCAAGTCCCATAGTCTCCTGATAATAAGTGAAATTAGTTAATTTAGTGACGTAATTTCTCATGAAGTGCTTACAGTTTACATTGATAAATCAGACTCAGTTGTTTTTTAAACTTGGGTCAGTTCTAAACGTAGACTAGTAAGGTACTCAAATCAAATATAATAAGAGATTGTTCTCAGAATTGCTCTTTCTGAGATTATAATACAGATACAATATTTTTCCTTCCCTCTCCTCCCTTCTGCTCCTCCCATATACTCCATGCTCCCCTGTAAATTTATGGCTTCTTTTTTCATTGTTTGTGTATGTAAGGATTTTTTTTGTTTCTGTTCTCTTTCTTTTCATCATTTTCCTTTATCATATTTAGAAACTTACATTATCTTATACATTACATATGTAACTAATATATAATCATGTTTATATACTATATATAAAGGATATATATATATATATATATATATATATATATATATATATATATCCTTCTTTCTTACTGTTAAGGTCAGTTTCTCCTCCAAAAGAGAAGAGCAACCTGGAGGAACCAGACAGTTCCTATGAGCATGAGTGAAAACACACACACACACACACACACACACACACACACACACACTCATATATATGAAAGGATTTATTTTGGGTCTGCTGTGTCGTCTGTCATCTCCAGTCTATCATGGCCAGTGGGGCATGACAAGGGTTGGCTCTATCCAAGGCAGTGGGAGTGGGAGTCAGCTTGCTCGATCTCTCTCCTTGAATCAGATGGCAAAGGGCCCCGCTGGCACCTGGCCGAGATATGATTCATAGGTCTTCCCACCTCAACTCCCCATCTCCTGGTCCTCCCCCATCTAGTTAGGCCTTGCTTCCTATAATTAGTGCACCATTTCTCAAGCCACCATCTGTGGACTAACTTTTCTCAAATGAACTTGTGGTGACCTGTTCACATTCAAACTGCAGCATCTAATATGAATATAATATCTTATCTAACTTTTCTCTATGCCTAGTTTGAAAATTGTAAGTGGAGGGTTTATGGTTTTAATTCTTTATTGTGAGAAAGGCTGAGAGCATTTGAGCAGCTTACAGAGAATTTTACTGTGCCGTAATCATGTTTTCTGTGATTCAAGTTAGAAAAATAAAAAAAAAATAAAATAAAAACGCCTTAAAAGCATGTGCTTGGCAGAAGTCAAATGGTTGGTTTAGTACTCTAGTGGCACTCTGATACTTGGTTCTGACAAATTTTTGCCGTGTCTAAAATGCAAATGAAGTCATTGATTTCTGATCTTGGGATGTCCTGAGGTCATCCTGTGAGCAGGCAATGTAGGTGGTTTTTTTTGTTTTGTTTTTTGTTTTTTGTTTTTTTTGTTTTTTGTTTTCCAATTGTGTTTCAGGGATTTCTACCACAGGACCCCTGGGTATGGGCAGCACGACCACCAGCACCACCCTCCGGACCACAACCTGGAACATAGGGCGGAGTACCACCCCATCCTTGCAGGGCAGAAGAAACCGCAGTACCAGCACGCCATCTCCAGCGGTAGAGGTGCTGGACGACACTACCACACACCTGCCATCTGCAGCCTCCCAAATTCCAGCTATGGAAGAGAGCTGTGAGGCTGTGGAAGCCCGAGAAATCATGTGGTTTAAGACCCGACAGGGGCAAGTAGCAAAGCAGCCATGCCCAGCAGGAACTATAGGTGAGCCTGCCCCAGCCAGCCTAGCCCGGGGCTTCCTTTATTTTTCTTGCTGTCTTTCACACTGTTTGTTTCCTTTTCGTTTATTTGTTTCTCTTTTCCTGTTTTCTCCTCCCCTCTTCGTTCCCTTCATTGTTCTCTTTTTGTTGTTACTATCCATTTTATGTATTAACATTTGATTATGTTATGAACTCAACCAAATGAGTGCTTCATGATCAGTATTTGATAAGAGAACCTGCAGAAGTCACGGGTGAGAATTTAGTAGAAATGCTTTTGAGTGATAGTTTTCCTTCAGTGTCAGTGCTTGGAGTCAGATGACGCTACACAGAGCCAGATCCTCGCGCAGCATCTCTGCACTGTCCTTGGATTGCTTGCGGTTTGTCTTGCGTTTCTCAAGTGGGCAGATTTTAGTAGCAGAAACTAGGGTGTGTAGGCGTCTGGATAACCTGATGACTGATGATCATATCTTGCATTTAAAAAAGGAGAAAACATGAATATCTTTTATGTAGTTGTTTCTTGGTAGCCCAAGGTACCTGACATGGTCATGAGCCTTCTGCTGGATGCCATCTCCTACTCATAAGCATCCAGCTAACAACAATCTCTCCTGCTTCTCCCAGGAGATAATTAAGAAATAGATGACTCTGAACCTCTTTTATTTCTGCCATATTTATAAAATAGCAATGTGCAGTCATATCTATCATTTTTAAAACAAATACTCTACTTTTTTGTCATTTTCATTGAACTTCATAACACTTGAAACGCCAACAAATATTTGTATTATTCATCATATATATATATATATATATATATATATATATATACACACACACACACACACACACACACACACACACACACACATATATATACACAATTAGTACACATACATGTGTTTTTATGGGCCATTTTTGAACATTATTCCCTTGACTCCTTTAACTGTGTAGATACATAATTTTAGGTTCCATAACAGAGAGTGCTGGGAAAAACAGAGATGGTCTTGATTTTTTATAAGTGCGTAGTTTAGCAAAGTGCTTAAAAATTTAGCACCCTTCTTTCTCTCTCTGAAAAGGAATCGAATACTTGTTTCTAATGTTTTCTGCTGCATTGGAATCAGGAAGCCCCATAAGATTTCCGTCTTTCTTACTTCTGAGGTCAGTTCCTCTCTCTCCAAAAATGAAGTGAGAGCAACCCGGCTGGTCCAGACAGTTCCTGTGAGCATGAGTGAAAACTGTTATTTGAACACAATCACTTTACACACCTGAAACAGATCGTCACTGTCCTATGAAAATTGAGGAAGAGTACCAGTGTAGTGCTTTTGAAGTTCTCCCCCGTGGCCTGATTTCACAGACCTCTGTGTTCCTCTTAGACCCCAAGGCCAGGCCTACACATGCTCTCGTTGGGTTTCCATCTTAGCTTCCTCTCTTTAGCCACAGCCATATTCAGATCCATCCTCTATTCCACCAGGGATGCTTTTCTGAAACCTGAATCTTGCCATTCTTTTCTTCTTAAAACACTCTTCACTAAATTCTAGCATAATAGACTGAGGAACTTTATAGCCCAACTTCAACGAGCCGAAGCCCCATTCCAAAGTCTTGACATCTCCCAAATGCGACATATTTCCTCTACTCAAGATGGACTTTCCCACCTAGTTTTCCTGAAGGCCTGATTTGCTGACATTGTCTTACCCCTATGAACAGAACACAAAATCCACTCAAACAAGCTCTCCATGGTCTTCATTCGTGAAATTCTTCCCCACACCCACAATAGTTGTCAACAGACTCTTAAAAATGCTGAATTCTTTTAATTTGTTGTTCAACATTTGTCCAGTTCTATTTACTTTCAATTTCAGAGCATTTTAATTTCCATTTTCAGAGCATTGTCTCTGGAGTTTAATAGATACTATCTCAATACAATTATCTAATCTGTAAATCTGCATATCATATATATATATGCATATATATACACACACACATATACATATAGCAAAGACATGAAGTGACTTTAAGAACTATGACGTGAGTATTTGAAACAGGAATGTCTCTTTCTGTCTGTAGGTGTATCAACTTACCTATGTCTTGCTCCTGATGGAATATGGGATCCTCAAGGACCAGACCTCAGCAACTGCTCTTCTCCTTGGGTCAACCACATAACACAGAAGGTAAATATGAAGCCCATAAGGGAGGCTTAGCAGGCTCTGTCTCTTTCTTGTTGATTACTTGTACTGGAAAGCAAATAGGATACTTTAAAAATTAATGTATAACAGCACATTTCAATAGAATTTTATTTTAATAGAATTTAAAATTAAAAAACAACCTTTAATACATGATGTGCTAATTTCAAATTTCTGTTGTTTTTATATTGCAAATCCATATCCTAAGCCAGGCATTATTATTTATATTAGTTTATTATTAATCACATTTCTATTATAATTCAATAAGAAAGAAAATTAATCTTATATGCATATGGATTTTTTCTTTGGAAATAATAAAATAATACAGAAAATTCTACCTCTGGAATCTTGAGCAGCTGGCTGAATGTTGTGTAACCTAGTCATTTATCAGTGCTAAAAGTACACACATGTGTGATGACATCTTCAGGCTCAAATTTGGGCTTATTCAGTTGCAATATGTTGAACATTTTTAGTATTAATGCACTGTGGAGCTTTGAATTGATTTCATTACAAACAGAGACCAGATGTGCATTTATGCCAAAAGGGCTATGGGATGGATCCTTATTACAGCAATTTATGTGGATTTATGCACTTCTAAAATGCAGAGTCCGGCTATAGCACATTAGCCATGCTGTGAAATTTCTGAAAAAAAAATTTTTTTTTGGCCTGAAAAATATTACAAATGATGGCTTTTCTAAAAGCTTGCCTGCCCCATTTACTCTTTTCTGTATTTGTTTTTAACCAGGCTTATCCTCAATAATATTCTGTATAATAATCCATAAATACCTACCCAGTAGATCATTTACTGAATGAGCTATAACTATCTGTGCACCGTCGATCAAGGAAGAGCTGAGGTTTTTACTGACTCTGTGACTCTTGTACATATGCATCTCCATACTTGTTGCCATTCATAATGAGGCTTCTCCAATTTCGGCACTGTTCCTGCCACAGCTTTTATGTCCTTTGATTTTATTACAATGTAGCTCAGACCCCGGGGGCAAATAACTCTCCCTGGATGTGATCAGACTGAGAGATCAGCAGTGTATCCTTTTACATTAGCAACTTGAAAAAAAAGTCCCCTAGATACTTAGCCCAGGGGTTAATATAAATTCAATAATAATTCACCTAGAAAGCTGAGTGTTTTCATGATAATTTCTGAATATGCTTGGGCTATTTCATTGCAGAAATTGCCGGGTGACTTGAACTGATAATGATAGTTAATTCCCTCCTTTCCTCTGCAGCCCTGCTAATCTTAGGACAAAAGAGATAATTCCTTTTAAAGACCAGACAGCTGTTGCCCATTTGATTCATGGAGGAGATGTTTTGTTTTATAATAAATTGGTCTTGTTCATCCAAAGCATTTCTGCTTAATCCTTATGGGTCTATAAAGTTTGGATATACTATAATTACATTTAAATTAAAGAATTTAGTCAACTGGAATTTATAACAATGATGTAAGTTTATAAAGTGCTCAGAAGAATCTTTTGAGCTCTCTCCATTAGTCTTTAACAGAGGAGGCTCAGGGAGGATACACCTTTAGGACCTTCTGCTTTTCCACACTCCATGTAGCCTGTGATTCAGCCATTCTCACATTCGCAGCCATGTGTACTCACTGGCAGGCTCTCTTCACTTTATCCAGTCTTCCTTCCTTCCAAGTTGTATCTGTTATATCTACAGCTTTGAATATAAATGGCACAGGGATTGAGTTCTTCTCCCAGCCCCAGACTCTCCATACAGGTTTCTTCCCACCTCTCCTCCTCTGTTGTCCACTTTGCTATGATCTTTCCTTGATTCTGTTCACCCACTCCCCTACTTTTTTTTGTTTGTTTGTTTTTTGATTTCCTGCCAGGTTAGAAGACTGAATAAAAAATATGTATACATGTATGTATGTATGTATGTATGTGTATGTATGTATGTATGTATGTAGTTGTGTGTGTGGGTCTGTATGTAATGGAGTATTGTTATGTATGTATGTATGTATGTATGTATGTATGTATGTAGTTGTGTGTGTGTGTGTGTGTGTGTGTGTGTGTGTATGTATGTAATGGAGTATTGTTCCCTCATCTAAATGAAACACAATAATACCTACCTGTATAGGAAGTTTGGGAGTAGACATTCCCTGAAGCATGATGCCTCTCTGTCTTACCATATTTGATTATCATAACATATTCATAGACTATATGCTTTTCCCCTTGTTTTGAAGTCTGGAAAGTCTAACATAGGGTTGACAACAGATTTCTGGTAAGTGCCAGTTTTTATGTTCAACCAATTCTGTAATACTACTTTTATAAGAGTACCAATGTCATCTATGAAGGCTTTTCCCTCAATACCCAATTCATTCT
>JANHMN010000007.1:19746566-19786858 GCA_030674055.1 Rhabdomys pumilio
CTAAGGAACACCTGGGGACTTGAGTCAAAGTTCATTATAGCTGAAGTCTAGTGGACAAGACATTAACATCTTTATCAATCTTTCCATCTGTAAAATAGGCTACATCCTTAATTTGAATAGGAATATGTGCTTGCTGTTTATTAGCACTGTTACAGAGTTCAAATATACAATAGAAGATCTAGGAAGCTTTATTTAGCTGGACAAAGCAAACTTAATATTTGCGCTTAAAAATGAATTATGCTATTTTCCCAAGAGTCGGTCTAGAAGGAAGAAGACAGGCAATGACTAATAGTGGGTGGGACTTGCAAATGAATTTGGGCTACTTTTATACTGATGAAGTTAAAGAGTAAATTTTATGTGACAATAAAGTTTAGATTACATTTCACTAAAGAGACTTATGTTATAAACTTATGAAGAAATTTGTTATAAAGAAACTAGCTTGGATTCTTCCACGATAATTATTTTTAATTAAAAAAGTACATCTTGTGCAGAAAAGGGAGAGAATTTATACCCATCAGATCTTTATTCTCACAGGGTCAGGGGGAGACCTTTAAAAGCAAGAGGACAAAAAACTTCCTGAATATGGGAGATGGCTAGATATATGGATAAATGGATGAATGAAATAGTAAAAAGAAGATAAATATGTAGACATTTAGATGATTATAGATGAATAGGTCTTCAAATTAGCTTAAAAGTACTTTTCAGTTATTACTGAAAAGAAACAT
Organism: Rhabdomys pumilio; assembly: GCA_030674055.1. Classification (NCBI taxonomy): domain Eukaryota; kingdom Metazoa; phylum Chordata; class Mammalia; order Rodentia; family Muridae; genus Rhabdomys; species Rhabdomys pumilio. The sequence continues at coordinate 19,747,292 of JANHMN010000007.1, forward strand.
GTTATATCACAATCCAATACGCTGAACTATATATGATAATCATACATGATATATATATATATATATGTATATACATATGATCACACACATACACACATATATACATATATATACACATACACACACATACACACATATGTTATATATAGTTCTCTTATACAGTTTAAGGATGACTACAGAATTATCTTTGGCATCAACTTGGACTCCATATTGAACTCAACATTTCAAAAGTGGAATTTATATTTTCTATTTTTCATACTTTAGAGTGCATTTTGTTGTATTATCCCACCAGTTGATTGTTTCCATTTTAGTCTGTAATATTGATAGTTTTGAGCAGCTTCCATATCATGTGCATGCTGAATGAAGAAGAACGCTTCCTCCTGCTTGGCCTGCTTCATCAATTATGTGAAAAAGATCTGGCTGAATTGTCACAGATAATGGCTTTGTTTTCTTCACGACAAACTCAAGTCCCCTTTATTTTGTTTCTATATAAGCTACTGGCAGATTTTGAGATAATGTATTCTTCTGGGTTTTCAGAAAATGAACATAGAGTTTTAGACATAATTTTAGCACTTTATAATACAAAATAATCAAGTTATTTCCCCCAGAATACCTTGATGAACCCTGCTCCTGTTTCTTACAGGCCCTATTGTATCTTTTTAAGATTAAGAATAGAAGGCATCAGGCAGTGTTGGTGCACACCTTTAATCCCAGCACTTGGGAGGCAGAGGCAGGCAGATTTCTGAGTTCGGGGCCAGCCTGGTCTACAGAGTGAGTTCCAGGACAGTCAGGGCTATACAGAGAAACCCTGTCTCAAAAAAACAAAACAAAACAAAACAAAACAAAACGAAACAAAAACAAAAAACAAAACAAACAAACAAAAAAATAGAAGGCAGGTAAATTGTTTTTTAATCTTATCAGAGATTTTGGGATGTATTGGCCACTATTCTCTTGGAACAGAACCAAGAGAATTAACGTATGTACTGAAAAGGAATGTAGTAGATTCGCTTACACAGTATGGGATTTGTAGTCCAGAAATGCTGTCTACACACTGTAAAGATTGAGACCTCAGGAGCTGCCTACTCTATCAAGCTGACACTATATGTCTGAGGCTAGATGCGTCAGCACCCCCAAACTAGAGCTAAAGGTCTGGAAGGTTCCTGGGGAGCTACTGCTCTTTAGTACACATTTGAAAGACAAGCTGGGTTTCAATGTCAGAGAAGTGTGGCCACCATAGTAGTAGCAACAGCATAGATACACTCAACGGAGGGACAGAAGCTGGGCAGGCAAATGCAACATGGCTTTATCCTTGGACTTCTTTGTTTCTGGGCACTGTGCACAGGTACTGCTCACTCTGGAGAAGGATTTCCTTCTGGAGAATGGTATTCCCTCCTGGACACACCTTCACATACCTTCCCAGAGTAACGTCTATTAGTTGATTATAGATTCAATCAAGCAGGTGATCAAAATTAACCAATACTTCATGGTTTCCAGAACTTTAGACTTATTTAATTTACTTCCACTTCTTATGTACATACATTCTGTTCATATATTCATTTGGCTCAGATATACATTAGAATACCTAGAGCACACAAAGAAACAGTACCTATATAGTAATGTAGTAAGCAATTTCCACATTTTTTTTTTACTCCTTATCAGTGGTTGATAAATAAAGCTCATAAAAATCTCAAAGCTGATTTAAATTTTAATTTAAAATTGTTTTTCGCTTGTGTCAAAGTTTAAAAGGGTGTAGTGTATCAACACAGTATATCTCTTTGTTCGTAACTACAAGGCTAAGAAATAGTAGCTGGCCTCCTCTCCATTGACTAAGTCCTGTGTATAGTCTTGCCACATAAATACAGGCATTAATTTACTAATCCTATAAAACATCAAATATGAAATTTCTCTCTCTCTCTCTCTCTCTCTCTCTCTCTCTATATATATATATATATATATATATATATATATATATATATAAAACAGTTAATGAAAAATACCTAGGAGGCATTTTAATGACTACTTTAAGTGAGGAAAAGATTTATTTCCAACATACCTCTGCAAAAAAAAAAAAAATCCTGAAGCAGATTAAAAATATGCATGCATTTTAATGTAGAATTAAATCATTGTAAGTTGCTCTAACTAGAGAGAGAAAACTGAGGTTATCAGGGCGATCTTTCCAATGCCACTGAAGAGAACGTGAGCAGAGAAGGTCACCTGGAAAACATAGTCATGAAATGAGGTCAGACTGTGAGAACAGCGGAAAACCCCAGTCAGTGGTGTCCCCATCCAATTATGTAAAGAAGAGCCTAAGGGGACATCCCTTATCTACCGCTGCACACAGTAAGAGACCTGAAAGTACAGTACATACCTGTGAAAACTCCTCTTTAGCCAGTACTCTCCCCACATCCCACAGCCTAGCCCATACCCAGGTTTCTTTCTTTCACTTTTGATTCTGCTTATGAATCTTTTGAGTTATCATCATTCAAGTGCAAATCTGGATAGCAACTTCGCATTTCCTTCAACCTTTTCATGAACAGGTGCTGTTTCTTTTACTTAGAGCTCACTTCTCCAGCTGTCTGAACTCTAGCTACAGTACCCCAAGTGCAGCTAGCCTTAGGCTCTCGTGCTCCTCCCTCCTCCTAACTGACCCTTCTGCTTGGAATCCAGCACCTGCCTCTGTTTCCAATCTCTTCCTCTCCACTGCATTTCAAACTAAATTGTCCCCAGAGAAGCATTTCCTAAATTATTTTTCATCTTCACACATTCCAGGTAAAATTTTCAATAACAATTCTTCTACTTCACATGGTTTCTGCATTCCCTCCGATAAAACTAAGTATATGTAGAGATACGTTTTTAGTAACTCTTTTTGCTGCTAGTAATTAAGACAATTAATTACTAGCTTTTCACTACTGTATTCACAGATCTTAACACAGTGGAGCAGAAATTTAAATCACAGGGCAAAGGGTAAAGTTCAGTAGGAGACTAAGGACTCAGGCAGAATGAAGCCTTGTGATACAGTCCCTCCACCCATTAAATAATGCACATACTGATTACAAAGCAAATGTAGATATCAGTTAAATGAGCTATTGCTCAAATGATGTATTTGTGTTATAAAAATGGTAGACACATCAGTTGATAGTAGATGATAGATACAGACAGACAGAAATAAATGAACAAACTGATGGAGTTAGACATATTTTCCTACCTAAAAAAAAATAAATAAAAACTAGCTTTAGGTTTTTATGAACAGATGCAATTTATACTAGACAGAAATTTTTACTAGACTAGACTCAGGAAGCTTATAATAGGAGCTAGTGCCCTAGATAAAGTGTCAGAAATAAAGCCTCCATCAGTGGTCCAGGAATGGAAAAGACGAAACTACTCAATCAATTAGCTTCTTAATTCAGGGTGGGGTGGCTGGTGACTGAGGCATGTATTTAGTCAGCTTCATCACAATGATAAAATATCTGACAAAAAGCAACCTAATAAAGCAAAGACTTATATGTGCTCATGGGTTAATAACTCTCTGTCTGGTGTGTGCTGGCGTGTTTGCTTTGGTCCCATGGTGAAGCTGACCATTAGGAAGTAGGAACATGTGGTAGAGGAAATGCCCATCTTGCTCCCAGGAGCCAAGAAGCAAACAGAGAGGGGAAGCCTTAGTGGGATGTACCCTTCCTGGGCACACTTCCAGTGACTTCTTTCCTCTTCCCATACCTTACCTGATAGTTAAATCACCTCCAAATTGTGCCACTAAATTAAAAGTCAAGCACTGTGGCTCACGTTTCTGATCACAGCTCTCACTGAAGCCTTACAAGTTGGATAAGAGTCAAGGCTCAGCACTGAGATCATGTGTCAAAAGCAAAATATTATTAATCCATGATGAAGTTAGAGTCCTTGTGACCTAGTCCTTTTCTCCAAAGTCCATCAGCTGGCAATGAAGCCTAAAACTCAGGAGTCTTTGGGGGCTATTGTATATCCAAATCACGATAAGGGTTAGCTACAGAGGACAGTAAGGTAGAAAAATTATGTAGTAGACAGAACAAAGACTTTTCTGAGATTAGGCATGGGTTTTGCAGGAATTCGGGTTCTACCTATTTACACTCCTCTCATGATTTGGTGTTCCCAGTCCGTGTAGCTGGTTGATGTCTTTAAACCTTAGCGGTGAAAATTTACTGGATATTATAGCTTGGAACAAAACATTTCTTAGATGGACAACATGTATGCTTGCAGGAATGGAGTTGAGTAGACTCTAACCCACAGGGGAAGACAGGGCAGAAGACAGAGTTGTTACAGTATAGTTAGTTACTCTTGTTAATGGAGGCCAACTCACTGGACAAAGGTTTTTCTTAGTAACTATCAATGTTAGAGTCTTCATACAGAAAATAATGAACTTTTGTTTTTTGTGATTTTCTTTGTGGTTTTTTTTATATATATTTTTTTGACACAGGTTTGTATGTGTAGCCCTTGCTGTACTGGATTTCGCTCTGTAGACCCTAGCTGTCCTGAAACTCAAGAGATCCTCCTGCCTCTGTATCCCAAGTGCTGAGATTAAATGTGTGTGGTGCAATACCTAGTTTGCACCTTTTTCTCTACGCTTTATCTGTAGCACTCTGTCTTACTTAATCATAGTTATTTTATACATGTTTACATATATATATATATACACATACACACACATACACACATATATATATAGTGATAATGTTATTTCCTTAGAGGGTTCTTTCTCACTAAGAGTCTTCTTCAACATATTTACATATATGTATGTATATGCATATATGTGTGTGTGTATATATATGTGTGTGTGTGTATATGTATATATATATATATATATATATATATATATATATATATATATACATATACACACACACATGTATATAGTGATAATCTTATTTCCTTAGAGTGTTCTTTCTCACTAAGAGTCTTCTTCACACTCCATCTCACCAAGTAACACTTCTCAGGGATAATTATTTTGTTTGTGTTATTTATTCAGTTTTATGGCTCAGTGAGACAGACACAGAATCGTTATAGGAATTTTTTAGTTTATTTCAAGTTTTTTTGTGTATACTTTTTTTTCCCCTCACATTTATAGCTTTCAGTCTCAGTGGTCATGTGTGTAGTGGAAATGTCTTCTCTTCATAAATAAAGAACTCTGGGTATACCTTTTTGTTTGTTTTGTTTTTAATAGGAGTTCTCTGTGTAGCCCTGGTAGCCCTGGAACATGCAGTGATCCTCTCCATCCTGGCCCCTTAATGCTAGGATTGCAGGTGCATACTACCAAACTGAGTTTAAACCAATACTATTTGAAAGTTAACTATGGTTACTGTTTTGAAGATAACCTATTAGTGAATCAGTGGCTCCCGTGACTGCATTGTTCTCTTATCAGTACATATAAACCGCAGGATCATGAATCATCAGCCTTGGAGTAATAATCTTTTGTTTTAATGCTTCACAACTATACATGAAAAAATTAAATATTTACATACTCAAACCTTATCCATTTTTCCATTTTATTCTCAAACTTGTTGGTATACTCATTCCAAAAAAATTAATAGGCATTTTAAATATAAAGATTCAAAAGAAATTTGTGAACTCATTACATTATACTCTATTTCAGTTTGTTTACTTTTATGAAATAATTTCTACAAAATACTGATTAATTTTAGCAATAACTTAACCAATAGCAATACTTTGATATCTTTTACATATATTAATATATAAAATATGTAATGTTTATATATCATATGTCTATATTCATAAGTTAATATATATGTTGAATACATATGTAATATTTTTTTAAAATTTAAATACCAGCAATAAGGATTCTTTTTATTTCTGAATTGTCAAACTTTGGTATGTTTTAGTATATGCATATAGATATATGCATAAAGACAGAAATTATAATGTATATATATATATATATATATATGTATGTGTGTGTGTGTTTGAAATGTTTATAAGTAGTATGCTTCTAGCAGTGTATCTTAAGGACTGTCAACAGTTTTAATGTTCTTCATAAATTTAAACTGTTGACATTGTAATTTATAATTGATTGGTTCTATTAGGTCATAACTTCGTTTGATTCCAGTCACAAGCTTAATTGGATGTCTATGAATGTTTATTTTTTGACATCTTGAGATTTTTTTATATTCAATTGTTGTAAGATTTAATATCAATATTTTGATATATACAGTTAATGGGAGTGATATTCATTTTCATAACCTTATCAATGCTTGCTATTATTATATTTCACATTTCACATTAGGTTTTTCATATGTGTTTGTGTGTGTGTGTGTGTGTGTGTGTGTTTGTGTATGTGCATGTGCATGAATGTGGCTGTAAATTATCTAGATGTTCCAATCATCTCAATTCATTTATTTAGTGTTTGCTGTCATTTTGTTTTTGATCCTTCATTTTGATCCATTTTGTTTGGTCCTTCTGTTCTCATGAAGCATCCCTGAGTGGACTCAGTTTCACTAACTGTGTCATCCGGAACAATCATTAGAAGATAGTTTAGAAAGAGAAGTATTTTGTTTGTTTAATTGTGTATAATCTATACTACCAACTTTATATAACCTAACAGAATAAGAAAACTAATCCTTAAGTAATGATAGACATATAATTAAATAGTGAGAGGTATGTTACAGTTTAGACAGATACATATAAGACTCTCCTTGGAAAGTGGAATCTGTAGAGAAAGATTTTCATTATATTCTTCTTTATTGTGAAAATGTGCTGTAATATTGTTTTAGAAATTGAAAATACTATTTAAATTTAATTCTATAAATTTAAAAAAAGAATAATGAACATTATGAACTAGGAACTGATACTTATTTACCTCTTAAAATATTTCTCGAATCATTTTTTTCACTTATTTTTTATTAAAAATTTAATAAAATATTATAAATTATATTATAACAAATTACATTATAACAAAATAAAATATACTTACAGTACTTCCTTCCCTTCTCGGTGCCTGTTCAAGTCACTCTCATGTTCCCCTTCACTCTCTCTCAAATTGATACTTTCTTTTTTATTATATATTATATAATACACACATACATATATAGCATATACATACACATGTACATATGCCTGTACATGCAATGTACTAAGTCTCTTTGCTGTGGCTTGTGCATATATGATTAGAGATGAATTTCTATATGAGACATGAAAATAGAAAGATAACCATGAAAAGGGAAAGGAAGGAAAGATGCAGACAGAGAGTGCGGGGCTAGAGAAGGCACTAGAATATATGCACTGTGAGTGTAGATGTCGGGGATAATGGACTCTTCATGTTAAACAGGGAACTAGGAAATGGGCCCTTGTTCTTCACAGGATGCCTCAACCCGTACCTTGCACTTGAGTCAGTTTGCTTTGTCCGTAGCTTCTACATGTGTGTTCTGTGACTAGTAGACCCTCCCAGTGTCTCTCTTGTCCTGAGCTGACTTAGTGTCATGACCTGGTTCTAGTATGTGAAATTTCATGTGAATTTTTGCACATGGTGCTGGCAGTGCCCCGTGATGAGAACAGGAAATTTGCATCATGGTCTTTGTCTGTCTCTGATGGCATCCCCCGTCATTCTTAATGAGTGAATTTATGTTCATGTTTTCTTGTCTCAAGGTTGTTAAGTATATTCAGGATGTCATAGAACATTTTCCTTAGTTCTTTTAACACCTTTAGGTCTCAAACATTTTTTTAAGCATGCATATAAAAAGTCAACATGTTTCAGAAAGCGGAAGCACAAGAAACTAGTGAGTAATTGGCTACTTGATGTGCTGGGTGAAAACTTAGGTGTTTTGCAAAAAAGGATCATGACCGTGTTGAAAGCATGGGTTTAATAGAGAGGAAATTTCACAGATCTTAGAAACTGGTGAGTTTGTTTAGTATTCACCCAGTGCACTAAGTGCTCATCTTGGCATGAAGGAAGCATGGACAGCCTTTGAGAATATAGATTAGGGACTCACTAGAAGCTCTCATCAAACTCCAATTTAGAGACTGACAGAGAAAATAGTGGGACCCACCTCAGACTTAACAGCCCAAATGACTAACTAAGGTGAGAAATAATCTTGAGAGGGAATTTTCCATAACAAGCCCCTTAACGGCAAGACTTTAAAGTCAGGCTTTGAAGAATGAGTTATCAGGAAACATTGAGGAGTGCTCTGTGGTAACTGTAGCATTTGAGAAGTGTTTCTTGCCTCAACAATTTTAACTTACAAAAAAGTTGTTAAAGGAGACCAATAAAAATTCTTGCGGCAAACATTTGTTTTTTCCTTTCTATTTAAAAATAATAGTTGAAATCTGGAGAAACAGCTGCCAATATTGCCAGAGAGCTAGCGGAACAGACGAGAAATCATTTGAACGCTGGGGACATCACCTACTCAGTTCGTGCCATGGACCAGCTGGTTGGCCTTTTGGACGTCCAACTCAGGAATCTGACACCAGGGGGAAAAGACAGCGCTGCCCGAAGCTTGAATAAGGTGAGAACCTCAGCTGTGTCTGTCTTTCAGTTTGAAGTAAACTCGGTGAGACAGTCTTTAGTTTCTCTTTCAATGTTCATTGTTCAAACAAATCAATCCTTAATTCAATTGACTTTACTATTTCATTGTAATTACATTATGATCTTATTTGACTTTTAATTTAGAGAAATATGTACCAGTCGCATCATATGCACTCTGAATTTGCAGTTCTGTTTTTGCTAGTACTTTCTCAACTTTTTTATGTTAAATTGTAGCAAAATTAATGTAGAGCCAAGCAACTGGTTATTGTTTCCTATAAACTTCTCTTTGAAAATAATAGACTGTTTAATGAGTGTTTAATCAGAAAGTGGAAATTTAGGAAACATTAATAAAAGCATATTAAAATCCATTAGATTCCTCTCCCCCTTCCCTTCTATTGGATTTTTTTAATGAGATAATTTAACCTAGGTAATACTACCTTTAAGTACTGCAAGGACAAGAAATTAGATTTTAATACATGCTTCATTTAGTTTTTAAATGACTCAGATTTTTGTAGAATAACCAATAAAAATCTGAGTGTTTTTAAACAAATTTGAATATGTTGCATTTGAAGAAATATACTTTAGAATTTTTTCATACTTTAATCAACATTTCATTTGCTAAATATCTTATATAAATTAAAAATACATATTTATACGCATATTTATAAAGAATATCACTTATATATGTAACTAAGTACTAGTAAACTAACCTCTTGGTGTCGCATCAAGTGAAGAGGCTCCTGAGTGGTATAATGATTCTGTGACCTGGACTTTTAACATAGTCTTTCCAACTTTAAAAAAAGTTGACTAATGCTCTTCTAAGAAATTTATTTTTAAAACATTCCCCTTTGAATAAAAAAATTAAAAAGTGAACAATAAAGATGTTGTAGATTTGTCTTTTACTAACTGTAATTCTGTCTTGGTGGGGAAAGGTCGCCACTCATTTAAACTGAGAAATGTTTTTATATAATAACCATTCAAAATTAAAAAGCCAGATATCTTAACTGAGACAGCTCTTGCTGCAAATTCACCTTTTGTAATCAGATAATGTTTTAGTCTTTCTTTATTAGATATAATGTATTAGATTTCTTTATCATTTTGAGCAAGAAGGAGATTTTGGTTTTTTGTATTTTGGCCTTTTTTTTTTCTGGGGGGGGGGTCTTTGTTTCTTTTTTGACTTTTATCCTGATAAAATCACAACCAAGCCTCTGATGGGATAATCAACAGCTGCCTATAAGGTCTGGAATGCTGTGACTTTAATATGATGTGACCATTGCTTACTTGATACTACTAATGAATATGGCTGCCAGTTATTCTTATCATAATGGGATGTGAGTACTGATTTTTATTAATGTTTCATATCCATAACGTGATTTGTTATCGCAATACTTTGTAACTTTATTTAAAAGTGGTGTTGACGTCTGAGGCTATCAGTTACAGTTGGCAATTAATGTCACATTCTAACTGGCTACAGCTAATCAGCTTGCCTAAGATGAATATCAAATAACGACATAATGGGCAAATTTCCATTCCTGAGGCTTCTTAATGCTCTCCTTTGTTTCCCATTTGGCTCTTGTCAATTGTTTATATAATGCAGTTTGTCATGTGTTAATTTGCATGAAGGGCTAGGGAGATGGGAGGGCAAAGGTTACTCACGTGCTTGCTGGCTTGCTTTCTTTTCTGGTGGTTCCTACTTTCCCCAAGGCCTGGAGTAGCCCATCATGTTTGCAAAGTCAACTAGGTACAAATCAATTGCACCCACATTGAAATTCTAGAGGGCTCAGAGCCCTACATTTCAGGGATGGGAGTCACTGATCTGAATGACAGCCTTGCTCTCTCTCATTCCTGACTTCATTCTTCAGCAGTTACTGCCCCTCATTGAAGAAAGAATAAATTAGAGTTGGTACTGTAGTAGCTAGTTACCCCAAAAGTGTCAGAGTAACTGTTCCCTAAAACTGAATTCGACTTTGCAATTCAAGGCTAATGACCACGGGAACTGAATAACACTGGGGAAAAAAAGATGAACCCCCACAGTCTGATTTTTAAAAATTTGGGTCATCCATTTAAACAGCATGAGTGAACGGTTATTGATTATTCATTTGAGCACCAGGAGAAAATATTTGGGCCTGAATACAAACTCCTGTCAACAAAAACAAATTAAATGAAGTTTTTTACCCCACCAGTTTCTAAAGTGTTTTCTATTTTGGCCAAGACTATCAAACAGAATTCTGTAAGAAATAAAGGCAGCAGTGAGTCAGGAAATGAATTACACTCTGTTAATCTAAAGTTGTCTGACTTTTGGTAACCATCCCTTAGGTTTAAATAATCACAATGAATGGGCATTTCTATCTTCCTTATAATAGAATTTTTGAAGTTATGAATGAACACTTAATATCAGCACACGTCAACCATCTAGGCTGTCTTGAAAAGCACACATAATCTCTTTTTAATATAATGGGTTCCAAACTTCTTGTATAATTGACTTAACATCTTATGTCTTCACTAGCAGCTCATGAATGAATAACTAACCGGATGCAACCTGGATCATTTCACATGAATGTTTATTGATTTGTACTAATTTCTACTAAATGTATTCAAAGGTTTCTTTCATCAGCAGCTTTCTACCTTCTGTTGTTTAGGTGGGCTGTTCTTAAAAAAAAAGGGGGCAGGGGTTGGCCACTGTATTACTGCTGCATAGCCTTCGCTTTCTTCTATAAAAGTAGTGAATCAAAAAGTAAGGTGTTTATGTAGATGTTTTCTTTTTATTTTTCTTCTGTCACTAACTTGTTTTTTCTATTCTGTGTTTAATCTGCTGTCTTAATGGATTCAGCTTCAGAAAAGAGAGCGCTCTTGCAGAGCCTATGTCCAGGTACTTTCTGTGTTTTTATAAATGTGTAAAGTTGTTGAATTGTCTCTGTTGGTGATCGCACGTATGGGCATCTGAGGAAAAAAAATGATAATGTGCCATATTGAGGTAAAGGAACTTCAGGGAGTGTGTGCAGGGCAGAAATGGTAAGAATGAGTCTGTGGTAAAAAGAAAGCTGTTAGTTCCAGGTTTTGCTAAACCTTAGGGATATATAGACTAGAGTGAAGGTGAGGTGCAGCTTGAGGCAAGAGCATCGCCATCTCAGAGCTGAGTTTGGTGTAACACCTAAGTCTCTATTCCTTCATAGTCACTTGGTAGGTTTCACTTATGCACTAAATTGTCAGTTCATTCAGAATTATCAATCAGAACCATAGAAGGATATTTCAATATAGGATATTTGAAATAATCTTAGTTCTGTTCCAAAATAGTACTCAAGACTCCTGACAGGATTGTGATTGGGTTCCTCTCTTATGCAAATTTAGTTTCCAGACAAAATGCATTGTTTACTGTGAAAGAGAACAATACTCAAACAAGGTGCCTATCTTCTCCCTGGGCTTTGTTTGACCTGTTTTCTATGGGATGTCAGGAAGTTTTCTGTTTTGATTTTTTTTATCTGTCAGTTTATCTATCTATCTATCTATCTATCTATCTATCTATCTATCTATCTATTTTCTAAGACAGAGTTTCTATCTGTAACAGCTCTGGCTATCAGGGAACTCTCTTTGTAAATCAGGCTGGGGTCAAACTCACAGAGATTCACCTGCCTTTGCCTCTAGAGTGCTGGGATTAAAGGAGTGCACCACCGTACCTGGTATTATTTTTTATTCTGCTTTGTTTTGTTTTATTTTATTTTTTTAAGACAAAGGGGAGATCTGGAACCTATGCCTGTTAACTTGATGTTCTCTGAATGCAAATCATAGTGTTCTGTATAACCAAATTTATTTGTGTTTAGAGAAAAAGGGCCTCAGGAACCAGGTTAGTATTTGTGAAGACTGGCTGTGCGAAGTCAAAACCTTAACAGTTTCTTCACCATTACATATAATACAGGAATTTTGGTTTTGTCTCCCCAGACTCCTAAGAGCTTTGATTTGTGTAAATATTAGATACCAGTTTGTCCATTTCTATTTTTCCAATGACCTGAATATTCATATCTTCTAATTTTTCAGGTAATATAAAGCTGGGATATTCAATTAATAAATAGAAAGCCACTTAGCTAAAATCATATGAAAAGAAACTAGATGACCTTAGCGGAGAATCATTCAGGTCATGAAAAGCACAGTGTAGGTAGTCATTGTGATGAAGGAACACCTGTCTCTGCTTAGTCAGGCAGTTGTTTGTCTAATTTGACTACCATTATTTTTTTTTCCTGACCCATTTTAAAAACACAAGAAATCCATCATTTACTCAAGAGTGTTAACAAGCAATACAAACTAGTCTCTGCCCTAGGGTTTTAGCATTCCAGTACATAATATTGATGGGTTTAATTCTATTCATCTTTCTTCAGTTAGGGTCATATGGGGGAAATAGAGAACTTGCCTGGACAGGATATGGTGTTTTTCTTGTTTTCTCAGGCACTCAAGGGGGCTTTGGAAGTGTTAAATTTTAGACATACAGACGTATCCAGCATGTTTTCTTTTGTAAGGCAGGGAAAGACTTTTTTTTCCCCTTACCCATCTCTATTCCAATGGCCAAGGACCTTTTTAGCAAAAATTGGACAGCATAACAAGAGATATGGCAGAGTAATTTATTAAATATAAGCTCTAAATGATGTGGAAACTGTAGAGAAAGACAAACTCAGAGAGGCAGAGAAATGTATGTATTTTTGTGCTGGGGCATTATGAGGAGAGGGTCAACTGTGTGTCAACTGAGCTGGAGTGTGCCTGGACAAAGCTATGTCATGTAACCTCAGTAAACTGAAGGGAACACAGCAAGCCATGTTCACTCAGATTTCTGGTTCTCTTTGGAGATGAGTGGGTGTCTCTCGAAATGAAGACCTAAAATTTGCTTCAGGATAAGGTCATGGAAATTTTTTTTCCAGTTTTGTGACCTGCTTCCTTGAAGAAAGAATAGCCTTTTGTATGTGGTGGTGTCTCAAACACTGTGATGCCATATTATGGGGCAAACTATTCTGATCCCTAGTTCAAACTTGGGCTTTTTTAAAAAAGAAAAGCATAGAATATTAATAAATAGTATTCCTGTCTTATGAGGTGCATTTTGAGTCTGAAGGCATCAGCATGAGAAAAATGAGAGCATTTAGTGAGAATCGTTTAAAAAAAATAAAAACTAATTTGAGCACTGAAGATGATGTGGAATAGTTTTGTATTTACATTTATTTTATGAAACGATGAATATTTGTGAATAAGAAAATGTTAAGACTTATTTTTCTAAGGTTTTAGAGAAATATCCTTGAAGGACGCATAGCATGATGGGTAGGGGAAGGATGCCCATTGCAGAAAGGTGAGAAGAATGTTGCAGTTCTGCTGGGATCATTTCCAGTTGTAATCTATGCTATCCTTTTAATAGGGCTTTTGGGATAATTAGCTTTCTGGTATTTAAATCTATGAAACGCATGGTCATTCAAACATGAATCTCCAATGGAAAATTAATAGCATAGTTTATTCCACGGCTGATTTCCTGGTGTTATAATTGACTAACTGTGAACAAATGTTTCAGCTATTGACTGAATATCTGATGAGACACAGTACAAACAGAGGCTACTGCTGGTGTAAAAGTGCTCTGCTCAATAATACGAGATGCTCCTTCTGATTTTGTTATTTGTTTGTTTGGTTGGTTTTTTGTTTTGGGTTTTCGGGTTTTTGGGTTTTTTTCTTTTCTTTTCTTACTTTCTTTTTTTTTCCTAGACAGGGTTTCTCTGTATAGCCCTGGTTGTCCTCACTCTGTAGATCTGGCTGACCTCAAACTCAGAAACCAGCTTGCCTCTGCCTCCCAAGTGCTGGTATTAAAGGTGTGCACCACCACTGCCTGTTCCTTCTGGTCTTGTTAATGTACAGTGCTCGTCCATGACATTCAACGCTCAAATGATGTAAAAAACATCTGTGACGGACTCCTGAGGAAGAGTTTTAACTTACCCATTGTTTATATATTCAGATCACTCTTGGTGCCATCAATGAAAGAAAGTAAGCTACTAGGCTTAGCTTGAGGTTCTGAAACCTCAAAGACCTCTCAAGCAGTGACACATTCTTCCAATAAGCCACACCTACTCCAACAAGTCCATATCTACTCTAGCAAAGCCACACCTACTCCAACAAGCCACACCTACTCTAAAAAGCCACACCTCCTAATAGAACCACTTCCTATGAGCCTATGAGAGCGTTTTTTATTTAAGCTATCACACATGCCTTTTATTCTATGCAAAACCAAAAGCACAACAAACTCAGACCTACCAGTTATCAATTATAAATGACCAGTATGTGAACAATTTAAAAAGGGATAAATTTTATAATAAAACATAAATTCCCAGAAATATTAAATTTGCGTTCTAAGATTTTAAAAACATGAGTCCAATACAATTTACTTTTCTTTATTTATCTGTGATGTATGTTATAATAATAAATATTTATCAGTTACTGAAAGATTAAAATTAATATTTACCATATTATAAAAGAACATTCATTTGCCCTGTGTATATTATCTTTTTGAAGTCTGGCTTGGTAATACAGGCCTGTTGTTTAGGTATTTTAAGTAAAAGAATAGCCTGGACCACAGAGTGACTTCAATATCTGCTTGGGCAGTATTTAGTGAGACATTGTCTCAAAAGAACAAGTAAAGATATAGCTGTAATAGAGCATTGTTTTTTATTTATGAAGAGAATTTTGAATTTTATACCAGGAGATAAGACTACCATAGGAATACAATAAGGCAACTATTATGCTATAGTGTGAGCAGAAGGGGATATGACTGAGACAAAAGGAGACGAAAAGATTGGTCAAGGTCACAGAGTTAATACTGACAACGTCAGTACTGCTCTCCTGATGTGCATCTTGTTCCCCCCCCCCACACACACAATAGTGAAAAATAACAATGGTTTGTTATTAAAAGTAAGGGCTGGAGAGATGGCTTAGAGGTTAAGAACAGAGGACCTGGGTTTGATTCCTAGCACATACATGGCAGCTCACAACTACCTGTAACTCCAGTATGAGGGGATCCAGTGCTGTCTTCTGACCTATTCAAACACTGCATGCTTGTGGCACACAGACATGCATGCAGACAAAATTTGAAACGTAAAATAAAAAAAATTAAAAGAACATTTATTATCCAGCTATGCGGATATTGTTCTGCAGAATGCTAAGTATTCTCTATTAACTATTTATACATTACTTTGGGACAGAATGTGTAAAACAGGCTTGTCTCCAACTGAACTAGTTCTGCCTTACTTGCATGCATTCTAAGATCTCAGCAAGAAAGAAAATTTCATACATTATTATTATTATTCAATATTTATAAGATCATTCTGTTCTAACTCTTATATTTTATTATGTTCAGAGTGAAAATGGAGACCTACAAAGTGTTAATTGATTTCCATAGATCACCCAGTAATGACTGAAGAGACTGGGAAATCTGAAGCTTATTTCTAAGCTTAAGTACACTTCATTTACTCCTATGGCACCGAAACCTGACTTCCCTAATTACTAGATGGCAGAAAGCAAGAGCTGTCATTTGTCTTATATTTATTATTGTGTGTGTACTGTATTCTAGAAATGGAAGAGACTAAAACAATTACCTCCTCTCTCTCTCTCTCTCTCTCTCTCTGTCTCTCTCTCTCTCTCTCTGTTTCTCTCTCTTTCTTATGCACACACATGCACACATATACACACACATACACACATACACACACATACATACACAATGCATCCATGTTCAGTGACTATGTAATCATTACTTTATGCTGGTACATGCACACACACATGCACACATACACACACATTCATACACAATGCATCCATGTTCAGTGGCTATATAATCATTACTATGTGCTGTTACATGCACACACACATGCACACATACACACACACCACACACACACACACACATACATGCAGAATGCATCCATGCTCAGTGGCTATGTAATCATTACTTTGTGCTGTTAAATGCACACACATGTACACACACACACATACACAATGCACCCATGTTTAGTGGCTATGTAATTACTACTTTGTGCTCTTATATTAAGAAACAGATTTTGATTTTGAAGTTCTTTTATTTTCAAAGGACACCCTGATTGAAGAATAAAGTTTTAAGAAGAGAAAAGGCCGTTAAAGGAACTATGAGACTATCTTCCAGAGTGATGCCCTACATTGTGTTTATATCGAATTTTACAAAATCTATCAGCTTTCCCGTATCTCCCAACTTCTTCTCAACATTTGTACTTTGCTCTTTTCCTGATGCACACACACTGGTGCAAGTGAACTTAGCAGAGTCAGAACTCTCTGGTCGTGGGTCAGATGAGGTAATATTTGTGAATATGATTCATGAACCAGCACAAGACCACGTGCTTCCAGTCAGATTGGTGTGATCTTAATAAGAATTGGGAAATAGGCTATAAATATATACATACGAACAAACTGCTTAAGAACAAGTATCGTTATGTGTTCTAAATGTACACATGTTTATCTCTTCAACTTTAAATTTCTGTTCTTCAATTAAAAATATTTGTTAACAACATTGTTCTTTTCTCCAAAAAGGACTATTAGGAATTACTGGTGTGCTTTTTTCCTGATTTAAAATTGAAACATTTTCTTAGCTAATAAATACACTTTTTACATTTTGTTATTATTCCTCAAGTCTCAGAGGTAATGTGTTCTCTCTGAAGGCTGTAGCCCTGCTTTACTTAAAGAACAATATACACGCACATTTTAGAGATGCCAGCCACTATCAAGGCTACCACAGTAAATTGCTGATTCCTTCAGTCTAAGAAGTAAGGACTGAGCAGCCTGAGCAAGCGGGAATAGACACTTACTTTGATGAGTGTACTTGTGTTGGATGCTGAGATAATAATTCATACTTTTTTTTTTTTACCATTAGAAACATAGGAAGCTGAATGTGTCCAAAATTAAAGAACCAGAGAAAAAAAGATGTGAAATAAGAGAAAGATTTTAGGTTCAGCAACTGAAAGGGAGATGTAACCGTTTATTGAAATGTTCTGTTTGTGACTAGTTTTAGAAGGATGGGTGGTAAACCTGCCTTGAGGTTTGTCAAATTTTGAGTTTAATAGATATGGAATACACATGATAGATATACAGCTAAATACACAAGCTTGGAGTTGAGTTTGAGGATTCTCATTTTATACTCTTAATTAACAGTGGCATTTCAGCCACTTTACTAGATGAATTCATTTTTTACTAGAGTTTTAAAGGCCAAAGCCTGAGTTCTGCTCGTCCTACCAGCTAGGCTCAGGCATGCTTCCTCAACATGCTAAATAAGAAGCCAATTTATAGTTAAAAGCACCGATGGATTTATTTATAGTGGCCCCATTTGAATGAGGAACAATTCAAGGCCTCTGGTGGCTGTCAAACCCATTTGCATCAGTTTGAATTTTAGGTTTAAATAAAGTATCAGAACCATGAACATATTAAGCAATCCCTGTCAGGTGTTCCCACCCATCACTCACCCATCACGGACATCACCCTGGTCTTTACTGCAAGGTGGCCCAATAAGTTCTCAGAACTATGTGAAGTCTCTTTCTCCATTAGCTCACACTTGTTTTTACTGGACTCCTGAGGAAATTTTAGTTTTGTAGGCTCTTCAAGAGGCTGATAGTCTAAGTGCTTCTCTTTAGGATATCTTTTTTTTTTTTTTTTTTTTTTTTTTGCCAGAATAGATACAGCCTGGGGAGGAAGGGATAGAAAAAAATAAAGCATCAGGTGTTGAGTCACGGCTCCATATGATATGAAGATGTCATGGAGTGGAAGAAACTCCAGCAGTAGCTACTAAAGAACAGCCTTAAGGGTGAGAGAGTTTATTCAAGAGCAGCAGAGCCTGCTATCTTGAACTTAACCCAAGTTCTTTTTAGTTCATTTTTATTCTTTTATTTATGTGTGAGCATGCATTTATGAGTGCAGGATCCCTTGGAAGCTAGAGGCATTGAACGCTCCTGGAACTAGAGTGACAGGTGGCTATGCATCCCTTAACATAGGCACTGGGAACAGAGCTTGAGTCGTCTGTAAGTGAGGTAAGGCTCTATTGGGTGCTGAGCCAACTCTCCAGCCACACCCCAAGGAAGAAATAATGATGCTCAGAACTGTCACACCTGTTCAAAAAATCAGGATCTAAATTTTTAATCATGAAAGTACTACCAGTTTCTGATGGATGTGAAGAATTCCACACAGATCCCAGAAACCTATACCTTAGTCAAAATATCTGAAGACTTTTTACCCATGCTTTTCATTTCTGTGTCCGTAACACAGGCTCTTGGTGAACCGAAGTTGCTACTCACACCTTTGACAAAGTGCAAATTGAATTATGCCAGTTTTACTTGGGTGCCTTCGGTGCACGAGACAAGAAGGAGTCTATGTTCCATTTCTATTGCTAGGAAGAAATTAATGAGTATTTTCAAGTTCCTTGTTTGGTCACTTAATTGGCTGTGTGACAAAGAGCTCTGCGGTGCATGTCAAACAACTTTCTTAGCCCTCTAATGATTTGTGCTTTGCCTGACTTGTGATACTATCCGGTGTGGCCTGTCAGGCTGGATATCCTTGTTAAAGTGACTAGAATAAATTGGCCAGCTGTGTGCATACAACGTAGTATATTAACCACAGCAACAGGGAGTACTTTTAGCAGTTCTTTCAATGGATTTCCTTGTTTGTCCATAAGCATCAAAGCCAACCCAAACTTTCATTTAATATAATTAAAAGGACATCTGAAAGTAGTTTGAATCACAGCGGGTTCTTATGGTTCTGTAACCCTTTGTTAAAGCCCCGCAAACTTAATATATTTCACAGCTTGATGAGTCTGCGCGTGATCTGTGTCAGTAAAAGAAAAAAGGATAAATCTGTACCCTGCATGTTTCTGTTGACCTAAACCTATTGTTAAGAGACTGTTGAGATTAAAGGAAGTTTCTTCTATCTATAAAACCAGAGTAGTTCTCTCTACGTAAAGAATAGTTATTGGAATCCCTTCTGATACATTAGAGACATCAACTGCTGCTCCAAAGCATTTTTTTAAATCAAAAGACAGTAAAATGATGTGCAATAAGAGCAGAGTACTTCCTACAGGTGTTACTTAAAAGTTTGAACAGACCAATTCATACTCTAAAAGACCTGCAAAAGTCAATGACGGGTGTTGATGCAGATCCTGTTTTGACACAGACAGAGTCATTCTGGCAACGTCTGAAAATTGCCCTGGTGGGCTTCCATGACCAGGCAGAGATGATTGCCTTATGAATCATCTCTGCCTCTCCTTTTTGTCCATTTCCTATAGAGAGCCACATGTTCCAGCTGCTATTTGTATAGATACGGGTTGTGAGTGTTCCAGAGAGTAATTCTAATACAGATACAGGGTAGCACCACTCTGTTTCCAAGTAGAATGTTTGTATCAAAAACAAAATAAATATTTCCCTCTTCCCTTCACCAACTTGTATTCTCTTCACTCATTATTTGAATCAAAGCCCATGTCATTATTCAGTTGTCAAGCTTTTATTTAAGCCCCATTCTGCCCCTCTTTGCTTTGTGAATACACATTTACCTTTGGGAAATATTTTATATGCATATAACATAAAGAGATACTATTTGTGTGCAAAGCAAGAGAATACACATTCATTTTACTTTGTGATTTTTTTTAAAAATAGCTTTATGATTACATAGCTAACCAGAAAAAAAAGTTATAAAAATAGCATTACAGATTGAAGATCTTACTTTTAGAAACTGTCATTGGCTATTATGGTACAGATCAGAAAAGCAATGGAAGTTTTAAAGTGTGATTTTCAATAAAGTAGCTGCCTGATGTCTTGGAACCAAACAGATGATTCTTTAGGACTGCTCCCAGCAAAGTTATAATTTTTATAATTTCCATTACCTAATGCATTCATTTTGCATAGCCAGTAACAGACCCAGGTATGACAACTTAAACAAACCACAGCCTCTACTCATACGTCAGAGTAGGCAGTATAGATTCTCATGGGTACTCCTTGAAATCAACTTTTAATGTTTTTCATGGTTTTATCCTATTGTTGACATGGCCTCCAGCCCTGCATTTGCAAAGGTGCCTACATACATTCCAATCACCATGCCATGCAAATCTTCAATAAAAAGAACAAAATAAGAGAGTAATGTTAGTATCCCTTACAAAAGTTTCTTCACTAAATGGCCTCTAATCAGACCTCAAAAACTACTCTGTCCATGTAGTGAAATTCTATAATGAGAGGATACAACATTTAGAGGATATGGTACCCATTAGTTGTCTAATAATTATCAGGATCCTAGGGAGCTATATTTTTATATATCGGTGCTAGGGATCTTGCCGAGAATGTGCAAAGGCTCTGGATTAAACCTCTGCACCACAAATATATACACACACATATACACTCACATATATTTACACATACACACACATATACACATGACAAATATATACATGTATAAATATACTTTGCATATACTTGTATAAATATGTACAAGTGAGAAAATTGTCAAAACTAATATTTTGAGGGGCTGCATTCTAAAACTGGACTTTCAGTTTTCACAGAATTCTATATTTTCATTATTTGTGGCTTTTTAACAATAGACTATTTTTTTTTTGTAATATTTTAGACTTTCAGAATAATCGGCCAGGTAATGCAGAATTCCTTCTTACTAAACTCTGAAAGCAAGATTTTTTCCTTTCACAAACATCTTACATTAATATATGATAAATCAGATGATGTGGCATTCTCTAAAGTTCATAGTTTCCTTTAATGTTTAGTTTTTACTTATGTCTGTTTTGGCGGGACCCAATGCAAACACTCTATTGAAATTAGGGCTGTGAAACTTTCCCAACTTTCTCACCAGCATACCTTCTGAAATGCAGAAGCATATGTTCCTTTGAAAAATGATTAACCTGTTTCATTTGAGAACAGCCTGATTGTGCTTTGTTTATTCATTCAATTTGGCAACTTTAGACCCTTTGTGCCCACGTGCTGTTCAAGGACAGGATTCCAAAGAAAAGGAAGGAATCTACTCTGTTAGAGCTCACGTTCTATTTCAACAGCTGGAGTTTGGAAGTGAAATAGTGCTATGAGCAAATCAGCTTAGCCCAATGATGACAGAAATACTACCCAGAGGAGTAAGAAACAGTCATGGCATTGAAAGGATTGTGGTAGAATGAGGAAGACATTCTAGGCTGGTGATAATAAAACTTGGTCCTGACATGCTGAAAGAAGCCTGTGCCCCAGTTGAGAAGACATTCCAAGGTACTGAGAGAAAAGGTAGCCAAGGGAGGTTTGTTGGAGAGTTAAGGAAATACAGAGACCTACATAGTCTTAGCCAACAGGTTGAAGGACCATACAAAAATAGGCAGGCTGTGGAAAGTATTCCGATTTGGACACCATTTCAAAGCGTGAGCCAAGATCATGATACTGTAATTAAGTTTACAATGTTGAATTTGGCTGTAAACTTATTTTCCGCTTATATCCATACATGTCATCCAACTGCTTTCCAAATAGCAGAATTCTTCCATTACTCCGTTTGCCATACTGTTCATTTTTCTTAGTCTTTAGTTAGTTGTTTGAGAATTTTCTACAATGTATTCAATCATATTCTTTTCTCCTTCAGCTCTGCCAAAACACCCACACACCCTGTCCTACACACCCAACTTTGTATCCTCTCTGCCCATCTAGTTCAGTGTGGGCTGCCTATGTACTCTTGTATGTGTGGCTTTCCACTTGAGCCCAGTCAACCTACCAGGAGCTGGGGCCTTCAGGAAAACCGACTCTTCTTTTCTGAAGCTTTCAAATTCCAACAGCTCCACATACTCCCTCTTCCACAGGCCCAGATATCACTTATGAAAAGGAAGCAGGAGGATGGTAAGAATTAACTACAAATAGAGACTACCAGACATGGAGGGTAGTTGCACACACGAATTTATGACCCAGAGTATGCACAAAATACATGTAAGGCCAAGCTAGATAAAATCCCAACATGGAGAGAGGAGGTAGACATGAAGTCCCACTACTAACTGAGTCATGTTTTAAAATGCATATCTGATCTTAGGCCTACTTAAAGACTCTGTCTACTAATCCCCATTGTCGTTTACAAAAGAGTATTCCCTTTGCGTTATCATGTCCTTGTGTCTGACTTCTCTTGCCAACTGCCCTACTTTTAACTGGTTTCCCCTGTACCTTTGTATCATGTATTTCTAAAGCACCCAACTCTTGGTGTTAGTTAGGTCTGAGCCTTTATTGTCACAATACCTTTTTCATTAATTAATTCTGTTTTTTCTCACTCTCTTTTGTCCTTTTCTTATCTGAATAACTTTGTGTTATCTGTTGTTATCTGTCAACACCCACTCAGTATGTCAGTTGCTGTAAGTTACATTCTTTGTCCTATTTATCACGAATACCCTCTTAGGCGAGTTTATGTAACACTCAGCTGCCCCTCCTCACCGCCATGGCAGCAATTATCAAGTTGCTTTTTAAGATCACTTTCCTCTTCTTACATTGAGCCTCTTGGAAAGAAGCTGCTTCCCCTTCTGTATCGTTAGGCATTTAAGTTCCACTGAACTTCCCTTAGATCTCTAAACACTTGCTGCTTAATCAATACTCCAAGCCTATATTTCCAATTGCCTACAGAAATGGCCACTGCAGCAGAAATCTTGCCTCTGTGGGCTCGTACTACCACTGGTACCTTTCTCTCATTCTCTCTTAAATCTACTTCTCCCGGCCTTTGCCCTTTGCATTTCACTGAATGGGCCCTTGCCAAGGTCGTTGTTAATTCAGTAATAATTTCACAAGACCATGAAGCATATAATGGTGCTAAACCAACGCTCAATGATCAGTCTGTACCTGTGTGGTTTTTATAATAAAATTGTGGGGTTTTTTTTTGTTGTTTTGTTCTTTTAGCTCATAGAATAATCACATCATTCTCCCCTTCTCTTTCCTCCCACACACCACCTCCCCACTCTCTCTCATATTCACAATCTCTCTTGTTT
The DNA here is from genome assembly GCA_030674055.1 of Rhabdomys pumilio. Classification (NCBI taxonomy): domain Eukaryota; kingdom Metazoa; phylum Chordata; class Mammalia; order Rodentia; family Muridae; genus Rhabdomys; species Rhabdomys pumilio. The sequence continues at coordinate 19,770,802 of JANHMN010000007.1, forward strand.
TTAATTATTAGACTGTGTGTGTGTGCATATGTGTCTTTATCTCTGTGTGTTTATGTATGTGTATACACACGATATGTATTTTAATTTTATCTGATCAATTGGAAAAAATCTTGATTTTTCCTCCTAATTTACTTCCATAAAGACAGTTACTTGGTTTTTCTTCCACTAATTAACATTATTTCTGTGCTTCTTCAATCACTCCTCCATTTCTCCCCAAACTATTGAGGTTGGGGCGCTTCCTAACCTAACGCTTAATTGCCTGTTCTTTGAGTTGTTCCCATGGTGACCTCATTATTTTAGATCTGTGTGATCTTGATGCCTGTGATTAGAAATGTTACCCCTTGAACAGACCATTATTTTGAACTCAAGAATAACTGTTCCTTTTAATGTTTCAGCATCTTCCTTTGTTGCACACTAGGCAGCATGAAAAAAAAATCTAACCAATAATGGAATTTTCCATCTTTATTTTTAAGGTCAGTCTCCACTGTCACAGTTAGTGAGTTTCATTCCTATATCTGTTGTTTGCATCTCACTCCAGACAGCCTATTGAATGTTTGAAGGGCGTGTTTCCACTTGAAGACTTATATTCTAGTTTACTCTGTTGATGGTGGAATTTTTGTTTTGGTTTGAAACAGTGTTTTATGTAGATCAGACCAGCCTAGAACTCACCGTCAGCCAAAGATGAACTTTGAACTTTGAACATACACTCACAATGAGATACATCTCAGCCTCTAATGTTAAAATTGGTGGAACCCTTAGCGATGCTTTGGCAGTCTCAACAACTTAAATCCAGTGGTGTATCCCATTATGTAGATCAGAGATACATGGGGATGAAAAGCAGATAAGTAGAGTCAAACCATATATTGCTAAAATCAACAAGGAAAGGGGACCCAGTGACCTTGAGTTCATCTCCCAGGTGCTGGCATGAGTGTTAGGTTTGAATACTGGATGAACTGGGGGAAAGAGTAAGAAGTAAACAAATTAATTGGTTCTTGTGAAGATGTGGCCCAACATGGCCTTGTCATGGCTTAGTTCTTGCAAGGCCACACAATACATTCTAGTTTTAAGTCACTATCCTCACTGGAAAGGACCAATTTGTTTTCTACAAGATGAGCCCTTCTGGTCTGGAGCACAGCTTTACACTTATGCATAATTGTTCTCATCTGCAAGGGAAGAAGGCAAACTATGAGGTTTTCTTCTTGCTGGTATCCAAGGCAACTACAGGTTTAGGACAATCACCATCTCTTTGTGTCTCCAGCCTTGAAGGAAGATGACTTATTATAGGTAGGCAGACACTCTGGGAGTGATTAACATTCTTATTCAGAGTCAAGCAGGGGTCTGACTCTGAAGGAAGAGATGCTAAGTGCCGGCAAGCTGCCAAGCTATGCTCCTGCATTTGTACTAGTTGGAGAATCAAGAAAGGAGTCAATGTCTTTCAGCGAAAGTGCCGTATAAGTGCCTGCAACATCCTGCTCCTGGGCTTCTTACCCAGTCTTTGTGATGAGAAATTATTGACTGCACTTCCCCAAATTTCCATCTATTGCTAATGGTTCTGTGGCATCAGTTCTTTCCCATGTACTCAATTATTCTAGATGCAGTTAGATATTCTAGTGGCTTCAATCAATCTCCTCCAATTTGTGATGCCAGACTCATTTAGATCTTTCCGTCTGGTGTCATTCAAGTACTTTGTAAGCAAGTCGAAATAGGCAAATCTATATTCATCAAGTTCCCTACAATGTCTTAATACACAAACATACTTACACATACTACTCCTCAAATATAAAACAAAAACCTTTTTTTTAAAATTTTTCCTCATTTTGATTAAATGGCTGTTTGGTACCTACCGCAAGCTTTTTCCTTCCCCTTACCAACTGTCTTTAATTAATCTACAAATCATGTAGATGCATTTGAAATCTCTGCCTTTCTTCATCCCCAGAGAAAGAACGCATGACTTGGATCCCCAATTCTACCCCATGATTGTAGCTAATTAGCTTTATATCAAGTTACTTAACCTCTCTACGTCTCAATTTTCTCACTGTAATGTGACGATCGTAATAATTTATACATTAGTGGCTTCTTGAGAGAATTAGAAGTTAATGCATATGAACCATGATGTTGCATCTGACTTGACAAAGTTTTTAGTGACATCTTATTGTCTGTGGGACGAACTGCAAATGTCTTGATAAAGCTTGCAAGGCTCCTGCAACCTAGCCTTTGCTCATTGTTATTGCCAACTTTGGGCTTTTTGCTTGGTTGTGGGGAATTGTTTTTATTTCCCTCAAGAATGAGTTACACCATGTGGAAAGCAGAATGTTGCATCCCTTGCCTCGTTGGCCAGTGTTGAACCTCAGTTTGGAAATGCCTGACTTCTTGGAGCTTTTCTCATAGTCTTTATACCTCTTCCTATTGTTACAGTGCTGGCCATGTTGAATTTTAATTACTTGTTTAATTGTTTGGCCTCCCTAAATTATCTGAAAGAGGGAAGGGAGAACAGCTGTCCGTTTTTTGCTGCCTTCTAATCAACTGGCACATTGAAGGTGCTCAATTAATATTTGTCGAATGAATTTGAGTCTGTAACAAGGTGAGAGTCGAGTCCATAGCTGTATTTAATTTCTGTGATATAACACAGATTGCCTTGACAGCACTCAATCATTTCAGCCTAAATTAAACTACACTTTTAAAACAAAGCAATCAAATAGTACCTTGAAAACAATCCTTTTATTTTTTCCAACAAGGGTTCTCATAAACTGTCTCCTCTACTGAATTCTAGTTTTGTGTTCAGTTAAAGGTTCTTATTACTATATTAAGGTCAGTTGTGTTATACAATCTAATTTTAATTAAGACTTGAAAATGCCAATACTTCAATGTAATATAAAAGGGAGTTCAGGGATTAGTCATTTTTATACGCTTAATAATATTAAATGACAGTGGTTATAAAATGAACCTTTGGTTTATTGATCAGATGTGTAAATATCAGTCACTCAACTTGACTTCTAATAAAAAACCTGCAAGTTATAAACTGTTTTGAAGACTTTTTGAGCATCTGACCTTTAAAATTTTGGTTTGAATCAATATCTAAATCCAGATTGAATCACAATGTGTCCTATTCAGTTATGATTTTAAACTTTTGCTTTATTCTATTCTCAGCTGATGAACTTCATATCAAGAAGCCAAAAACAAACAAAAAACTAAAGAAAAATTGCCTTTAATTTTTAAAATTATAAATAAATATAGAGCATATTTATATCAGTGTATGAATGAACATATATAGTGAAATAAATTATCAAGGATGATGTGGATATCATTTCAGAAATGTCCCTCAATAATTTAGTCCTTGTTCAAACATTAGAAAGTATATTAAAACAAATGGAAGTGGCCATTATGTCACTAATGTGTCTGATGTCACTGAGTGAGCTAACACTGAGTGGACCACAATGTTTGCAGGATCTGACATTGACCACTCTGCTGTCATTCAGAGCACAGCTACATATGTCAAAAAAGTACACTGGGTGAGAGAGCACACAGAATTTCTGAGGCTTTCTTTTTCTTCCCCAGTATATTCCAAGATTCAGACAGGAGACATTTTTAAGCATGAACGTATTATATTATGAAGAATAGAGCATTATTGTTGAGCATGATTATGATAAATATTGATAAAGCTGCTACATTCAGGAGGATCTCAAAAACCAGGTTTTGAAGTAAGGAGTTAAATATTATTCATGTTAATATAATTATTTTATTTTGAATGGATATTTATTTCCTGCACATGGGCCTGTTCAGAATCTGTGCCTGTGCCTGCCATCAGAGGCGAGTAAAAGGTACTGGATTCCCTGGAATAAGAGTTATAGATAGTTGGGAGCTCTCGTTTGATTTCCAGGTATTGAATCCAGATCTTGTGGAAGATCAGCCCGTTCTCTTAAAGGATCCGGCTATAGGAGTGAAATATCACTTTGATTGCTAATCAGTTTTTCAAAGGAGGTCTGAAGTTTCATAGTTTAAATTTGTGTATCAGTTGGAATACTCGCTCTTGAATTTCAAAAGTGCTGAATGCCACTAATCTGCCAGGTCATCCTCTCCCTCATTTTGTCTTAAAACAAATATATACAATTTTAATTCTTCACTCGAATGCAATGCATTCTGGTCTTTTCTTTTTGTCTTAACTCTTCCAACAAGAATTTGTGACTTTCTTTGCCATTGGCTGTCGATGTTTAACTCTATGGTGTGCTGAACTTATACCTTAGAGCAACCAAAGCACAAAGGCAAAAGTTCCTTCTTTCTTTTTTCTTTCTTAACCCCCACTTCACAGCCTTCATTCATGGCAAGTCACATTTCTTACCGCCTTACCGATTTGCATAAAATCTGAATGTGATCTTTAAAACTTTGATTTGAATCAATATCTTAATCCAGATTGTTGTATAATATCACCTGTTCCAGTAATGATTTTAAACTTCTGCCTTATTTTATTTTCAACTGATAAATTTTATATTATGTAGTTGAACCAGTTTAAACTTATCCTTGTCTAGTTTACGAATGAATGAGATTCAGACTATGGCTGTGTTATTTGACTTTGACAATTACTTGAGAGTAACCCCTAATCTCCATTTCAAACTGCTGGCTCTACCCTTTGGTTGCACCCCAACCAAACACTTTCTGTTTCTCCTGGCCATATGCTTATTATCCATTTCCTCTCATGGTGGCTTCCTCCCATCTCTTATCCTTCTTCTTTCTTCTCTCTGCAACCCTCAAGCAGGTAATTCAAAACCTGTAGTTGGCTATACTGTTTTTAATTAACCAATAGTTTTGAATTAAGGAACATTGCACAACAAAAGCTGGTAAGTGTGAGAACTCAATGGTAGGCAACTAGGCCTTCAGGTGCAGAATTTCACCTTACAATACATAACAGTAGACCAAACCTCAACAATTCCCTCCTTTTTTTTTGTCTAAATAAACATGTTCTTTCTCCTATAATAATAAACAATATACTACCCATTGTAGAAGTTATGTCTGGTTCTTCCTCCTAACCCTATGCTTCCAGGAGTAAGTCTCAGACTCCAAATATATTTACAAATACCTGGCCTTATAGCTAGGCTCTTCTCTGACTAAACCATAACTAAAATAACCCATTCATTTTAACCTACATTCTGCCATGTGGCTGGTTACCTGTGCTCAGGTACCACACATCTTTCTCCTAACATCTTTCTGAGATAATCTCTGTACCTGGCTGTATCTCAGAATTCCTTCTGTCTTCTGGGTGTCCCACCTTCTATTCTACCCTTTTCTTTGGCCATGTTTCGTAAATGACAGAAGATATATTCATGCAATATACAAGATATTCTCTCTACAACATTACAAAAGTGAAAACTGAAGAATAATCAAAGAAAAGAGTTGTGTTGTTAACCATGTGTTGGTTTACATTCACCTTGGGAATGTGTAGTGCACTTTTTTTCCCTCCTGAATTCCAACTCTCTCTTAATTTCCTCCTTAAAATTAAGGAGGAAGGTTTTTTGTTTTCCTTAAAACCATGGAGATATTTGCCCCTTTATTCCCCCAGAAGACATATCAAAAAGCTATAAAAATAAAAAAGGATGCTTTTAGTTTTCTTATTGTTTCTTATTGCCATTAGTTATTTCATAATAAAAGTAAATTATACTAGTCTAATGGCTACTAATATATTCTGAGAAAGTACATCTTTCTAAAAGCCCGTAGTCTAGTGAGAAAGAAAGATAAAAATACAGATAACTTTGGTAAACATGGATAAGCAAGCTTTAAGTGGAGTCTGCTGTAATGTGAATGTTTCCATCTTTCTTCTAATTCATATCTTGGTCTGTGCCCATTTTATTGGTGTCAGGAAGTGGAGCATCTGGAATAGGATTAAGTTGAGACTAAGGGACCTTCATGAATGGCATCAGCGCCTTATGAAAGATTGCTGAGTTTGTTTCTTTCATCCACCACATAAGGATATATGGGGGCTTCCCTTGACACTGAGTCTACAAGTGCCTTGAATATCTACTTCACAACTACAGGAACTATAAATAATACATTTCTTATTCATTAACAACCTGCTTTAAGGTGCTCTATTATAGCAGCCCAAACACAGTGGGATGCCATTGTGCTGTTGAATATCTGGAATAAGATGTCATGAAATATATCAATTTAAGGCATGTTACCCTTTGTATACTGTTGTGCTGTTTGAAATTCAGGGCCTTCAGAGATTTTTTGCACCCACACATATGAATTGAAAAATTGGTTAAATTATGAATTCCCACTGTATGCCATGCACTCAGAAAACGGTCACTGAACATTATTTTTGGCCCTTCTAAGTGATTCCTAGAGCAATCCTTGTAAAGATTCCTTTCTCTCCAGTGGGAGGAATAAAATAAAGACCAAGATGTGAATGAATATATGAGACACTTTTAGGGAATGATACATGATATAAAGAAAACAGAACAGATTCACTTATGAAACAGAAATAGAATAACTTTTAGTAAATGAACCTGAATTTAAAAACAGATCAAACTTATGATTTAAAAGCTTGCATTAGAAAATTCCATGAGTTCTAGTGTATTTGTCTTCTCACAAGTACTTCCTGTCAGTTGTTGGCTTTTGTGGCCTTTCAAGTGGAAGTACAAGGGCCAATGAATTCCCTATCTGGTTCTGATTACCTTCTAGTCTGGGAATTTCTGCTCACTTGGGTAAGACCGGCCACTCCTGGTTCTCACCACTGACTCCTTTCGGTAATTGCTAAGAAATCTTAGGCTGGTTCACAAGCAGATCCTCTTGGAATTATTACAGCAGTTGTCACTGCAAAAATTTAAAGCTGGTTTTCCTCAAAGCCTTTCACAGTAGTTTTATCAAATACATCAAGCTTCCAATTAAAAAATATAAAAATTAGGATTATAAAGTGTCCTTAACAATGTACCACAACTATACAGCATGCCTAAAATTAGTCAAATGAGCAAGACAGTGGCGGGCACGCCTTTAATCTCAGCACTGGGGAGGCAGAGCCAGGTGGATCTCTAAGTTAAAGGCCAGATTTGTCTACAGAGTAAGTTCCAAGACACTCAAGGCTACACTGAGAAACTTCATCTCAAAAACCACAAAACACATAAATAGTCAAATGAATATGTCTAATGTCTAAATTTAAAAAAAAAAAGAGTTCAGATAATTTTGTATATTTCAAAATATTCCCTAAAAAAATCTATCTATGATACTCAAATATCTCTAAATGACCTGTGTACTATTTCACTTATATCTGATTTTTGTAGAAATGGGCCAATAATTACAGTCTAATGGGACAACTATATAATGAGAAGGGCAGTGTCTACCATTGTCTTCTCCCAAAACAAAATATAGTAACATTTAACTTTTTTGAGTAGCTTTATCAATTTTATAGAAAATATTATTTATTCTCAGGCACAGCAAATTTTTGTGGAAGACTTGAATGAAATTTTCTAGAGCCCATCTTTCATTGAGATTTAAAGCCTTTGTAAAAAGATAAATTAATTTATATTTAGTTCTGGCAAGGTCATTATTGGTTATAATCAACTTTTTAAAATTTTATAATACAATCAAGTAACTGTCCCCTTCCAGCACTGAATGTAAAATCCTATAAAATGGTGAGAATATTAGGTTATATAAGATAAAGCCAGGACTACCTTATTTTCCTCAATCTTGGAATATAAATTTTCATCTAAAAAAAATTAAAGCAAAAAATTAAAGAGAAATCACTGAGTGCTATTGTATCTTGAACTGAAGTTCAAGAATCTGCTCCAAGTTTAAAGAAAATCAATGTATATTCATCATTCAATTAGTATTCAAACTACATGTAAGCTTAATTCTATGGAAACTGAGAAGCAGGAAATCGACCCAGTTTTAAAACAACAAAAGCCATCTTGTGGTTAGATATTATCATTTATGATTAAAATAACAAGTACATAAATATTTTAGAAAAACAAAATATCTATATTCTTTTTCACTACAGAATTGAGGCTATTTAATTGACTTTTGTTTAAGTAGCAACACGTATTTCATCCATTTTTAGAAAACGTAACAGGTATTAACTAGAAAACTGCAACAGTGGACGCTGCTGTGCTGTTTGACCTGTAGGAGAATGGTCAGCATGCCTGAGCCTCCATTTTCTTATGCCTCCAAGGTTTTGTAGGCCACCACACTCCTGTCCCTCAAGCCATCAATCAAGTCACAAGTATTCATTAGGAGTTATATCTTATAAGAGGTTTAATTAATAAGACTACAACTGCAAGCCTGGCAGAAGTGGCACACTCATTTAATGCTAGGACTTGGGAGGCAGAGACAGGCAGATCTCTGAATTCGAGGCCAGCCTGTTAGACAAAAAGAGTCTCAACCAGAACTACATAGAGAAACCCTGTCTTGGTTAAACAAACAAACTAATAAACCAACAAAAACAACTAACCAACCAACCAAACAAAATCAGTTCACATTGCAGATGACTTACTCCAGCCAGGTCTCATTGTGATGTAGTTGTTATAGCAACTGAATGATCAGTCTTGATTGTACTTACTTAGCTGAGGCTCTGTTCCCTGACAATGGAGCATGGTATCATGTTAATGAAAATTTAAGAGTAAGCTATAATTATGTATGATTCGGACATAAGTTACAAGAAGAACTACTTCCCTTTTCCAGTGTTAGCACTATGGTTCTAAGTCTCCTACTCAAACGTTAGCCACAGGAGACTCCATCAGGCTTTGTGCTAATATCTCTTTGCAAACAGTAGTAGGTGGTTGATTTACTTTTTTTTTTTTGACAATTTTATGCACACAAGCATGCCTGAGCATGCTCACATGCTCACACATGTGCATAAGCATGGACACATGTACACACACACACACACACACACACACACACACACACACACATACACACACATCTTCGTACATCTCCCTTACCCCTTTTCTAAGCCCTGGTATTTCTCCCTCATCTCCATCAACCCTGCTTCATCTCCAACACTGCCTGTTGAAGATCATGACTTTTTGGTTTGCTGTGTGAAGCATGGAGTTTAACAAGGACCATGTGTGTGACCATTGGATTAGAATGGTCTGGAGGAGCCTGTAGGTACACAACTTAAAACAATGAGTCACCTCTCCCTCAGTCACACTGTTATAAAACATTCATTCTGAGGGCTAAGGTCCTCTCTCCACTGGGCTACTTCCCCATTCATACCTCCCTGTGGACAGGTTCATGTCTTAGAGACAAACTAAATAACTCTTTAAGTTTTTTAAAAAAAATATATACCTTATCAAGAATATCTAAATTGGTGGAGAAAGGGTAAAAGTATGCCTTATTACAGATTATAAAAATATATAGGAACTCAAGAGACTCCATTATGAAAAATCTACACTATGGGAAGATTGCTGAAATGTATTCAAAATGTGTTCTTATGAAAATATTTCATCTTACAGTTCTTTAATTGCAAAACAAAGATTACTGGGCAGTAATTGGCACTAATCAAAAGGCACAGTTTTTAGTTAAAGTGGTCTTCTGTATTCAGGTAACTGAGTTTACTACTTCTCATAGATTTTATATTAGTGTAGACTTTTCATAATGGAGTCTCTTGAGTTCCTATATATTCTTATAATCTGTAATAATGCATAATATAATCCTTTCTCCACCAATTTAGATATTTTTTATTTCCCTTTTCTTGTCTAATTGCTCTGGTCATAGCCTCAAATAATTATTTTGAGTAGAAGCACCTATAGTAGGCATCATTATTTTACTCTTGACTTTAAAAGCTAAAATTTCAAATTTATTGTGTTGTGCATAGTTTCAGTGGAGGGATTTTCTTATATGACCTTTATTATTTTTAGGTCATTTCATTTTATTCTTGCTTAGCTGGTAGCTTTTAATCATGAAAAGTGCTGAATTGTGTTAAATGCTTTTTCTTCATTTATTGAAATAATAAGGTGACATTATCCCTTATTCTACTAAGGGAGTACATCTCATCAATTTATTTTATGTGTTGAACTATCTTTTCATCTCAGAAATAAATTACATTTGGTTATAATAGATGGTTCTTTTAATGTGCTATCGAGTTTGGTTTGCTGGCCTTTTGTTGAAGAATTATGCATCCACATTCATCAGGGATATGACTGGTAGTTTTATGGTCTATGCAGCTTGTGTCAGGCTTTTGTATCAGAATAGCAATGCTCACTCATAAAATGTATTTGGAAGCATTCCCTCCTCTTGAACCTTTTGGAACAGCTTGAGAAGAATTGCTATTAATTCTTTAAATGTCTGGTTGAATTTGCTAGTGAAGCCATCTGTGCCTGGGCTTTCATTGTTGGGAGGTTTGGATTACTGATCTCTGGACTCATCTATTCACTCTCTCTGGTTAATCGTTGAATTTCGAAACATGTTATTTATAAGATTGCTGGAATGCATTGTTAAAGATGGCCATTTTATTTGTTTTTTTATTTTTATCATTTAGTAATTTTTAAATTAACTAATACCAACAAAAGATGGTATAGAAATACTATAATATTCTCAGTACCCATTCCTTAAGGTAAGATTAAAATACGCCATGTCAGATTATTTTTGTGACCATTGAAGTCATTAACAGCTGAAAATGGCTACACCATTTTCAAGAGAAGAGATACTTTAAATTCTTTGTGGGACTTTCTGAGCATTGCTGATGCATTCTAGGGAACATCTAATCTTAGGACGAATTTTCCCTCCACTCAATAGGTCCATATTTGCTGTTTGGCTTCAGAAATACCTAAACTTTCATTTCTTGTTTTATCTACTGATGCCTGTTTTCTGGCATATCCTGTTGGCATTATTCCCATGGAGTACTTCCTGGAAAGCAGCTCATGCTGTTGTGGTCTGGAAATGTTTTGTGTGACTCTCAGGTCATACCCCAAACCTAGAAAGCATGACAGAGCTAAGCACACAAAGCAAATGTATTTACTCTTTAAACTCATAACAGCTCATTTTGTTGGCTCGTGAAGTGTGTATGTATATTTATTAATGTAAAGGACACAAGTTGTAAGGCTATTTTACTTAAAAGTCTAATGATGTCAATTTGCCCAGAAGTTGGGATAGCTTGAAAAATACCAAGGGAAAAAAAAAACCCAACTTTATCAAGAGGCAAATTAGTTTTTGAAGCTGGTGTTAATTGGCAGCCAAGGTGTTTCATTATGAAGCTGAATTCTTAACAGTTGTTACTTGGTTCCTATGAAAACACCAGCCAGAAGAAAACACGGCAGTTTAAAGGATCTGACTCCCATCTCAGTCAATCGCTTTGCCAGCATGTCAATAATGTGCATCCTATTTTAAAACTCTTATGTGCTGCCTAGAGACTGTGTCTACATTGGCTGTTTAGTCACCTTTTCTATCTGCATTGGAGGCATACTTCATAATGAATGGGTTCGGGGATGATCACTTTCAAACTGCAGGTGTTGTATTTTTCTATTTTGCTGGCTTCTGTGTTTGAATGAAACCCAAGACTTCATGGGAGAACTGTTTTCTTTTTGTAACCTACCACATAAAGGAAACCACGGGGAATATATAAATGGTAGCTACAGAGATTATTCTTCTGCATGCAGCAATGAGAAATGTGGTACTTTGTCTCTATGTGTGGATGTACCTACTGCTGACTTTGTAAAGAAAACAGAAACACCTCAGGGCCATAGGTAATGATGTCCAACTGTTTACTCTGTTTCCAAGTGGTAAACAGTGCTAAGGTTTCACACCACACAAATGTATTCAGAGTAACTGACTGTATAAATGCTTTGATACTTTCTGACATTTTTGTAGCTGGCTGAGAGTAAGGGAGGAGGTGAGAATAAGACAAAGGGGAAAAAATGTTTGCTTCATGAGTCCACAACCTATAGGCAACAGGTCCCTGGCATTTCTTATATGGAGTCATCCATTCAGTCTTTGCTGTGGTCAGCATCTGGTTTTATGAAGATGTACAGTATAAAACTATTCTCCGTAGAGAATGCAAACTTGTTGGTTTAAATTATGTGCCACTATTCACTCAGCTAAGTCATTTAATTATGCGATCACAGGCTTACTGAAGCCTCTGCTGTTGCTTCTGAGAAGCAAGCATGGTTCTATTTGTTGTTCTTCAAAAGAAGACAACAACGGGCTTGCAAAAGTCTCAGTGAAGGATTTACAGAAAAATAATGAATGTTTCTGCCACTGCATGTCACAGGGGAGGCTGGGACAATAGTGATCGTATGCACACTGCTGCTCTTTGCTTGCTGGGCAGCATGTACCTCTGGATTCCTGACAGCTACGCGGTTCACTAGAGACTGTGCCTTTCTTTTCGTCCCTTCCCAGGCGATGGTGGAGACAGTTAACAACCTCCTTCAGCCACAAGCTTTGAATGCATGGAGAGACCTGACTACAAGCGATCAACTGCGTGCGGCCACCATGTTGCTAGACACCGTGGAGGAGAGCGCTTTCGTGTTAGCAGATAACCTTTTGAAGACAGACATTGTCAGGGAGAATACAGACAATATTCGTAAGTGACCTTTGCTATGACAGAGGTATAAAGTCACTTGTGTAGCAGGGAAAGAAAAAAAAAACTTTGACACCCCAGTCATGAGCCTTGTTTCGGTTTGGTAGATATATGTTATTCTATTTTTCAAAGTAGAATAGCTTTCAGTAACAAGATCAGAATTCACACATGTTAATCTCCACAGGGCATTCAATATTCAGTGTATTACCCAGAGATTACTTGAGTGAGCTTCATTTGCAGAATTTTTATGTAGGCATGTATTTATGTAGGTTTTATACTACTTAAAATTTTGACCTCCTAACACAAGGATTATTTGTCTTTTTAGTATTCTTAAGTTATATTCTCGAAGAAACAAGTCATTTGACTGATGGTGCTAGCTAGTGTTTGAAAGTTCTATCATCCCTTCAAATAAGTATAAATCTGTCTTTATTGTGTTTACGGATATAGCTGATAATTTTATTTCAGGAGATTTGATAAAGCTGTTTTATATGTTATTAGATTTGTAGGTAGATCAATATTGATGTGACAGTATATCTCTGGCATAAAAAGAATTTTTACATAATTCATGAAATACGGAAATTATTTTGAAAATTAACTTAAAAAGCAAAGATTAAAAAGTATAAGGACTTGGACTTGAATTTTAAGTATTAGGCTTGATTATTGTACATTTGAATTCTTTACGTCGTTTTTGCAGATCTTTGCTTATTTATTTTTTAAATAAAGTGAAAATACTAACTATATACTTTTGAGTAAATCAAATGCCTTTAACACGACAAATAAACCAAGAAATCTTAAATCCTGGATGTAGAAACAGTTCAGAGTTTACAGAAATTCTTGTAGCTTTTGCAGATTTCTCACAGAACGTTGACGCCTCTATGTTATCAACAGAGTTAGAAGTTGCAAGGCTGAGCACGGAAGGAAACCTAGAAGATCTAAAATTTCCAGAAAACACAGGCCATGGAAGTACTATCCAGCTTTCAGCAAACACATTAAAGCAAAATGGCCGGAATGGTAAGTTGGAGTTTGTGTGCTCAGTGCTTTTAGCTTTTCTCTATTTGTTGTTTTGTGGCTTGGAATTGTAAATCTATCATGCAGGAAGGGTTTACTCCTCCTTTCCATGTACATCCTTTCTTCTCTCTCTGTCTTCTTTGCCCCTCTCTTTCCTACTGGACCATCAATACAACAATGATGCACCGTGTATAAAATTCTTGCTTAGATTTAGAGCTTGTTCTAGTAACTTCTCAGTTTCAGAACTTGAACATGAAGAAAATTCTGCACGACAGGTCTCAACTATGCTGCCTCTGTCTCTGGAAGTCACTGTCATTGATTTTGCAGATCTAACTGATGAAAATTTTGGTGGAAACTTTCCTTATATATTTTTTTTAAAACTACAAGCTTCTATTTTTTCTTTAGGTTTTTATAAGTGTATGTGCTTTTTTTATTTTCTTTTAAAACACATATAGAGAAGTTGAGTGTGAGGAACACTTGGGGGGAGGGATGGAACTGGGGTATACAGGTCAGCTAAATTGAATTCACTGAAAAAGAATATAAATGTACAAGTAACCCCATGAAGAAAGCGTATTCCTAGCTTCAACAATCTTAAAAAAGTAATAATAAAATTCCATTTCTCATGACTTGTTAGGTGACACAGAGTTGACCAGAGGTTATACTAACTTAATCGGAACTGTTGCTTTGTATAGAGAAAATAGCTTTGAAAAAGAATCTTCTTAAAATCATCAACCACTGAAATGTGCTCCCATCAGAATAAAATATTGTCAGGCATTAGACGTCACTTAAGAGGAAACATAGAATTCATTAGTGTGCTGCCAGCGGGCCTATGTCTGAAATGTCCGAGGCAGTGGTAAGATTGTGTACAGCAAACCCAGTTCCTTGTATCCACTTCCTCACTGGGTCTGAAAGTCCTGCTCCTCACTTCAGCTTCATTTCCCACTGAAAAGGGGTTCTTCCCAGACAGGAATCTCACCAGCTCTCTTCCAATAACACTGGGAATAAAGCCACCCGACTGAGGGAGGGCCACCCCTGCCTGTCTTGTGCATCCTGTCTCGTTTGTCCCACTTCATATGTTTTTCTCCCGCATGACCTGTGATCCACACTAAAGAGTTTGAATTGTGTTCATTATTCAACCACACATGGCCCTACAACAGGGTTTTCTTTCCATGGCAGCTTCTCAATCATCTGATTTTATCTGCCTTTTATTAAAATTAGCTTTTTCTTTTACATAAAATATTCTGATTATAGTTTCTCCTCCATCTACTCTTCCAAGATCCATCCTCTTTCTGTCTGTCATTATGAAGTAAATAGGCTTCTAAGGGACAGTAATAGAATAAAGCAAGATAAATAAAAAAACTACCACATTCAAATATGACAAAACCAGCAAACAGAAGGATAAGAGCCTAGGAAAAGGCTCCAAAGACTCACTCATTCTCACACTCAGGAATCCTATAAGAACACTAAGCTGGGAGCCATATTATGTATGCAAAGGGCCTGTAAGGCAAAAGAGAGAATGAATATACAAATAAATAAGTAAAAATAAAAATAATATTAAATTAACAACAATAACAATAAAAGCCTTTGACATGTCATTTTGAGACAAGGACACCCCAATGGTGCCATTGACTTTATTTTCCATTGGCTATCTACTGGTAGGCATGAAACCTGCATTTGAGAGAAGTTTATTTCCCCAGTGAGATTCCTTTGGGGAAAACCTAAATTTTCATTTGCAAGTCATCCATAGGAGATAGCTTCTGGTATAGGAAAAGAGGTATGTGGCCACTTCTTCTTTCAGCCATAAGTCCCATCTGGTGCAGATTCTTGCAGACCTGGCGCATGCTGCCTTAGCCATAACAGGTCCACTTAATGCTCAGTGGCAAACTGTCATTCCATCTCGTAAGAGCCAGAGGGAATGGAGGACATCATCAAAACAAGAACTTCTACACCAACAGGAACAAAGCCCACAGGACCTCAAAGGAACAATGCTTCAATAATACTAAGTGTGGTCTTCAGGCATCATGAATCTTATCCTACATATAGAGGGAAATAGTTTTCTCTACTGTAATTGATTAAGTATCTAGTGAGCTGCTATTATAGATAAACAAGATACAGGTAAACATAAGATTTCCCTCTTCCTGCATTTAGCCTTCATTACGATCTCTTTGTAAGATTATTACAATGGATGCAGCGAAGTAGAAGCCTACCATGTAGCAGAGAAACTTCTAGAATGTCTCTGTGTATAGCAACCCTGCTGCTACAAACACTGATGTATCTGCCTTCTGCTTCATGCAGTCGCTGGTACTGGTCCCTATCTGAGTCTGAAGTCATCACATCCGATTGGATGTGTCTGCATGGAGTGTCCATGAAACCTGTTTGCAAGAATAGTTGGAAAAACAAGCCTGTGTACATGTTCTGTATATAAATTCCCCAAAGTAGGGAATTTTATAAATATATTAAATACATTTATATAAGGTATTCATGGTATGGTCATACCTCTTATACACACACACACACACACACACACACACACACACACACACACACACA
>JANHMN010000007.1:19786868-19808900 GCA_030674055.1 Rhabdomys pumilio
ACACACACACACACACACACACACACACACACACACACACACACACACAGCTTCTCATTTGACCCACCTTTTTCTTTCTCTTTTTGACGTTGAGATTAAAAGACATAGAGATTGCCTTTGTGATCTTCTTAACTGCAGTGGTCAGAGTAGCATCTCTTTCTTGGTCAACTCTGACGTCATAATAGAAATATGACATAGGGTTTGACTTTTACCATGAAAGTAATGATCAAAATGGAAACACAACAAAAGGATAAAAAAATAAACATAAAATTACCATAATTAGAGAATTATCACAAAGAGTCATAAGGTGGAAGGACTTTGTGGAAATGGTGGCCTGGAAAAAAAATAATTTTTGAAGTTTAGAAAAATAAAAACCATTAGTGTCCTTCCTTTAATGGTGGTGCATGCCTTTAATCCCAGCACTTGGGAGGCAGAGGCAGACGGATTTCTGAGTTCGGGACCAGCCTGGTCTACAGAGTGAGTTCCAGGACAGCCAGGGCTACACAAAGAAACCCTGTCTCGAAAACCAAATATATATATATATATATATATATATATATATATATATATATATACATATATATATATATATATATATATATGTTTTTTGTTATACTGTGGTATAATTAAAACAGAATGGAATATATACACTGTAAGTGTTTGCTTTAAGAAATCTGACAGTTATATTTACCTTTATAGATAAAACTTAAAACAGAAAGAACAACAACCAGGAAACTAATTGTTTCCTATTACCTCTAAATTTCCATGGTATTACTTACTGCTCTTTTCTTGTCTTCTCCAAACAAAAAACAAAAACAAAAACAAAACCCAAAAAACAAAACAAACAAAAAAACACAAAAACAACAACAAAAACACACTTTATTATCAATCTGTTCTTAGACTTTGTATTGCTAGAATCACCCAATATGAACTATTTTCTGTCTAGATTAAGTAATCCAAAAAGTCAGGTTGAAATTCAGTCATGATTTGCCATTTATTAATATTGTGCTGTATTGACATCTAATATATTCTATTATTGTGATACATTTATTCTTTTATTTGATTTCTTTCAAGATAGAGTCTGTGATCAATAAGGATTCTGTAAAAAGCCTCATGCAAATTGTTTTCTTTGTGGTAAATGTTCTCACGTATCCAGGAAGGGTCAATATGTATTCAGATTTATAAAAAATGTCAATGTGTTTCCAAGTCACTGTAAAATTATGTGTTCCCATCAGTAGGGTAAAAAGGTTTGAATTTCTGCAAGTGCATATAGACATTAGGATCAAGTGGGTATAAAATAATAATTGCAAATGTAATTGCAAGAAGGTAATTTTACCTTCTTGTTTCTTCAATTGCTAATGATTCCAAATATATATATATATATATATATATATATATATATAATTATATATATATATATATATATATATATATATATATATATATATATATATAATAAAATTGGTTATTGTTTTATTCTTTTCTAAAGTGTCCATTAATATCTTTGGGCAATTTTAGGTGTCTCCTATTATTGTACTGTTGACCAGCATGACTGTTCTGGATATTCAAGACTCCTATATGCCGCAGTCTGTGATTTGGATATTTGTTCTCTCAATGGTATATTTTAACAGGTTTAAAATTTTAATTTTGTTAAAGCTCAATTTTTCCATTTTTATGGCTAAGGCTTTTGAAGTCATGTACATTATTTTTCTTCAAAGTATAAATAGTTGATCTGGTGTTTTGTTCTGGAACCTTTACAGTTCTGGATTCTGGTTCTGGGTCTAGGGAGCATCTTGAATTTAGTTTCAAGTACATGGTGAGACAGGGCTTCAGATTCAGATTCAATGTTTAAAGAAATCATATACAGTGATCTCAACTGAATTAAAATTCCCTTTCCTTATGAGATGCTTCATTTTCTGGTTTCAAGCAAACAAGTATTTGATTTTATGTTTGTGAATGTGTATTATATAGTCTTGACTGTACCACCTAACTGGAATTACAAACTCTAGCAGAGTATAGAAACTAATCTCTTTCTTCCAATTTCTAAATTCACATTTGCATTTATTTTAGGGGAGATCAGAGTGGCCTTTGTCCTGTATAACAACCTGGGTCCTTATTTATCTACGGAGAATGCCAGTATGAAGTTGGGCACAGAAGCTATGTCCACAAATCACTCAGTTATCGTCAATTCTCCTGTTATTACAGCAGCAATAAATAAGGAATTCAGTAATAAAGTGTATTTGGCTGATCCTGTTGTGTTTACTGTTAAACATATCAAGGTAAGAAAATGGTAAAGGCATGTTTCATTGTCTACATTATTTATATTTGTTACAGATGAATATTAAATATATTAATTTTCTTTTAATATTTATCTACTATCTGACATATATCATTTATGAGTGCACTCAGGGTTATTTTCAGAAATATTCACAAACATGCCAGAAAAAATAAATAAACCTTGTCTTTTTTGAAATGATGTGTTAATTTTTCAATGTAGAAATAGTATTACTCCTAGATATAATACATAATATAATGTTGTATACTCTAAATATGCACCACACAGTTTTTAGAAGAGCCTGCAGTGCACTATACTGAAGCAACACATTTCATATGCTATTATATAACAAGTCGTGTCTGTGTCTAAAGTATAGTTTTGTACATATCCAAATCTGGAAGTTGTAAATGTAAGATAAAGATCATATTTTTACAATTTTTTTCAACACTTGCCTTCTTTAGTTTGAAATTTAAAAGCTGATAGAATTCCAAAACTGCTAGTAACACCATTTTTGGTATGAACAGCTTTGGAAAACAATAATCTTAGTTCTAGTCAGACAGAATAAATACCAGGTATTCAATTTCACTTAAAATTGATGAGGGCCACTTAATATGGAAATACTGAACACACCTCTGTAAGGATTACACCAGAGCATGGGGCTGAGCTGTCGGTAGGGAAAGTGCCTACTTCATTTACTCGATTGTAAAATAGTTATTGCCTTTATTGATTTTTTTCCACCATAGCAGTCAGAGGAAAATTTCAACCCTAACTGTTCATTTTGGAGCTATTCCAAGCGCACCATGACAGGTTACTGGTCAACACAAGGCTGTCGACTCCTGACAACGAACAAGACACATACTACATGCTCCTGTAACCACCTCACCAACTTTGCAGTATTGATGGCACATGTGGAAGTTAAGGTAAGATACACCATAAGGCGAGATCGCTCTAACATGCAATCAGCTTCTAACTCTAAATATTCCTAATTGTACAACTCAGCTCTTCCCTAATAATTCTAGCCAGGAGCTCTGGAATTTCAGCCGTATGCTTTTGGATGACTCTGATAACTGCTTCTTTCTTTTACCAATATAAAACGTAAAATCAGAATTTGATCACTAAATTTCCCTGTAACCTCCCCAGTTTCAATTTAGACAAATAAATGTTATAGAAGAACCTTATGAACAGGATAAGATGGACTGGGCTAATGGAAGCTGAGATTGGATACATTGAAGACTAATGAACTATAGATTATACACTGTCCATCTGATTCCTGGGAAAACAGCACATGCATGTGATACGTATAAAATAATGGTACAGAGGACGTGGCATACTGTGATATGAGGGAATGGATATTCCATTCTCATCAACAAATCAGGTACTTGCTGGTTTTCACAGTTGGAAACTGGATAAGATGGTTGTATCTGTTTCTTTCTGACACGACAGGATTTTATGCATAGAAGGTTATGAAGGGAAATAAGAATTTTCAATGAAAGAGAAGACCGAGTGAGCTTTAGCATATCCTCTAACACAAGAGAACTGTCAGGGTTGAGAATACTGCAGTCTGTATGCAGAAGTGCCAGGCCCAAAAGTTTAGAGATTGGAGATCTCTGTTTTTTCAAATAAGATACTTAGGAATCTTAGTGTCTTGCTTCTCAAAACAAAACAAAACAGTTGGCCAGGATCAATATCTGAGTTGATTTCTCCTTGTTGATTATAATCAATAATTATTGAGAGAAGAGAGCTAGCTTGTATTGTTTATGTGACTGATAAAAATATAAAACCCAGACAGCTTTTGGACAGAACATCCAGTGAAAAGAATACATTTTTTCTATATATAATACTCATAAACTAAATGAATATTTAATGACTTATTTTATAACCTCATAATTTTTTCAAATATTTTATGCATTAAATGTAATAAAACATGTATGTTACTTATTAAAATTGTTAATCTCATATAAATCATATTATACAGAATATCAACTTTGCTTTTAATATTTAAGAGTTTTGTTTACTTTCATTTTATGTGGTCAGATTTTTGATTGAGTGAATGTCTGCAGCACATGTGTGCAAAACCCAGAAGCCAGAAGAATCCTTAAAATCCTTTAGAACTTGAGTTATAGATGTTTCTTTTTCATGTAGGTGTTAAGAATTGAATATTGGTTATCTAAGAGAGCCATAGGTACTCTTGACCACTGAGCCTTTTCTACACATGCACACACACACACACACACACACACACACACACACGCATGCACGCACGCATGTATGCACACATGCACGCACACACACAATGCATGAGATTGGTATATAATCTTATATAGTTAACATAAAATCAATTTTCTTTTCTAGAGTGAGATACACATTATGTCAACATTTAAACCTTTGTTTTCCCAGCATATCATATTAAAGTACCCAATCATAATTTTTAATAGACACTGAAGTTTTAAAACCATGAGTACATAAAACCAAAATAGGCTTTGTCTATGACTGAACATTCTTTCATAAATTTTCATAAAATTTTTCTATTATATAAGAGTTACTTAGCTATGCAACTTTAAGAATTGATAGATGATATATTTTAAGGCAAATTACTTCAATGGGTTGAATTTAATTTGAAATAATACATACTTTTACTCAGCTTAAGTGTTCAATTTAGGACAGCTTTGTTAGTATATAATGTAATGAAGAACAAAATAAATGCTATCATCAAGAAATGTACAGTTTTTCAAAGAAGAAGCAAACACATATAGTTTCATCCTATTACTGAAGAGATTTGAGTGAGATATTTGCAGTATTCTATGTAAATGTTGAATATATAAAGTAGGGAAATTTTCCTAGATTAGAATTGTTAGTTTATAAGATTTCTATACAATTTTCTATTAAGGAAATAATGAATTAACTGGGAAAGTTGTAAAGAACATCCTAATTAGAGAAGACAAATGAACAAAATCACAAAGAAGTTAAATATGACAGCTGATGGTATGAAAACTATGTAGAGTTTCCATGTAAAAATATTGCACCACATACAACATGGCTGTCCAGCATCTGGAGATGAAGAATTCAGTAGCGATATGGCTAAGTTCAGTGAGCTTAACATCCATACACAAGGATTGGAGTCTGAACACATACCCACATACTACATGGCCTACATGTCTCAATGTTTGTATGTGGTACATAGAGTTGGCGAATGAAATTCAATCTGATTTACAATATTTAACTGTCACGACAAGGGGAGGCACACAAAACCTGAACTCAGAATTCTTACAATTACCTGAGTTCTACTGAAATATGGCACTGTGGGTGAACCATCCAATGGTAGCCAGGCATCTACTTTACCCTTTGAAAGTGTGAGACTTCAATTAGAGTTGTCTTTATAGGGTATCAGAGTATATGTGTCGAATGAGTCTACAGGCAGGATAAGCACGACTACCTTTCTAGGAAGTGATGTCAGTGGAATGCTTTCTATCTTACATAGATGCTCCCTGATACCAGATGTGGAAAGTGTAAGACTATCTATACAGTGGCACATAGTTTAGTAGTGACTAGTAAAAACAGTCTATCGTCATGGGAAGTGCAAGGGAAAAGTTAAATTTTAGCTAGACCTAGAATATGAAAGAACGCAAAACTTGTTACCTTAGTCGTATACTTTAAGAGATGAATTAGGAATTATATACTTGTGAAATTTTAACTCCATGATTTCAGTAAGAGTGGAACAGCTACTAGTGTGCAATACATTTTAGAAGTTAAAAACTCTGGCAAACTCTGGTTTGCAAACCTCATGCCAATGATGCAAGTAATTTCCTGCTGCACATTTTTTTTCTGTTAGAATTTAGAAAAAGATGGTACGGGTATCCTTGAAGAAGACTGCATCTATGTCCAGCTAGCAATGTAAAAATAAAATTACTCTTCTGTTTCAACACAGTTCAGATTCTGGTCTTCAAGGGACTGTAAGGCTTATTTTGTTGAAGGATTTCAAACTGATTGAGTTCAGCAAGATTGGCCACATTGACAAATGAAAGATTTAATTCTGGAATGTGTTAGTTGGGCTCTTGGATCCTACATTTCAACCAGCCAAGGCATTAAATTCTGAAAAATGGATCAAATTCAGGCAACAACAAAATACAATTTTTTTTTTCGGTTCAGTTCATTTCCTAACAGCTCCTCTCCAATCCATTTTAAAAGGATCATGACTGGGACTACTACTGTGTGTCAACAAGAGACAAAATAAATGGGAATCGATACTTTCCTTTAGCAATCACTCACTTGGAATGTTTCACGTGTGTGTCTTGAATCACAGTCTCCAGTGATTACCACAGTCAGCTCTATTTTGATCCCAGAACATAAGTTTGGCACTTAAGTGATTAGAGAAGACCTGAAAATACTGGGCCTAGTCATCATTAGAATCCTAAAATGAAATCCAATAACAAATTTTTATTAAATGTCTATTGAAATAGAATAATTATTTATTTGTACATAATGAGTTATACAGTGAGCAGCTAGAACACATGTATTTATACATACTAGTTATCCCCTTTTAATGTTTCAGTAAAGTTGATATACAGGGAAGAACATTATACTAGATTATTTGTTTGACAACTTTGAAAAGAAAGAAAGAATTGACAGGATACTTACTGATATCAAATATTGATATTTTTTTCGTTCTGGGATCCTACTGAGCACCAAACTGCCCTTATTTATGTCTGTCTGCTTAGCTATCTACATGAGTTCTGTCCACTGGTTTCATCTATGAGTTCTCCCTACTCTTACCAACACTTGTTGGTTTTTTTGTTGGTTTTCCATATTTTGGGGACCGTAGTAAAATAGTCACCATAAAGTTATTGTTGTACCTTCTAATGTACATGTTTTCTATACATGTAATTTCTGATTTCCACTTGTTTCATGTACTACCAAACTTCAGGAGTTATGCTTATAATTCTGGCCCTTAAGGTCTTACATTTTTCTTTTTTTTTTAGGAGCTTGGGGATAAACAGAAGGGCAAGGAAGTGAGGCTGTGGTGATGCCTCTAATAGTGATAATTGTTGAGGCCTACCCTTTGATGTAGAGATGTAGAAGATGATGGATCTACACCTACTTGTTCAGAGAGCCCTTTATCAATGAAAAATCTTGATCCAGAGGAGGAATGTAATGCGGTTAGCTAGGTGATGTGTATGTAGACAATGAGTTGGCCATATTAATGTAACATTTTCTTTACTTGCCCTGAGTATAACACTCTTTGTTTCTTTCTTTCTTTAGCATCTGGATTTACTTAGCTTCCTTTCCTGATTGTACCTCACCTGCATGCCCTCTCATCATCACTTGGCCAAAAGTAGTCTAGTAAATCACTGCTTTTCTCCCTAGCTGACCTCATGTACTCATATGGTTTTAAACATCAATTACCAATGGCTAGGTTTCAGTGTTCTTTTCTAGACTCATAGATCAAACCAGTGTCTTGACATAACTACAGATATTTCTTGATTTGGGTTGTAATCCAATCTCAATTCTGTCATTGTAAGTTAAAATGCCATAAGTCATAAGTGGATTCAATACATGGAACATACCAACGTTTTAATCTCAGCTTTGTTTAGTTTAAATGCTCTTAGTACACATATATTACTATGTAATTGCAGAAAATCACCTATATAAAGCCTATTTTAGAGCGATGTGTAGACTGTCATCTAAGTGATTGAATACTATAGAGAAAGTGTAAAAAAGCATGTTTGCATGTGCCCAGGAGACAGAGGTGGGCATTTTGAAGATTTAATCGGTTATGAATACAAAATATGAGATACAAAACAGCTGACGATAAAAAAGTGCATAGTGAAATACAGGTATATTACTCTCTTGAAAACATGGCTGACATTAATATACAGCTTACTTACTACCCAGTACCCTTATACTACCTGTTAGACCAGGGAAACACTGAAGTTCAAATTTGAATGGTGGTTTTTTACCAATCAAATTCTGGTTTTTGCACCATCCTAGTCAAAGTATTCTAGGTTAAAGCCATTATCAGTCATACAACCATAAATTGAGTACAATCTGTACTTAGCTTTATGTAGCAAGTATCACAATTCTCCCACAAAGCTCTCCCTTTCCAGTTTATTAAATGACTACATTACCTTGCCAGGAGAATCATTTCATTACCACACACCTGCTTTGATTTGCTTCTTTTCACTGATACCGCCTATTAGTCCAGTTACTACACTTCAGACAACCAACAGCCTGATCTCAGCATTGGCTAGTTATCCTCAAATCCCTGGGGTCTCCTTGTTTTTGACTAATGCCCCCTTAGCTAGTTTCTCCTCTACTTGTCCCTCCAAATCCTATTCTCAGAATACTTGTCAAAGGGATTCTTCAGTGCTCTGTTAGACCACATCACTGTTCAAAAAAAGCAATCCTGTAAATCTGTTAAGATGCAGTCTAAGTCAATCTCCAAAGACTTCTTATCTTATTGAAAACAAATTCACAAATGCTGGCTCCTATTAGCAACTTGTGACCTCTCCTTTTAACTGTCCTTGCTGTGGCTCACATTGTTTGAGATTGTCCCAAATACATCAGGTGAGCTGTAGTCACAGAGGAAAGCTGTGGTTCTTCCACCCAGCACAGTGGAAATCTTAGGTTTACGGAGAGCTACTTTCCTTAGGCTCTTTGTTTAAAATTTCACATTACCCCCATGTGCATGAAATAAAATGGGGAGTAAGACAAGCCAGGCCCCTTGCCTTAAGAAATTTATAGTTTATCCAGGGAGAGATGTGATAAAGCTTTGCTAAATGTGATGCCAAGGGAGATTTTAGAAATGTCTACTTAGGCAGACAATAGAAGGAAGAAAGTACTTCTAACCCTATAGTTTAATATTTGTAAGAAAATTAAACATGAATATTGAAAATTTTTGTTTGTTTTCACTGCCATTTTTTCTATAAAGTAAAAGTTAATGGACTAAAGTAGATTTTTTTAAAGATTTTAAACTGTCCTATTTTGATTATTTGTTCTAAATTGGTGATTTAACACCAAAAATCTAAATTAAAGCAAGCAATCATTATTTGGGGGCTTGTTTTTAAATCTCAAATAAGGTGGTGGAAAAAGTAAATAGATTTTAAATTAAATTTACTGATTAAGTATTCATCAGTGAATTCTTCTTTAAAGTACAACTTTAAAGAATAATATATATCACGGATACACATTAATAAGTTGATTAGAGGCATAGTAATTGCAAAACAATGCCACTTATCCTTTTGCTGGGGAAAGTTTTACTGAAGAAATACCTATCTACTATTAGATCTAAATTGACACTGTCTTGATCTTCTTCAGGTGTTGAGGTAAGCAACCTCAGCCATGGTAGGCTCATCAACGCAGTGGTCCTGCATGACCGGACAACATTGGTTCCCTCTAGTCCTTCTCAGCCTTACGCTCTTAAGGTTTCTTTACTCTCCTTCCTGTGACAGTTCCTGAGCATCAGGAGGATACAAGATGTTCTATAGACACTCGGTCGCTGAGCATCCTGCAGATACTTATTCTCTGCTTTTTAAAAAAATCAGTTATGAATTTCTGCATCAATCATTATCCTTTTCACCAAGAGTCTTCTCTGGTGGTAACTGAGAAACTCACTAATCTACGGGTAGATAAACAGAGATTTAGAGGAATGTTTGATATTCTATTTATGAAAATAATAATAGTAGGTTCACACTTGGGACATGTGAGCTTCCCAGTCATAGGTTACCGGCCACATTTATAGTACCAATCAAATGTTTCCTCCAGGGAAGCAGGCTTTTAAGTCCAGTTAGAAAGCAGTTCATGGTCTCCATAACATTTGTGTCACCATTGTACCTATGAGTACAAATTTCTACTCTAGTTGGTTCTGTACTTCACAGGGTTCACAGTGGAATAGTTTAATGGCTTTTCCTCCTAGCAGACTATATAGTCACTTTAGTATTATCAGGTTAGCTAACAGAGAGAAAACTTCCTGGTCAGTATCAAATTGGTTTCTCCATGTTCCGTCACCAGTGTATCTGGTGTATTTGGAGTAAGGTCATGGCA
Source organism: Rhabdomys pumilio (assembly GCA_030674055.1). Classification (NCBI taxonomy): domain Eukaryota; kingdom Metazoa; phylum Chordata; class Mammalia; order Rodentia; family Muridae; genus Rhabdomys; species Rhabdomys pumilio. The sequence goes on from JANHMN010000007.1 coordinate 19,797,181, forward strand.
TAAAGTTATGGTGGATAAACAAATTATTGTTTGTAATGTGTCACTAATGCTAGCATTTTCTTGCCCACATTTTTAGAAAGCCCTATAGTCATTCAACTGTAAAGATTTTAGGTTTGGCATATAATCAGTACTTAATAAATTATCTGTTTACATGTGTTTTCAAAAACACATTATACAGGACTTCTTTTACTTATACTTAAGTGTTGACGTGACTATCTTTTCGGGACTTTAAGGTCTTCTGTGAAGGATCATCCTTTGTTCTTTTTGGCAATCTATTTTCTTGTGCACATAGAAAACAATCTGACTAAATGGCTAGAGTCTGATAAAGTGAAAGCCTTACTGGTTGCTGCATGATCTGAGGATTAACCTAAAGGCTTTCTGTTTGATTTTGTCTTCATCTCTGTTTTTAGGATGGTTTGTTAGACTAATAATGCTGGTGCTATGAGGAACTTTTCTTTAATTAGGGACCACAAGCCATCAACCGCTGTTCATAATTTTCTTTCAATAGTCAATTAGAGTGACATTTAAAAAGTCTCTCATCTTCTCGTAACTTTCACAAATTGCTACCCTGTACCCCAAGTTGGCAACGCAGCTGCAGCTGGTTAACTGTTCTCGGGTCTCTCTGCTTCTGTTGTCTACAAAAATATTTCATTGTCTCTTGTTTAGACACAAAAATAATCATTGTACAAACCTAGGGACTATAATTTTATACAAAACAGAAATAGCTTTTGTAGTATATTAAGATTTCTCCATTAAGCTTAAAAGTGAATAAATGAAAAAGTCAATTTGAATGGAGAATTGTGATTAGCAGAGGTTGGGAAGGGTATAAACTAAATCCAATCTGTTTCGAACTAATTGAATTAACATTTATGTTGTGGTTTTGTTCAAAAATCAAACAAATGCTTTAGGATAGATTATGAAAATGTATATTTCTAGTAACTTTCTCTTCCTAGTTTTTAATTTTTTGATGATTTAGTAATAAAAAGATCTGTATCATCTTGTATCAGTTCAAATTGACATTTTCATCATCTAAAAAAAATTTTCATATTCTTAATTTAATTATTGCATATTTTTCCATAAATTTATGGTATCGTCTCACCCTAATTCTAATGTCTGCCTCGCCATCCCATAGCCTCAAAAAAAAAAAGAAAAGAAAAGAAAAAAGACCCATCAAAATAAAAAACATAAAAACAAAACCATTGTGCATTTTGCTCTTAATGTAATATCAATTCATTTAAGGCAGTCACAATCTGGAAGCTTTTATTTATACATTGATTTTAAAACTTATACTTTATCTTGTTAGTAAGTTTTTTCACTGAGTCGTGCATGGGTGTATGTGTGTGCACGTGCTATAACACGTGTGGAAGTTACAGGACACCCCACAGCACTAAGTTCCCCAATGAGTTATACAAATGGAACCTAGGCCTTCCTGCTTGCTAAGCAGGACCTTAACTCTATCACCTGTCTGAAATTTTAAATCCCATTCTAGAGCATCTGTATGCCAAGCAGTAGAAATTGAGTTTTTTAAGCTACAAGAAAAAAAAGAGGTAATTTTATAGTGTGAAGCTCTGCTGACATATAAGAGTTCTTCTTTTCTAAAAGGACTATTTTCCTTCTTTCCAGTGCAAAGAGAAAAGTTACCTTATTAGCTTAGTAAGTGTGCCGCATAAATGGAAAATAAAATGTTTAGTGCTTGAAGTTGCACACAGATACTCCCCGAATCATTTTCCTAACTTAATGGTCTATCTATCTTAATAGAAAGGTGAAGGTGGGTGTAGAGACTGAAAACCATAGGTCCTGTGTAGTACTTAAGTGTGTTCATTTAAGACAAAACACTAGATAACTTACAAGTATAATGTTTATCAAATAAGGAAAGTTTCATAAAAAAAGAGGGCTTTAAAATGTAAATCTACATTATAAACATTAGTAACTATATCTTTAAAATAGGCGATCTTTTACAACAAAGAATTATGCTTGATTTTTCTTTTTTTTTTTCTTTAAAATTTTTTTCTTACTGTACATAATTTTGTACTGCATTTTCTCGTTAGCTTTGTCACACAGTCTTTACACCGTTGTTTGGTCAACACTTTGTCTTACCTATATATCAGATTAGTTAGGGGTCTCATGCCTAAGAAGCATGGTTCTGTATCCTTTTGTTGAAGTAGAGAGGAGTCAATATTTGCAGAAATATCCGGTGGTGGCAATGGAGAAAAGTTGAACAGTTTGTTTGCATCCATGAGCAAGCAAAGCAGTCATTACATATTTTTGAAATAAGTTCCTTTAGAGATGAAGCTTTGGTTGTCTAGGTCTTTCGTTTGTATAATTCAGGACTCATTCTCATGTTTAGAATTAGGAGGAGAAAACATTAACATTTATTTATTATTTTCACTCCACTATTATATAGACCTTTTATAGAAAAATGATAAATTATAAACTTTTTTCTAATTTTATTCTAAAATTTGTCACGTGTCTGTATAGGCATGCTCCATTTTGCTGTTATTAGATTTTTGCAAATAGCTGACATCATAATATCCCAGTTCTGAATCCTTTAGTAAAGATGTTAAATTTTCTTCATCTGAAAGATACTTATGTTAAAGCAAATCTATTATCTCTTGTATAATATATCCATGAAATCCCCCCATTCTACCAGTAGAGCTGTTGGGTTTTGCTTTATTTTTTTTTCCTGAGGAGGAACTGTGCATTGATTACACATTGTTTTAATCTTCTCTGGCTCTTTACTTCACTTTAGTCTCCATTTTTCCTTTTTTCATGCCTGAAAAAGTCACGTGATAGAGTCCATGCCTTGTGTTTGGTTGAATGTTTCAAAGTAAAAATTGCTCAGGACCCTGACTCATGGCAAGAATTCAACACAGTACATACTGAAGTAGAGTAGACAGCAGTGTTTCCAGAGTATTGCCTGTTAGTATTACTATGACTAATCAGTTAATTAAATTTATGGTGTATGAGACTGTTGAAATCCTACAGTATATGAGAATATTGAACATTTTGTAATTAAGGTGCATCCATGGAAATATATTTAAAAACATTCTTTGTCACTTCCTTCTAAGATGATTTTCCTTTTTATCAGGTGCATACTCTTCTATTTGTTCTACCGATTCTTGATTTAAGCCATTGGATAGGTAACCATCAAAACCAGCATTTTGTAAGGCACACGTTAAAGTAACAACTGAAGCCGCTGCATGGTTATAGGCAGGAGGCTTAGCCAGTGGTGATGAGAAAATGATATGATTTCCAAGGACATGGCTTTAAACTGAAACAGATAGAGTTTTAGTAATGAGATATATCTGTATTATTTTTAAGTGTTTTTGCATATATATATATATATATATATATATATATATATATATATATATAATTAATAACCTACCTGACTTGATTTCCAGCCCTAGGTTTTAGAAACATTTTTAATTAAAAATGGCTGTGCTCTTTATACATGGTGAGCATGAGTTATACCCTAAAGCAACAACTTTCAGTCTTGATCATCTTCCATGTACAAGCATGGCTTAAAAGCAGCTCCCTTACAATTGCACTGAGAAATATTTTATAAGAGAAAGTCATTAACTGTGGCTATTCTCATAGGTAGGTGATCAAGCAAGGGCTCCAGCTGTCAGAAGGATCCACAGTATGATTCCAGCTGCAGTGATAGGGAGACATGCACTGTCTGTAGTGTCAGCTCCACTATAATTATTCCATGGCATTGCAGCAACATATTCATTACCATTGTTCTTGAAATTTATGATTCAAGGAAATAGGAATAAGAATGAAAAATGATAAAGCATAAAGTTAGGATCTTGGTGTTCAGGAAAATGCTCTTGTCATCTGATGCCAGTCATCTAGGACATTCCTCTTCACATTACCAGCAAATTCAGTGATACAAATAAAATTTACTTCTAAAATTTCCTTAGCAATCTTTTTAGGTACTAACTAGCAAAATATACAATGATTTTTTTTAACATTAATTATTAAGTTTTCTGAAAGCATCAATTTTTTATTTACTATCAACCAATTATTTTTTTATTCTGTATTCACCACAAGTTCTTGATTCTGGAAGGAGTTACCTATCAAGTCTAAGGTACTTACCCTAGTTTCTAAGTAAATACATATCCAGCTCTGTTCAAATTGCTTTCCCAGGAACAGAATTTTAGACTAGAAGTTTGCTTTGGCTTGAGAAGAATAGATTTTTTTTTTCACAATGAAATTATAAAAATATACTTGAGGCAAGATGTTATCACAACTGCAAATATCTGTTAAACTTACCAAAATGTTAGGCCCATGCACAGTGTGAATCCTTGTAAAGTCAGAACCAAGATATTTAAGTGCAATTATAAATCAATACTTAGAATAAATAACCTTTAAAGAAAAACAACAAAACTTTGTCTCTGTTGTTGATACTATTTTTAGTAGAATCTAGTTGAAGTGTCTTCTAACTGCACTCAATTTTTCCAAATCACAAAATCTGCTTTTTTTAGTATGGAGACAATTCATTGGTTATTTTTTTACTTCTTCTGACCTATTTCATTCTACTGTGTCTGGCAAATACACAACAAAACTAGAGCACTACTGGGCTCTAGAGGAATTAGACAAGTGTCACCTGAGTGGTTACTTGTATCTTATTAACATACACATATAAGACAACTTGCATCAGTTAGGTTTTAAAAGTCTTTAAACAAAACATTTCTGAATTGAGGCACTTTGTCTAGCCTGTTCAGTACAACTTAAGGTGTTGTCAATTTGTCCTGCATATCATTAATGTGTAAATATTTCTATTTAAAGATTTATTGTGAACTATCAGCTTCCTGGGAAATCCATGGAACCTTTAATATTATTTATTTTAATGACTGCTATTTCACTTATTGCCTCTAAGCCTAGAGGATAATTGTCCTCAAGATTAGTATCTGAAACACTCAATTCTGCATAAAATATGGTCAGCTTATTCATGACACTGATAAAAAGGAGCCTATTAAATTGCTATCGGTAAGGAAACCAGATAAATATATGTATGTATGTGTGTGTTTGTTTATATTTACATTGTTCTAATCAATACCCAACACATAGCAAAATTGCAAGAAATATTCTTATATTGCATTTGCCAATATTTGACGGATAATATTTTGGACTCACACAGGCTTTTACCACCTGAACTAAAAGCTTATTATTTTTCATTCCTAACCCAATTTTGTTTTTATCTAAATATTTTCTTTTTTTTTGATAATTTTATGAGAACAAAGTAATTGGATCTGTTAGTCACAATAAGATAATAGTCTTTTTTGTATGGGCCAACCAATTTCTGAGCACGAGGCTGCCCTGAAATGTGGTTTTTTTTTTTTTTTTTGATGTTAATAAGAGCGAGAGGAGAAGATCTACGGAGAGTTGGGAAAGGGAAATATAAACAGATATGTTATCTGAAAGTCTGTGAACATATATAGCTTGAACACACTGCCACATTCACTGAATGTTAATAGGTGTTAAACCACTATTAGGAGTGACAGTTTTACTTCATGTAGCCAACATGTTTCTTTTGTAGTAGCAAATGAGAAAGTCTTCATTAACTTCTGTGCCCTTTTATGTCAGCATCTTTAGGAAAGTTTTGCAGTGTAAAAGATGAGGTACTTTTGAATATATGTATTTTCTTCTGAATTAATACAGAACTTTGAAAAACCAAAGAGTCAATGCAGTTTTTCCCAGGTTCTTTGTGTCTTTTTTTTTTTTTAAGCAAGCAATTTTGAAAAACCATCATTAATTTGTTTTGCTATAACTTTTCTTTTTTTTTTTATCTGTCACATGTTTCAGAATTAAGGAGAAATCATTCGTACTGCATCTTCAGAATTTAATTTTACAGAAAATTCCTATTTTACCATCTCCTTAAATGACACTGATAGCCAGCCATCTTGTATACAAGTCTCAGCAGACTCATTCCAAGTCTAGAATGTTAGAATTCTTTTTTCCCTTTTTCTTTTATTAATCATTCTACTCATTTACATCTCAAATGATATTCCACTTCCTGGTGACCCCTCCACAACATCCCTATCACACACCCTCCTTCTCCTTCCTCCCTTTTGCCTCTATGAGAGAGCTTCCCCACACATCCACACTCTACCGCCCCAATGCTCCATCATCCCCTTATGGTGGGGCATCAAACCTCCTTGGGAGCAAGGTCCTCCCCTCCCATTGCTGTCATGCAAGGCCATCCTCTGCTACATATGTATCTGGAGCCATGGATCTCTCCATGTACACTCCTTGGTTGGTGGCCTGGACTTGGGAGAACTGGGTGTCAGGCCAGCCTATATTGTTCTTCTGTTGCAGGAAATATTAAAAACTGTCATCATCCTACACTGTACCCAGCTACTCTCTGCTTTCATTCTCACCTCCACTGGGCCAGCTCCACTTGGTAGTCTTCCCAGATCTGGTCCAGCTCAGAGCCACTTGTACCTTTTCAGCTATCTACCCCCTGCAGCTAGTTGTCACAAATCCCCTTAACCTAGTAAATCAAAGCTCTTGAAGCTTGTAAATGATCAGTCAGATTTATATATAAATAAATTCTCAATTCACAAGATGCCCACACAATAATTTCAAAGCCAATTGATAATGATACAAGCTGCCCACCTGGATTAGACAAGTTATCCCAATTATTCTATCCTTTTATGATATTCATACCTTCTTGTGGTTATTTAAAGCATGGTAGAATCTAGATCATCGTTCTCTTCCTCCATCTTCTTTCCTTCTTCCTACCTGTCCCCTGTCTCTGCCTTCAAAACTCCTCATTCTGCCTACCTTTTCTCTGTCCAATCAGGCTTCTTCTTATATTAATATTTCAGTTAATTGGGGGAAAATTCTGCTACACCCTTCCAATGGGGTGAGAATTCTAATTGTGTCTGCACATTTTAAGGAAACTCAAAAGTGACCAAAGTTTTACTGGGATCCTCATGGATAAGCGAATCATGTTGCCTTTGGTCATTGCATAAAGTTGTATAGATCATTTAACAAGTAAGAAACGTGTTTTACTAGAAAGTCATTGACGAAAAGGAACTTTTTTCCAATTACAGTTTTACAGTAGTCATCTATGCAGATAGAAAAGTGAACTATTTATATTTTCTGAAATAATATTAATTGTATATTTAAAAAAATTATTAAAATCTTTATAAAAATATTTTGGTTTTCAGTTCTACATTTCAATAGGCAGTAAGTAAAATTTATGGGAATTATAGTTGTTGGCGTGACTCAACATGTCACATGAAATATTTTTGAAACAGTTAATTAAATGTGCAAAAAACTCAACTCCACTGGAAGAATCCAACATATTGATTACACCATTCCTCTTTCCCCCTTTAACCTTCAGACTACTGTAGCTTGTAAACTGGTAGACATTAAGAAACTTCTCAGATTCACAGAACAACCAGAGACCTACACAATAAAGAATACTCTAGTGGCAAATACAAATAACTCAGGGACCATTAATTTCAATAATTAGTGTCTTTTGTGGAGAGAATAAAGTTTTGATTGATTTATACAATCTTGGGCATCACATTCAAGATCTGTGGAATTCAGTCTCCAGAAGTCTACCCCGTACATAGTGCTATGTTCATTTTGTATGTTATACTGTATGCACAGCCTTTGACTTTCTTCCTTATGGGGTTTCTTCTGTTTTTCCATTTATCTTTAAAGTAGCAAGTCTTCAGTCTTTTTTTATCATCTGGTCACATGAGCTTTGGTAATTTGATCACTCATTTTCATAATGAAGCTGTTGGGAAAAAAAACACTCATAATATTCCCCAAAGGAAACTAGAGCAGTTCATAAGCCCAGCAGCTGATTCATAAGTAAAGGCAAGGGTGAACTCAGGATCACCACTTACTATGTTTGTCCTCTGATGTCACTCACGCAGAATGATGCAAATGGCATGACCTGGCATTACAAACTTTGGTCAGGGTCACCTGCACTAATTATCAGGGCAAAACTAACCTGAAACTCTAAGAAGAGTGGCTAATGCTTCATCCACTTAACTCTGTGATGAAATTGAACTTGATCTATCTTCTGGGCTGTCAGAATCATTTTATACTTTTTAAACTTCTGCCCTCATTTCTGAAATCTGAGGTTCTTCATGATCCGATGAAGAATTTATCAGGATGCAAAATATAGCTGTAAAACTTGGGCAGTGCTGAGCAAAAATAGGAAGCTGGTCACTCTGCCACGAACTCTCTCCTACTCACCAGTAAGGCAGCAGCGAGTGAGATGTAGTTTTTCCTTCTTATTTAATAAAATATTTTCTCCTTTTCCTTTGTTATGGTAGCTGTGATTCTGGTTCAGAATAAGATGAATTTTCTGTTTTTTTTCCCCTTAAATTCACTGTAAGAAAATCTCGAATACATCAAAGCATAGAGTTATATTTCTTTAAAGTAAAGAGAATTTGATGAGGGTTTTTTTTTTTTTTGAAAGGCAGAGTTGTATGTGAATATCTGTTTAGCTTCTAACTTGCTAATGTTTCTCTTTTGATAATAAAGCTTAAATATACTGGTGTTCATTTGCATTTGATACAAATATAAAAGTTTGGCATTAAATTATTTGCTTAATTTGCTATAAAGAAGCAGGAAAGAATATCCTCTTGCCCTTCTCACTAGATTACTCAACTGTGAGTTTCATCTTGTTCTACAGAACAAACCATTGCTTCAGACCACTGAGCCTTTTATCTCCCATAAGCCTGTGAGGTGCCCTTCGTGCTTGCTGACCTGGTTCCTAAGATATAGAGAAATTCCAGGAACTTGACAGACGTCAAACTACATTTATCAGAAAATAATTTTTTTTTTGGCATTCTATAGGCTTCAGTGACGCTTACCGTTCTAACCCATGTTTTATCTTATTATACAGACGTGTGAGACAAATGTCCTCATTTATGGAAAAAAAATCACATTTTAGCAGTAGTCTGAAAATCTCAGAATAAAATAGGTTTAAAAGTCAGTTTTATAATACTAAAACGTAACCATACGTAGCATGTAAAACAAGTTCGTAATACTTACTGTCTCGTTGTTCACAGTTATGATAGGATGATCCAGGAATACACTTCCCGAAAATGTTTCTTTAAAGAAGAAACTGGAGAGAATCAAAGTTCATTCATTCAATGTCTAACTCAAGTAGGAACAGGGTGATGCCCCAATGAAGAGTATTGAAAAGTCTAAATATTGTGCTAATAACTTGCTTTTTAAATAGCATTGGTACTTTCAAGACACTCATACAAAGTGCTACTGCACTCCAGATTGAGTTCTTTTTAAAGCCATGAGGCAAAGGTTTCATCTCCATTTCATGACTGCAGACTTATATTCTTTGGATGTTTACATGTGTTGGCGTATTTGAGTTTCACACGGTCAGAGTGTTGTTCGCAGACATCATCTTAGCTACCCTTTTCAATCCAGTCGTTCTCGCTGAGCTGTCCCTTGTGACATGTAAAAGCAGATTGGGTGAGAAAAAAATTAAAAGAAAATCAGAAGTTTTCTGTAACTCTGACAAAAATATCTGTTACTTCCCTTATGAATAGAAACTTCAGAGAAAAGAGAAAAATGATGTTTAAGTAAGAATTTCTAACAAGTGAGAAGAGAATTATTGACGTTTCTAAAATTATATCTTATTTAGTATTTTATCATGATCCTCAGAGGCTGGCTCCCCATCTTCTCTAGGAAGATGGTTCCCTTCAGAATTTTCTTTGTCTGTCTTGTTTCTATGTTTTATAAGCCCTCTGAGCATTCTTTACAGCAACACGAACTGAGTTATGATCCCTACAGCAAGTTTCTCACATAAGTCTTTGTTTTGCATGCTTAGTTTTTTATATGGAAGGATCAATACATGAAATTATGTCATTTCTGTTCATTAGTCAAAAGTAATAAATAGAAATGAACTGGGTGGTAGTGGCGCACGCCTTTAATTCCAGCACTTGGGAGGCAGAGGCAGGTGGATTTCTGAGTTCGAGGCTAGCCTGGTCTACAGAGTGAGTTCCAGGACAGCCAGGGCTACACAGAGAAACCTTGTCTCAACCCCCCCCCCCAAAAGAAATGAATTCACAATTTAATGCTAAAATACACTACTTTCAAATATTATGGAAGGGGCAATTTTGGTATTTTTTCCCTAAGCAGTACTTATGATGCACATGAAACTTTAAATTTTGTGAGTTGAAATTAAATAGCTCATTTACTTATGATAATGTTTGATATTTTAAATAATGCTTATTAAAATAAAACTTATTTTATATTTAAAACCCATTTTATATCAAGCCTGTAGACTTTTGATAGTTGAAAATTTCTACCTAAGAAACAGCAAAAATTCTAGTATTTTTATAGAATAAAACACTTGGCTGTCAATTACAGTACATTGTAAGCTCATTTATTTTGCTACTGTGTAGACAAGATTTCTGATAATCTAGAAGTGAGGTAGATATTCCTGAACACATGAAGGTTCCACTTTTGATTTTCAACTTTAGAAACAAGAGCAATATGCATTCGGTTGAAACTCTACGGAATCCTGTTGTTCTCTTCCATGACCAGCAACATGAGCTATAGTTTGTGGGTTTTTTCATTTTTTGAGATTCAAATATAATTACAACACTTCCCAGTTTCCCTTTCTTTTTTTTAACCCCTCCCATATACCTCTCCCTGCTCTGGCTAGATGGATGAAGCCATAAATAAATATGATGCAGAGTCATTGCTCAATCAAAATAAATGATTCTGAATACAGCATTCATGTTTCTGTGATCTAGGGTATGGGCAATGAAATACACGAATCATCTAATTACTTTGGTACTTACTTTTTGGTGAGGAATACAAAAATATGAAACTATGAGTTATACAGTTTTATAGCCCAACAGAGAATATATCTCAGGGAAAGCAATAGAAGAGAAAGATATTTATAATTTTAGATAAGATAGCTCAAGAGAAAAGAAAGAAAAGAAACCCAATCAGTGAGACGGAGGCATGTAAATGCAAGATGACACGCAAGCCTCATGAATTTCTTCTGAAAGAGAACTGAGGTTGCAGGCAAATAAAATTAGAACCCTGGGGTTGGAATGTAGTTGACATTTCACATGATGAACCAGAACAGCCAACAAAGCTGGAATGAACTGGATAAGGAGAGTACGAAGTCAAATAGGGCACAGTATTCTTTTCTTCCTCCTCCTCCTCCTTCTTTTCCTCCTCCTCCTCCTCCTCCTCCTCCTCCTCCTCCTCCTCCTCCCCAGCCTCATACTCATCCTTCTTTTCTTCCTCCTCCTTCTGATTTTATTTTATAGACAGGTGTTTTGCCAGTATGTATGTCAGTATACCCTCTGTATTTCTGGTACCCACAGATGCCAGAATAGTGCATTAAATCCCCTGGAGCTGTAGTTACAAATGGTTGTGAATTGACTTGTGAATGCTGAGAACTGAACCCAGGTCTTCCAGAAAAGTAGCTAGTGCTCTTAATCCCTAAGCAATCAGTCCCTTCAGAGCCAATGGTTCAGTTCTTACAGCACTTAATAATCCTTAGAAGGACTTTTAACTTACTTTGATCTTTATTCAGGTAGAAAACAACACAAGTGGATCATATGAGTTCCAGATTTCATCTCTCTCTGCCCCAAGTGACCCCTCTCTTTCTCTGGCTATCTTTCTCTCCTTTCCTGTTTACATACACACACACACACACACACACACACACACACACACACACACACACAGAGAGAGAGAGA
>JANHMN010000007.1:19808910-19871771 GCA_030674055.1 Rhabdomys pumilio
ACACACACACACACACACACACACACATACACATACACATGCACATACACATACACATACACATATATATTTGAGCACTACCTCCTTGAAATTCTGTCATGGTAAACTTAAAAACAAGGCTTTTTATATGCTTATGTTCATATCTCTTAGAATTATTTATTGTTTGTTGTCTCTTTTCTTTTTATCACACTGATAATATTTAAATTTTGAGTTTGGTCAAGAGGGTGCTTTATTCTAGTATCACATACATGTTGATGATGGCTGTTAATCTTTTCCCAAATAGACAACACTAAGGGCAAGTCAATCACCAGGTTTTATTGTTCTATGCTTGAGTCTTATGTACTTTTGTTGCTGACATTTTGAAATCTGGTATTCTTTCCTCAACAACTCTGCATGGGGCTTGTGAAGGGTCTACAGAGGCAATAAGTAAATACATTTCTAATAATACAACCACCCAGGCAAACAAAGGGGGGAGGTTTTTACTTTCCTCCTCTATTTTTCTTTAGTGCTTTAAGTCTTTAGGATACACTTGAGAAAGTATTGTTCCTGCCATTTTCCTATCATGGGAGACTGCTGTGCTGAACACCAGGACCTGTTACTCCAGCAGTTTCTTTCCTTTGAGGAAAAGTAGAGAGCAAATAGCTCTCTGTTCAGGGAACCAGTCAGCAACAACCTCTGTCTACTCACAAACTACAAAGTCATTTAACTGTCAGAGACTCAGGACTGTTTTAGTAATATCTTTAAGAGAACAAAGCATTTTGAACAAAACTTCACCTAGTTTTCTTTCATGATTTGTGATTTTCCTGGGAAATAGAGCCGACTTATGAAGGAATACTTCAAACCAATTTCACAGTCAGGTCTAGGGGAGGGCTTCATGGAATAAGATCCATGTGAGTACATCTGCCAAGGGGAAGCACTCTGATGCTCGTGATTCAGATTCTAGGTTAATGACTTGCTTCAAGGAAGTTCATCTTCATGCTTTTCACACTATAAAGTCAAAGAATAAAATAAAACAGAAAGAATGGAAACTAATATTAATCTTTTAATCTGGCTATTTAAAATAGAAGTTACTATGAAATTTTATTTTTTTCTCCAGCACAGCGATGCAGTCCACGATCTTCTTCTGGATGTGATCACATGGGTTGGCATCTTGTTGTCTCTTGTTTGTCTCCTGATTTGCATCTTCACATTCTGCTTCTTCCGTGGACTCCAGAGTGACCGTAACACCATTCACAAGAACCTCTGCATCAGCCTGTTTGTGGCAGAACTGCTCTTCCTGATTGGAATCAACAGAACCGACCAACCAGTAAGCTATATGGCTGTCAGCAAAGGCTACCCACAAGTTCAGCTTTGTAGGACTATGTTCTCTGGGAAAGAACTTGCTGGGAAGGGCCCTTCCTTTTGTTTAGTCCACAGAGAGTGATTTTTCACATCTTCCTCTGCTTCTCATTTTTCAAGTCCATTGACATTAAGAAACAGTGAACTTTACAGATGGGGTGCACATTTCTTTTTATTAGTTTATTACAGCAGGCTCTGGGGGTTCATACAATACAGTGATTGTCCATGTAACTCATGCTTGCACATGTGAATAACATCCCCTGTAATCCACATCTCCTTACTGAGTGATACCTTTTTGACTACTGAAGAAGGTTTATTGACACATCTTTGTTACTGTAAGTCCATGGTTCATAGTTTACATAAGCATTCACTGGGTATTCTGTAGACACACACATACACATATTCTCTATTATTGCATAAGCAGTATGTTTCACTGTCTTGAAAATTCCCTGCATTTCTTCAGTTCATCACTGTATCTCCCTTAGTCATGACATTCAGTTGTTCTTATGTTTTCTAATAGCCTTGTATTTTTCCAATATTTTTTGGGATCATATATTCTATAACTTTATTGCACTGGTTCTTTTCTCTTGCTAATATATACTAGATTTCTCATATATCATTTTATGATCAAATAGCTCTTTTGTTTTTTAACACATAATAAAATCTACCCTCGTTGATATCCTACAGTTTTATATTGGTTATCCTGCTGAAGTGCATTTTGTTTTTGACAATTGTGAATGAAGCTGCTGTCAACATTTCAGTGCATTGTGGGTTTTTTTTTATGTTTTTGTTTGTCATTTTTTTTGTTTGTTTTGTTTTTCCTGGTATAATCATTCGAGTCCATTAAGTACATAGCTAATGGGTTCTGTGGTGAGGTATATGTATTTTGGGGGAGAACATTGCCAAACTCTTTTCAAAAGTATCCATGCTATTTTGTATTCACAGCATCAATGAACAAGCCATACATTGGTACAGACATTTATCAATTCTCATGGCCTGAACTGCAAAGGAGAGGAAAACTTTACTTTGTAGTTTTCAGAGTACTTGTGGATATGATAAATAATTCAGTCACTTAATGCTGATCTCCAGTATGCATTCATATGCATGATGTACTGTAGAACAGAATGCAGTGTTCAAGTCTTTGATTATGCCTTTATGATTAATGACTGCAAAGGATACAATTATGGTGAATATATTTTTAATTGGCTAGCATATACCTAATGTAATAGCTTTCCCCATAAATGCATATATATGAATAAGCAATCAAAGAACACATTTTCTTCCTCAAGCTAAAGCCTTATGATTACAAAAAACTTAGAGTTGAAATTCTAACCTTAAAAATTCTCAAATGAACAATTATCCTATTTTTGAGGAAAATATCCTATTCTTTAGTTAACCTCTAATTAAAATACTGATAGTTTCTTTCATGGAGAATAATATTTGAATTTTAATTCCCTGATGTTAGTATGTATGGTAAACTTCACCAGGCAGTGGATACTTCCCAAAACCACTCTCTAGTGAGCAACATAAAGACAGAGACTGATAAAAAAAATTCAGGAGTCATATTATTCAGTAAAGTATCTTTCTTTTCTTACTAGTTAGGTGTTCCATATGTGTGTGTATGTGTGTGTGTGTGTGTGTGTTCCACATCATATTTGGAACCTTATTTATTTCGTTTTCATTTATAATTAAGGATATTGAGGAGACTGTAAGCTCAGTGACAGAGCTCATGCTAGTCCCTTCAGTTACTAGCACTGCAAACAAAACTTATAAAAAATAAAACCCGACACACTAATCCATGTTCAGAAGAAACATTTAAAAAAATCTTTTCAAACATCATTCTCTTTTTCTTTGTGTCTTTATTTTTATTCCTTTCTTATTTTCATTCTTTAAAAATAATTGAATCAAAATTATACTTTCTAGTTTCAACTATTTTCAATTAATTCTATTGTCTCAGCCCACCAAACACTGGGGTTATGGCTATATACACAATCACTTTCAGATTTAAAGATTTAAAAATCTTTAAATGTTAACTCTAAAGGTTTAAAACCTCAAGCCTAATGTCAGCAGTAATTATCTTTGGGCTCTTAATAGATTTTCCCCCCATAAATGCTATGATTTTCCTTGTTTTAATATGGTGTCAGCCATAAGCTGTAATTAAGATAAAAGGCAGTTCAAGTAGGTTATATTTAATTCATTTTCATGTTTATACTACCAAGAGTCTTTCTTATCCAGATTATCTTATTGCAGACCTATTTTATAATCGCTGGGCTGATAGCCACTTATGTATTTTGTGTTGGACAGTAGATGAGCATGTTTGTTCTGAAATTATGTCTGGGTTCCTTTTTCTAGATTGCCTGTGCAGTGTTCGCGGCTCTTTTGCATTTCTTCTTCTTGGCGGCCTTCACCTGGATGTTTCTAGAAGGGGTGCAGCTGTATATCATGCTGGTGGAGGTCTTTGAGAGTGAGCATTCCCGTAGGAAGTACTTTTATCTGGTTGGCTATGGGATGCCCGCGCTAATCGTGGCCGTTTCTGCTGCTGTCGACTACAGGAGCTATGGAACAGACAAAGTGTGAGTTGAATGTTTGCTGCCTTTCTTCTCTTCCCCTTCTCAGATCTACTCCAAGTAAAAGCATTGGACTCCCTTGGTGTGGATTTCATGGCGTCCACTAAAAGAACCATAGAAGCAACTGAGAGTATAATTCAATGTATGACTTGGTATTTTCTGTGAGGTTCAATTTGTTTTTGAAACTGTGATGCCATTTTAGAACAGCACAATGTTTTTAGATCACAGTCTAGAGTAACTGTGTGATAATTTCATATTATTTTTTTCAGAGCATTTAGACATGTTACACCAAAGACATGTCAGACCACAAAGGTACTGTTGGCATTGTTGGCCTTTATTCAATGATATCAGTGCTAGTCCCAGATGAGTTTTTATAGTGACAGGAGTAGCAGGAGCAGGAGTAGTAGCAGTAGCAGGAGCAATTTACGTCTTTTTCTTTTTTCTATATCACTACTGTACTATAGTAATACAGTTTATTTTCAGTATATCTTTAAATTTTTAAAGAATATAGAGAAGTGCAGCAGAAAAAAAAAAGACATGTATGCAGGGTATGGTGGTCCAGCATACCCAAGATACAGAGGCGGGCAGATTTCTGTTGAGGGGAGTATTCAAATAAGATCAGCAAGTTCCTGCGCTATGCTCAGCACCCACCAGTGGGCCACATGACCTCAGCAGGGTTTTCTCATCTCTGCAGACCCTCTGGCCCAGGGCTCTTGAGACTTCTCCACCTGACTTGCTAGTTTCCCTTGGTGGGATCTACCACTGCTTCAAATCCTCCACTGCCTTTGTGGTGCATATCAGGCAAACCCACGCTGTGCTGCCTTACCTTGAATCCAGTTGAGTCATTAGCAAGAAAAAAGAAACCCACAAACTTAGTTTAGAAACAATGGTAATGCAATCTCTGGGCACAACAACTAGAATCCTAATCTTGTAAGCCATATGTAAACCAAATCTAATTCCTCCAGGGGCAAATCCTGGCGGATCCGCCATGAAACCAGGAGACACTAGTAGTAACATCTGGCCCTTATGCTATCCCTGATTCAAAATCCCTTCTCTCCTGCTTCCTCTCTCCCTCCATCCAACCCGGAAGTCCTTCCTACTGGCCCAGTGATTGGCTCCTTTGTTCATTAGGGAATTGGTTCACAAAAAATCACCTAAGTAAGACTCACTCTTTATCCTCAGAACCTCACAGGAGAGCAGAATTAGCATTAAAACTCAAACAGCACCAGGCCCATCACAACAGATTTCCGAGCTGGAGGTGAGCCTGGTCTTCAGAGACAGTTCCAGGACAACTGAGGCTACACAGAGAAACACAGTCTAGCAAACACAGAGGGAGGGGGAAAAAAGGAAGGGGAAAGAAAATGAAAAAGAAGATGGTATTAGAGCTGGAGAGATGGCTCCAACAGTTAAGAGCACTGGTCCTCTTTATCTCAAACACCCAGGTTTAATTCCCAGCACACACTTGATGGCCTACAACTGTCTGGAATATCAGTTCCAGAGCATCTGGCACCCTCACACATGCAGACACACCATCACATAAAAAGAAGTAGTTTTTAAAATAAAGAAAGTCATTTAGTTCAAAGTGCTTTCGTGTCAACAGAGATCCCAAACAGTGAATGAAAATGTCCATTGAAGAAACGCCTACATTATAGGGGTACACTGAGGAAGGAGAATAAATGCAGAGAAGAAGAATAAGCAGAACCATAGAAACAGAACCTTGGGACTGAAGGTCATCGAAAGAGAAGATTTCATGTTAGCCTTTCAGAACCAGTGGTGATTTACGTCAAAGATAATTCAAATAGGATAAGCAAGACAGAAAGTTACTTGACCTTTGCAACAGCTATCTCATGACAGTGCTAAAATCACCAGCCAAATTGGAAGATGTGAAAAAATAAGTTGTCAGAGGCTTCAGATAGTTTGTATACCCTGAAGTAAATTTGCTGAAATTATTGGCTTCTGTAATGAAAGTAATGGAGGAATTTTGAAGTGATGTCACAGGAGCTGGAGAGGCTCCAATTCTGTGTCAGAGTGCTTGCCTGGCATGCAGAACAAAACAATACAAAATAAAACAAACAAACAAAAAAGATATACAGGAGGACTTTGTAAAGGATGAAGTTTTAGGAATGCATAGGCTGAGAAGAATCCAGTTGGCAGGAAATTAATGGAGAGAAAAGTGGTTATTGTTTGAATTTGTATTCAGTGTATATAGGCTATTCAAGAAAGGAAAAGTCCCAGAATGATTTAAAAAAAAAAAGATATAAAACTAAACATAACATTAGAAAGACCTTAACTGAATGTGTTGAAAGTAGCTTTAGAATTCACCATGCCTGTGGTATAAATTTTGCAGATGAGAAAAATCAAGCACATTCATCCTGACTTGTCTATCATTATAGAGATGGGTGTAAACAAACCCTTGATAATCTATCAGGTTTATTTCAAATGCAGTTGGATTTCTTTTTGTGATGGTGAAATAATCTTTGTCTTTGGAGAAAAATGAAGGAAGGAATGAGTAAGCTATGTTTCTAAGCATGGAACAGTTTTACCAGGCAAAGGATGCTGACTTCTTTGAGGTAAAGTGGAGAGGTCATTGTAAGAGGAATAGAAATTTGAAGAGCTTTAAGACGTGGTCTATGGGAAATGTGCTAAAGAGCCAATTAGACATTAATAGAAAGATTTTGAGGCAGCAGTGAAGTCTCAGACAAGGTTAGATAACATCAATTTGTATAGATGTTAATAAGCCAGATTTCATGGCTTTCCACCAGCCACCAGCAGCCTTAACATGCTGGCTGTAAAGTAGCTTGCTTGCCAGAAATGAGGATTCATAAAGACGAGTGACAGAAAGAAGACATCAGGGTTAGCGAGATCGTAGTTAAAATAGAGCATGTGGTGCCCAGATGCCACTGATACGATTAAAAGGAGACTGTTTCATTTATGCTGTTTTTTTTTTTTTAAATACCAGGACAGGATAGGTTATCTGTCTCGATGTGACAATTATTTTCAAGTAGGATGTAAATTTCAGTCAAATCTGAACTCGTTCCATTGGTCCCAGTCACAGCTGTAGGACCAGACTACGATTAGCAAAATGCTTTATCCAACTTTGCTTCTAATGATGTCTTAGAAGAGAGGAATTAGACTCATCATATAATTTCTTTTTTCTTCTCAAATAATATCTTTATTGATATAGTTCACAAGCCATAATATACTCCTCTGAAGTATCTACTTCAAGTGTTTTAATATGCTCTCAATGTTACACACTCATCACCACAGATTTTAGAATATTTTCATCAACCCATAATGAAGCCCATTAGCAATCCCTCCCCCTGAGTCACAGAATTTTGCATTTTAATTAATGCACTCTCCCCCTAAGAAATTAAGCTGAGTTATATCATTATGTGTGACCTTATACAATTTCCAGTATTGTTTCTAAGCAGCTCCATCTTGCTTGCTGGATGTCCTACATATTTTTTTGTTTTGTTTTCGGTTCAATATTTATCTTTTCTTCTGAGTTATTTGTAAATTTTTCCCTTACTGGACTAAGTCAACTTGTTTCTTTTGTGTCTCGGTCATTCATTTTGAAACAGATGTCATTTTTCTGGATAGTATAAATCTGTCTTCTTAGAATCAATAATACACAATCCCTAGTGACTTGGTTAAAGCCTTGGCCGTCATTATTTTAATTTCCTGCCCCACGACTGGTAGGTCTCATTTAATGACATTATTACTCTGTGGGAATAGAGGATAATTTACTTCCCAGGCATGATTCTAAACAATTGTTAAATGCTCAGTTATACAATTATGATTTTTCCCAAGCAAAAGCAAAGTGAAACAGAGATAGATGACAGAAGATAAGTAAAAGAGAAAAGGAAAAATAGAGAAAATTCCGGTCAAATTCCATCACAGACAGAAATTAAGCATTTTTTTGTTTATTTTAGCCTCATAAAAACTGTTCACAAAGTTGACTCCAGGATCTATGGGGAAAATATATTTAACTTCTACCTTGGGGAGTTCATTGAACCATTGAAGCCTAGGACTGTTTTGTTCATTAAGGATGCACATATTGAAGACTATTATTTTAGTGATAGGCGAATGTCATATTTCCATTTGGATCATATCTTCCATTAAGATATCTTCTTAAATAAAATTAAAACCAATAAATGTAATAAATTAATTTTGTGTGTGGTTGTGGGGATTGAACTTGGCTCGCTGTATATGAAGCAACCACCCTATTACTGAGCTATACTCCCAGCCAAGGCACTGAATTTTCATTCAATTTGTAGTATTTCTGCCTTCTATAACTTGGTATTTATTGTCTTCTGTCTTCCCAGTTCCTGTAATTGTTTTTCACTGCTTTTATTTTATTCCAGATAAATAAATTTTATCTATTTCATCTGACTTTTCACAGATTATATGAATATATGACTTTTCTCTTTATTGTGAAATGTTGCAGCAAAACAAAATTTTGGAAGTTATCAGAAAGACTTCACTTAAGAACTGTTTATAAGGATGGAGAGGTGGCTCAGAGGTTTAGAGCACTAGCTATTCTTCCAGAGGACCCGGGTTCAGTTCCCTGAATCCACATGGCTTCTCACAACTGTCTGTAGCTCAAGTTCTAGTGGATCCAACTCCCTTACACAGACATATTTGAAGGCCAACCACAAATGTACATTAAAATAAAAATAAATAAATTAAAAAATAAATGCCTATATCATATCTATTTATATAACTGTACAAGATACTAAAAATATTCTAATTTTCATGTACCTATAAAGTTTTATGATACACTCACTGATTTCTAAAAACAAAAATGTCCAATTTCTTAGGGGGAGAGTGCATTAATTAAAATGCAAAATTCTGTGACTCGGGGAGGAATTGCTAATGGTCTGGGTTGATGAAAATATTCTAAATTCTGTGGTGATGAGTGTGTAACATTGAGAGCATATTAAAACATTTGAAGTAGATACTTCAGAGGAGTATATTATGGCTTGTGTGCTATATCAATAAAGATATTATTTGAGAAGAAAAAAGAGAGCATGATTGAATAATTTAATCTAATATAAAGTGTAATAATCCAGAAATTGAAGATATTTCCAGCTGTGCTTATTAATCTTTGCTTACGTCTTGGAAATTTCATGATTCTTAACTTTTATAATAATTTAATGTTTAGAGTATACCCAGAACAATTCTAATTAGTGTAGTATAGTACTATAATATAATCTAAATAATAGATTTTTTTCTTTTCCCTCCTTTTACTGTATTTAATCATCTTGTCATAGTGATAATAAGGTCTTTCATCTGAAATCTTTAATAATAACAGCTTACATTTGTAGGAAAGAGACTGTTAGCAATGGCGGATGATGACTTTAGGAATAAAATTGTCTTGTAGTAAAATAAATGTTATTTTGATACAGATAGAGATAACTATCATATTCCATCTGGCTGATGGATTACAATGTATTTTTCTATGAAATGTTATTAGGCTGTTGAATTTATTATGTACAGAACACATACTCATGAACCAGGCATACCTAATTTCATCTTAAGATGTTGTTTAGTTTGCCATCAATTTGCAATGCTTATAAAAGCATCATTATCTTCTGATGTTTGTATAATAAAATCTTTTAGTCTAATTCACAAATACTCAAAAATACACTTGCATTTGGACACAATATCACGGTATTTAAAAAATCCATTTAAATAACAGAAAAATCTTTTAGAAATAACCTCTGGCTAGTAGATCACAGGTCAGAATTGCACTGTTAATAGTGAGCATATATTATTTCTGATCTTTCATGCTTTTATTCTTCTGGACAGTAAGTGAAACTATTCTGTGAGATACTGTCAGAACTTGATTGTAATGGAAGCTAACAACAATTCAAACAGGACTGTTCTAAAACTCAGTTCTAAATACTATTTTTATCACCTGAAACAAATCAATTCATTTTAAAAAATTATCAAAATATTAGAAAAATAGGGAGAGTTCAAACAGTTAAATGCCTATCCAGCTTTGATAGTTTCCTTAGAACCTTTATTATAATCTCATGTGTACAAGTGAGAAGGTAGCATCTTGAGTGGGTTGGAGGAAAGATTCAGAAATGAGGACAAAGAGGAGCAAGAGAACTGAAATGGGGTGAAGCTAGAGGCTAGGCTAAGACATAAAGTGTGACCTGGAAAATCAATACAGGGCTTCTAAGTATGTGGATTTAAAAGAATTGCAGTCTGAAAGGCACTGTGAAGCTATCTAGGAATTCTTCCATTTCACTTCATAGCTCCCTGGCTCAAGAACAATTATTAAGTTGTAATCTGTGTTAACTAAAATCCCACATGTGTCTTTATTCCAGTTTATCAAATAAACTTATATAACCATTTAGGTTGAGAAGTGTTCATTGATTATTATAAAGACAGTATACATTATACTATTAACCAACTACATTATAGTGTTAACACAGAAAGACTTGAGAAACGTTGAGCTTTGGTTCATGGGTTTATTTTATAAATTTGTTCACAATTTCTAAGCAGCTAACCCCCCTCAGAGTATTGTTTTTTAACCAGTAATACTCTCTGCAATCATTATGTGCATCACAAATCATTCTTATTTTAATTGACACACAACTTCTTCTCAGTGACTATGTCATCATCTCATGACTTAGGTTGGACATGTAAAATAGTATAGCCAATGAAGACAGACTTTTCAATGACCTAACAAGGTAGCACTCATTCAGTGTGTATATGCAGAACACATGCACATTTAGATATTATTTTATTAACATCTTTAAGCATGCTTTCTCTGCATATGTGTATTGAAGACTGAGGTTTTATTGTGCCACCATATTCCTATCAAGGAGTCTTATCACTGAAATGAAGTTATTACCACATGAAAAAATATTATGTTGAGCATACATTTTCTATGGAGGAGTTATCTGTTCCAGAACCGTATCAAAACTCTGGACCGCTGTCATGCTATTTTTACAAGGCACACTATACTTGAGTTATTTTTGGATAAAAAGAAGTTTTAAAATGTCCACAGCTGTCACTTCACATCTAGTGGTGATTGTATAATTTAGAATGTCTACATCTACTGGAGTGGCAGTAATAAAGATATAATAATAAAGGTTAAAGACATAGAAATTGGAACCATTCATAATGTTAATATTTTTTCCTGTATGGTCAGGTATAGAGGCCAGGCTAGTAGTCCTAGTATTTGGAGGCAGAATGGATAATTTGAGACCACGGATTTGAGATCAGCCTTAGCAAAACAACAAGTTCCTTTTGCATTACCAAACAAATCATAGTTACCCAATGACCGAGCAAGACACAAGTCCATACAAAACCCCATAATAATGGTTTTGATACCTAAGCAATGGTGGTCCTTTATATCATCAACAGATAAAAAGACAAAATGTGATACAGCTATATGATTGAATATTATTCTCAATAAAATAAGGTAGTATTAAGTGTTCCAGAATGGATAAACTTTAAAATATTATTTTGTTTCAATGAGGTCTATCAAAAAAAGACTACATACGTTTTATGCTATTTATATGACATGTTCAGTATAGGTTCTAGCTGCAGCATAGTAAAGAGGGGTCAAGATATTGTAAGGCAGAGGAAAAATTAGACATAATGTGGGCTTTGATGGACTAAAAAAAAGCCTGATTATTCTGGCAAATTTACATGTATTAGATATATTTAAAATAGTCAAATATGTGAATTTTTATATAGATCCTTGCACTAAAGCCATTCAGTAAAATACAAAATAATGTATCTTCAAGATACGACGTGTTTAAAGAATTCTGATGTTTTTCTAAAGACAAGTTTCAATATGTATGCATTATATATAGCATGTAGATTTTGTATTTATTTGTTGAGAATGCATGTTTACCAAGTGATTTACAACTTTTATTATATTTAGTATGTATCTTTTACCTGTTGTAGAGGCCATGATGTCAGGTAGACTAGAATTAAATCCAGACATCGTTACTAATCTCACCACTTCTAACCTATGAAATAAGGGTGAATATAAACATTCACACGACTACTGTGACATTTAAACCTGTGCATTTATATGCGATTTTGTATGCATATATGCAGATATATACGGAATTACTTATTGCATAAATTGCAAAATAAATATGCACTTACTAAATTGTATTTTGTTATTAATGACTCTATATTTGGCTGGTAGAACTGAATAAATATAAAGTTTATGATAAATAATTTTTAAAAATATAAGCTAAATAGTTAAAAACTGTCCAATTATTAAACTAGTGATTATAATTCTACTATTACTATTTTGACCTATGGAAGAAGTAACATCACTTCCAGTATTCTCTCCCAGAACTATCTTTCTCCACCCTACCCACATCTGAACCCTCCTGCTTCCACACCTCCTTCCCCAGTTTACCTGCAAAATCCATTATATTCCTGCTTTCCAGGGAGACCCATGTGTCTTCCTTTGAGCCTTCCTTGGTATTTTAGCCTCAGGTTCTGTGAATTGTATCATGATTCCAGGGCAATTACCTTTTAAAAGTCATTGACATCTGTATTTTTCAACAAGTTTAGGACTACATTCTTTATTGCTTGCAGTTTATCTGCCTCTTCCCTCCGCTCTTCTTTGTTTCTTTCCACGTTTCTTTCACTTTTTCCTTAATTGTTTGACATTACAGACTGTGATATGATAAAAAAAAAACGTGCAGTTAGATAATAAATAATAAACAGTACAAATGTAGTGTTATATGCACAATATATAACAAAATGGGTATAAATATAGACATATGTGCATGACTTAAAAGGTGATTATGGTATTTACAAACTCATAAACAATTTGATATAAAATTACCATCAATTTCAATATCTAATGATACCAAAAATAGTTTTTAGTTACATTAATATTTCCTATAGACTTCTTAGTCTATAATTTTTCATCTATTCCGCATCAAATTCTGGATGAGAAACTATACTGGCTGGTTTGACTGGAGCTCAGTATCATGAACCCCAGGGAGATGGTTTTGTCTCTGGGCTGCTTGGTGTTTTCCTAAACACAGAACCACACCTCTTCATTATGAGATAAAATGATAAGCTGTAGTTTAGTATGAAAAGAGGATACATTTTAGCAGAATATTTTCTCTGTTGTGTTACTTCAAAAAATTAATTTTCCTGTTATAAGAAAATAATTTGTTCATTTCTTTCTAAGTTTACATGAAAGTAGTTCTTGTTAAATAGGTAATTGATTCTAAAAGAACATGTTAGTAACTCCTTTACTATTAATTTTAAGAATGTGTCCTACATTTTGGAGAACAATTCTAGAGGAAAATAGTTTATATTTGTGGCTTAGCATTAATTCTTTGATGTGTTGAAACCAATAAAATTATATCAATGCAATAAGACATCATGTAAATAGCAGTATTTTATTACCCTTTGAAAACTACTACAATAAGATAACTTCAACAGCACCTTTGCCTTTCATTAATGAAACAAAAACCAAGACAGATGTGGCAAATGGAAATTCTTCCTTTGTATTCCAGAATGTATTTTGTATTGAAGAAGTAAGGAGGAGGATGGCTGGGATGAGTTTGCTTTTTTCCCATAGGTCATGTATTTTCTTTTAGTATTTCTAAAAGCACAATTCAGAAATTATACACAAGAGACTGAATATCCTTTAAAAATACAAAATTGAGTTGTCTTGAAAATTAAATACGAATGGTCTACCAAACTTTCCAATTTTGTTAGTTAAAAATTACTTAGTAACTTACTCTGCTTTTCAGATAAACCATTGTATTTAGAAGTAGATTTAACCCTTTTTAAGCTGCCTTTTGGTGTTTCATATGATGACTTTTCCTTTAGCATTTGTCTTACTAATCTGATCTAGTCTCCTTTTAGCCAGTGTTTTTTTTTATTTTATTCAATTAGTATGGAGGAGCCAGAGTTTAGAATGTTGTAGTGCAGGACAGATATATAGGGTCAATCACGAGTATATAATACCATTCTTCACATTATGGTCATGGATAATTCTTGGCACAGTGGACGGGGCAAGCACCATGCAAATTTTGAAGGTGGGTAATGGGAAAGAGATGAAATGCAGAGAGCTTTGCAAAAGCCAGCATGCAGCCAAAAACAACAGCAGGTATGGCCATATGGCAATCAAATTAGAAAAAGCATTCTTTCCACACAGATTCCAGAGGATAGTAAAGTACAGACAGCAGGCATGGGGGATGATTTACTCAGTGCATGTTGAGTTTCAGACTGCCTCTTCTCCTCTTCACTTACGAAGGGAACTTAAATCATTTTAAATAAATAGATACTGAAGAATTTTTTTAAAGAGTAAAAATAATTTCACTTGTCTTCCACATCTAAAAAAGATTGTTAGCCAAATTCATATTTTAAAATAAAGCATTTGCTAGCTGATATTTTTTCGAAATCAAGCTTGGTAAGAATAAAGTTAGTCATTCTGTTATCTAAACCAAATATATGATGATATTAAAGTTTTATACCAACCTTAATTGAACAAAATCACTGCTAATATGACTAAAATTATCTATTACCTGTAAAAGAATATTTTTCTGGAAGAACTTGAAGCATATTTTTTCTATAGTACAAATTATTATCTTTAGTTTTTAGATGACCTCTCCAAAATGTTTTTGAGCTCTAAATAGATTATCCTATTAGTACTTATTCTAAAATGCATTGTTAATGTTATATTGCATTGTTATAACTTAAGCAATGTGGGGCTATTATCTAATTTGACTGGAAAAATGTACTTGCTTTGTTCTTTATTGCTTTTGGCCTGAAGAAAAACATCTAGTCTGTCAAGAACCTATAGATACTGATGCAATTTTCCATACTTAGTCAAATCATTCACACACAGAGTTCCTTCAGAGTGTGACAAGCTCACCCTCAGTGAGAATGAAGACAGTGATACTATGTGGAAAGAGAACTCTCATTCTTACACCTGATCATAGGCAACACTACACCCTTCTATGCCAAATATTGAAATACCATAGCAAATAGATATCTGTTCAAACAAATACATGGCTAGTAATTTAAGCTCATATTGCTTCCATAATAATACTTTTTCAAACAGAATATATATATATATGAACAATAATAAACCGTCTAGTCCAAGTAGAAATTATGGACTGGTATTCAGTCTCTGAATGGTGTGTCTACCTCACTGCTAGTGAGATCAGTTTATATGGATTTAAGGTGAAGAAAGATAGCCAGGTGCTTAGAGATTGGTTTTGATGACTTTTAATTTTTGCTTAAAAATATAGCTATCAATCATTTTAGAAAAATTTAAAAGTTACAAAAAGTTAAAAATGATAATCACTGCCTCATCCACTCAAATGAAAACTTTAAGTATTTTCCATACTTTCCATAATTATTAGATAAAGCATACAGTCAAATTAGGACTGTACACTTTGGTGTCTCCACTCCACTGTATGGGACAATCCCTAATAACGTGAGTTTGTAGGGTTTTTTCTTTCCACTGAAACAAATATATATATTTAATGGATGTGTATCATATATATGTGTGTGTGTATATATATATATATATATATATATATATATATATATATATATATTTAAATATGCACATCATATATAAATTATTATTTTATTATTAAATACATATATATATTTAATAAACAAGTGATGTTTTATATGGCCTTTTGACTGAACAACCACTCCTACTTTCTTACTTCATTCCTCCTCTTCTTCCTCCTCTTCCTCCTCCTCCTTCTTTTTTTCCATCTCCTCCTCTTCCTCCTCCTCCTCCTTTTTCTCCTCCTTCCCCACTTCTCCTTTTTCCTTTCTTCTTTATGGTGCTGGCAACTGATATCAGAGCCTCATAGGTCATTGAGCTATCCTCGGTCCTCAGTACATAAATGTATCCCGTTAGCAAACATAGACCTACTCTATTTTTCAACTTTCATACTATTTTATCAGATGAAAGACAATATTTTATCAGTTCAATACTGAAATGATGTGTGAAATCTTTCCATGATAACTGTCTGGTGTTCTGTCACTCTTAACATTATAACAATAAGCAGCATATTCAAATGCTTTGAGTACAAGTTTAGAGCACATAAGAGAATGCTATTGAGTATTTACCAATGGAAATGCTCTGGTTTTAATTATGCCTCCACTATTGCAATGTGGAAAAATATTCACGATATTTTTCTTAACATCAAATAATTTGTTCACTATTTGCATTAATCTTTCTCATAACAAGTCACTTTCCCTTTGTCTTCCTGTCACTGTGAAGAATGGAAGTGTAATTTCCCAGAGGCTTTAAGAACTGGGGGAGTACTAAATGTGCCTGAAATTAAGTGATTAATAATTTACTTTTTAGGTCATGAATCACCTTCTTCAGATGCTAAGGACCGCTTGCAACTCAAGAAGCATGAACAGTAACATGCTCTTTTTAAGGCTTCAGAGTCCTCAAAGGTTGGCTGCCCAACCTAATTAAACTTCAATCTTCTGATACCAAATTTATTTCTTCCTTGTACTGAATTTCTTCAGATCTTCCTGACAGGAAAATGTCACTTTGCCTGGCAGCTGATAGACAGGTTATGTAGCACTGTAATTGGAGAGAAAAGGATAGCTTAAAGCTACAGGCTTTAATGGCTATGTGTATGGCTTTTTCTTTTTCCCCTCTAAGCTTTCAATGACAGACACAAAAGGCCTTAGCAAATAGGCCTGATGCCATTTTTTTTTCCTGCTTTCTCCAGGGGTAATTATCTTACTCCATCAACAGTGCTGTCAGAAATTGGGCACATAATTCAGCATTTAAATGAACAAGCAATGTAATATTTCCTGTCTCCCAGTGGAATACTGTGCTGTTCACATTCTTCTCTGTCACCTGCTCACTCTTGATATATGTCCTGGACCCAGTCTTTGAATGGCTTCTCTCCCTTGTGTTTCACTGCAGATGTTGGCTTCGCCTTGACACCTACTTCATCTGGAGTTTTATAGGACCAGCGACCTTGATAATTATGGTGAGAACCCCTAATTAACTATGCACTTCCCAGGTCAAGAAATAAGAACTTCCAGTATCCATGTACTAGCTATCTTAAATTTACATAGGTTAATTTGAGGGAAAGCATGTACTTATATGACCCTACATAACTCAAGCAATTAGACACTCATTATAGTCTACTTTTATAGTGTAAAGTAGTTCATCAAAACTGTTGGTAAAGGAAAGTAAGCATTTGCAAAAGTAAATGGCTACACAAGAATCCAGTTCAACGTAGGCCACACAGCTGTCTAGACAACTGAACAATGGTGGCTTTTAACTTGGACAATAGCATATTTTCCTTCCTTTTTCGAAATATTTAGAATCGAAAATAAACAGGAATTAGAAATATAAGTGAACACCTAGCTATTACTTACAATATTTATAATTTATTTATTTATTTATTAATTCATGTAAGTCTATCAAGACTTATATTTCAGATTTGAAAGTGACAATATGGCACGTACACTACTGTGTATGTACATATGTAAATATGTACATGCATGTGTATATACACACATATGATGGGAAAAGTTTGGTGTCTAAAATCAGTCTCATTGACCATTACTCAGATAAGTGAAAGATTAGGAGTCATTTTATAACCAAATATCACTATAGAAAAAAAAAAAAAAAAAAGGAAAGACAAGAAAGTCAGAATAATGGCCCTGGACTGGCTTACGTCAATACAGACCAGGCTTTTCCACTGATTGCATCCAGTTCACATCAAACATTTCTAGCCACTCAGGTTGGTTGTTTTGTTTAGCTTCTTTGCCTTTTGAGTTTCACTTTTGAGACTTGAAGAACATTGATAAAGAAATATGAAACTGCCTTATAGAGAGAATGTCAAGGGAACATTTTTTTTTGAATTTTCCTGGTCGGCATCAGTCCCCAGTTGTAGACTGTAAAAGCTAATCAATCACCTAGTTCAAGTGCCATTCGGCCTATGGTTTGCTTTATAGCAATGATTCTCAACATGTGGGTCACAACTTCTTTGGCAAACATTTATCTCCAAAATTATTTACATCACTATTCATAACAGCAACAAAATTACAGTAATTAGGTAGCAACGAAAATATATTTGTGGTTTAGATTTCACACAATATGAAAAACTCTTACAGGGTTGCAGCATTAGTAAGGTTGAGAAGCACTGCTTTATAATGTTCATGTAAAGCATATAGGTAATGTCTCTTAGACTATAGTTTTTCAATTTATAGACATTTTTCTGTTTTGTGGCATAACAATATCACAAGAGACCATCTGTTTACAATTTAGTTTATTGTAGCATCAGAACTCAACCAGCATTTTCTAATGCATTTTACTTATGCATTCGAAATACACTGAGGTTAGGGTTTGTATTGTAGGCTGGTGTGGCAGTGTGTGTGTCTGTAATCTCAGAACTAGGTTGTCAGAGGTTAGAGGATGTCCAGAAGTGCAAGGCTAGCCTGCTCTACATAGTGAGTTATAGGTCAGCTGGGCTACATACTGAGACTGTTCAAAAAATAAATAAATAAAATGTTTTTACATTAATAATTAATAATTAGCATCTGAAAAAGTGCATCTATAAAAAATGATAAGGAAATTATCTATGATTAATCAGTCTAGACATGTTCATTAAATATCAATGTAGACTGTAGTTTTTTTAGAGTAGTCTCTGTATTGTGGGATTCGGTTTTCTATAACATACAGTAGGCTTTTGAGTTATTCGAAAATTTCAACAGCATCCTTCTAAATTATCACTGATTTTGTATTTAGTGTGGATTTGGCACAGTCACGTTTTGTAACTCTGGGGTGCCACAATTCCCAAAGCTGGCTTCTTGCCTTTGCTAAAGCATTAGACAGTCACCAGTGATCCAGTTCCTCTAAGAGTCTTCTGAGAACTAATTTCCCAGAACAATTCATGCGTTACAGTGAATGACCCTGCTTTAATTCTACTCTAGTTATCTACAAAACACTACCTTTTATATTTCAGCTGAATGTAATCTTCCTTGGGATTGCTTTATACAAAATGTTTCACCATACTGCCATACTGAAACCTGAATCAGGCTGTCTTGATAATATCAAGTAAGTGATTCTTAGTTTTGTTTTTATAGATTGCACCTTGAAATTGTTTATAGTCTATAGTTTATATTGTCAAAAATTACAGGACAAAATGATGTCAAAGTTCAGTGTGTTGGTTTTGTTGAGGAAGATAATTTATTGATAGTTGAGGTAAATTGACTGGCATGTAATCAATGGAATGAAACCTTCGCTCCAAACCTACTTTTCCCTGTAATCCGTAATTTATAAATGTGCTTTTAACACATTCATTCACTATGTCTTTTAAAGAAGTGCAGCATTTCCATATGAAAACAGACACCACTTTGTAGTGCAGTGACTGTATGAAATCTCTCACACTATACTCTGTGCCTCAGAGCTAAGGGACCTGTAGTGATGTTTCCTGCAGCAATGACTCCTGCAGTGATGATACATGCAAGTATGGTACCTGCAACAATGGTACCTACAATGATGGTACCTGCAGTGAAGGTTCCTGCAACAATGACTCCTGCAGTGATGGTACCTGCAATGATGGTTGCTATAGTGACAGTACCTGAAATGATGGTACCTGCAGTGATGCCTTCTGCAGTGATGGTACTTGTAATTGCATCTGTTAATGGATGAGAACCAATAGTGCTAACAGTGACACTTCTGGAAAACTACCCTGAAATTCTGATTCTGAGTATTTATGTAGAAGTTGCTCATAGCTGTCCTGTAGTCCTTCTGAGAAGAGAGGTGAGCTTTCCCTACTGTTCACAAGCAAAGGTTAAATATGTGTTTTCCAGAATGCCCAGGTCCAAAAATAGTTTAGATTTTTAAGTATTTCAGATTTGAGAATGAATGTTTATACAGAGTTTGTATATAGTTCAATGATTGAAGCTTCCTAATCTGAAAATTGAAATGTAAAATTGTTTAAATTCTAGAGATCAAAAATCTGAAACTTTTGATCATTATAATTGGATTTCAGAACATATTGGATTTGGACTTGTTTCTCAGTGATTCTGAGCCTTTTTTAAAAAATAAAAATATATGTTTCAATTTATCTACCTCTGAACACACTTTTTCCTAGGAGATAAATCTCTCCAGAACATTTTCCACTCAATCATCCTTTCACTTTAGAAATATATTACAAGTTTTTACATTTTTATTTTCAGACAAGTATGAAGAACTATAAAAATAGTCATATTTCATGTTAACCTGTAAAGAAGATACAGAAAAAAAGCTAAATTTTATTTTCTGAAAAGTCTCTGAATTCCATGTTTAGAGCAAATTATATTTTAATTTACTTAATGGTCTTATATTTGAAAAAGATAGTAACATTGAGACACATAAAAGTCTTTCTGACACAATTATCTATACCCATGCTAAACTGCATTTTCATGTGTCTTACCTATGTTGTATGTCAACTAGAATGAAGGATTCTATTTAAATGACTGTGCATTCAAGATGTTCAAGGGGGCACATGTAACTGTGTTCCAACCATTCTTATTGAGCTATGTCAGAGAGCAGTTGTGTGTCTCATAGCTCACCTTTCTGTATCTGGTGCCAGACACAGTTTGCATTACTGGTGACTCAGAATATCAGAGTATACTGAGATATTATTGACAATGATTATTGACATTTAAAAGTTAATTTTTGGTGAATCATCACATACCTTATCTGATCACTGTAAGTTATGTCTCCATGCTTTGTATTTTATACTGTAAACATTATATAGGTATTTTTAATGTGCCATTTGGCAAATAAAAATAAAACATGGTCTTTATTTCAACATTTAAAAGGTTAATAATCAATGTAACCTTTAAATTTAAAGTGGTTTTAGGACCTTATAGTGCATTGTAAGATTTCTTTAGCTTTATTACTTTATTTTAGTACTGACTGCCGTATATTTTAAAGTATAATATATTTATCTAGGTTGTTTTGATAGCAAGTTTTGTTTAGAAGAACAGTTAAATACATCAAGACCAATACTTATATGTAATGGCATCATTCCCATTAAGTTTTATGTTAGAAACCATCATGAAGTTATATGTCAGAATACCTTGATTTACATTCTGTCTAAACTGCTTAGAGGATTAGGGTCTTTGGAGTGTATCAAACTTTGCTGAGTCATGATACCCTCCTTGTAATTGTAAAGTGGTGACTCATTCCTGACCATCAGATGTGCATAGGAATGTAAAGCCTTTGACGATACCTTTTCAAACCTCAATAAGGGAAGACTAGAATGCTGTGGTGGGTGACTTGAACTAGAATTGTGACTATGGCTCTGCAGTAGGTCAAGAATGCAGAAACAAAATAGGGAGTCATTATGAGTTAGTAACTGAGGAATTCCCAGGTATCAAATCAGAGCAATGATAGAACCTTTCAGCAACTTTCAATTCAGAAAGAACTCTTCTGCGGTGCTAATATAAGCCAGGAAGGCTACACTTGGTCCACTGTGATAGAATGGAGGAAGTAACATTCGATGTAATGTCATGTGCTGATGGAAACAAAATAGACTAATACATTGAGGTATTTCCACTCACACTTCTACAAAGAAAGATGCTCTTTTACAGATCAAGAGAGTCCATGGAAGAAAAAAAAATCCTTATCAAGAAGAAAGTTCTTTAGTATTTTTCAAAATTTGGAGGAAAATTCATTTAAAATACAAGTTTAGACAATATTTTCTTTCATTAACACTAAACATTATACATCTTGTATGACTACTTTAAATCTAAATAATCACTGGAAACCGGAAAGTTTGTTTTGTGACAAAGAAACAGTCTGTCAAGAAAAAGAGTTTCAATCATGCATGTGTTTAATCATATCAAAGCTTCAAAATACATTAATGAAATTCTTAAAAATAAAGCATTATTGATCATTTTCAATTGTCCCTTATGTTGGGTTTTACATGTTTCATCATGTCTCAAAACAACCACACCATACAGGTAATTTCAAACCTATTTCTCTATGAGGTACTGAAATCCTAGAAACAATTTCCAAATTATTACATCTAAGAGTTTTTAAGCATGATAGATTTGCTTTGAAACCCTTTCTAATGCACTTGTTTTCTCACTAAGGTTTGGTTCTCATATTTTATGCACTCATGTAGATCTACTTTAAATTTGGTATTATAAATCTAAATGTTTTAGTTAAAATATTTATTCCATTTACATGTAATGTAACTGTTGATGTCAAGAGCTCATTATATTAGTTTCACCTTCTTGTAGTTTGTGCACTTTACACCTTTCTTCCTTTCATCCTTCCTTTGATTAACAACACTATTTTGCATCCCATTTTATCTTTCATATTGGCTTTTTAGCTAATCACTACACTTTCTATTACTTGTTCTAGAAATTGCAACAGAAATCACTAAATTAATAAAGTTTCATTTGTAGTAGAAATGAATTTTCACATGTGTGCACTTTACACACACACATATATATACATACATACATGTATGTTGTTGAATATGTGTTTTCTCCTCATTCTCTCTCACAACCACCATTTCTTTTAATCACTATTGTCTTTTGCATACTCTCAGTGATAGTTCAATTAATTTTTTTAGCATATTATTTTTGGCTTCTTTTGCCACCATCCAGAGAGAGGGGGCTTGAAAGCATTTGTTTAAACATGTAAAGTAACAGTTGGGATAAAACTCTTCAAAGGGTCTCAGTATTTTTACCTTAATTCCAAATTTCTAGTTCAAGCTGGTTAAGCTTGATGATTTTTGCCTAGCTCCTCTGCCTACTTTCCTTCTTTATCATGAGCCCATCAGTCCGCTTTAGGCATGTGCACTATCCTGTCACGTTTTACCTCTGCTTACTTTCTTCTACTTGCTCCATGCCTGGCTGACTCTTATTACCACATATAATTTAAATATTTCTCCTTTTAAAAAATAAATTGTATTATTTTTCAGTTTCAAAGTGACCCCCAGAGTCCCCAAAATAAGCTTCTTTAAAATTAGCAAAGAACACTAATTTGTCTCGTTTATTACAGTATTAATGATACACTTTGAAAAAACAAACAATTGCATGGAATAATGTAGTTCATTTAATAACAGATAATGAAGAATGGAATTTTCAGGCTTACTCAGAAAGTAATTAGCATAAATAGTACATATCTTCTTGCTTATTATTTCTCATTTGTCTCTTCATCAAAATAGGTTGTTACAAGAAAGAAGTAATTTCAAACATTTGAATTTGCTGATTGATTTACCGTATTTGGAGCCCAATGTAATCATAGCAAAAGTATAATACAATTAAAAGCAATTTAATATATATAGGCTATTCTTGAATTTTTTTGTCAGCCCAAATTAACTTATAGTGTGGCTGATGAATACAAAGCTTTAATTTGTGAGAATTCTTTAGAATATTCAAAGACTTCCTTCAAAATAAAAATTGACAGTTTCTTTAATCACCTGTTTTCTATTATAAAAATAAAAGTTTTAAAATATTTTTATTAAATAACATCCCAAGTTATTTTGAAGAAGAAAAGGAAATAATAAAAGTTTTGTGTTTATTTGGAAGAAATACGAAAATTAACTTTTCTTTGTCTTTCCCATATCAATTGCTTTCCTTTTGTCTATGAACAGATTTCTGTACACAAGTCTCTGACTTTACCCATTCCCAATTTGTTTAATTCATCCAAGTGAGTGATAAGGGGATCCATTTAGTTTTCCTTTTTTCATTCCTAGTTGTGAGTGTGGATCTTGATAAACTGTAGTAACTACCCAACTGCCAATCTAGTTTAGAAGCATGTCTTCAGTCCTTAGATGGTCGGCTATATGTCTCTGTCAAATTATTTCAACCGTTTACAATCAGTTTTTTCTCTGATTACAAAATAAGTACATCTATTTTATAGACTTTTGCATAATTAATGATAATCATATGGGCAAAACACCACATCATATATTTGGTGCAATTTTAGAATATTTTGGTTTTAAAAACAAAACAAAACAAAACAAAACAAAAATCTTGGAGGTGAGGTCTCACCTGGGTTAGATGCAAACTGATCAACTCCTGTGATCCTGTGGCTCAGTCTCCTGAGATGCTCCAACTGCAGACTTGCACTGCCACGCCCATCATGTTTTGATTACTTAATGTAATCAATTCTGGGTGGAAATACACTGCCACCTCTGAGTCTCTGAATTTTCACAGTGAAGCTGTGCTTAGTTTCTGTCAAAATCTCATTAGAATTTTTGTGGCTTTCTTCACCATCTGGTATCATTAAAATTATGCATCATATGATCCTCTTTTTAAAAAACAAACTTAGCCTTTTTTGGAAAAAAAAAAGATTCCAAGGGTGAAATGCTCACGTGATTAATAAATAGCAAGTTCTGTCGGTCAGAAGGTAAAAATAATGGGTGCTTGGTGAGTGTTCACACCTGTCATGTGTGAAGGAGAGCATCTGAAAATTTTAAGGCAAACAAAATGGCACAAAATGGCTAACAATACCTGCAACAACTGTAGTTTCTAAAATGGTAAACTTTATTTGAGTAATATGTTTGTAAATGTTGATAGAGATAATTAAGTCATAATTATATTCAGCTTGATCAGTAGCCTCTTAATACTTTATGGTGTCAAGAGTGATTAGATTCAATAAAAAGGAAGGGAAATTGCCATAAGCTTGAAAAATAAAACAACTTCACAGGGAGATTTTAATGCTTATATTTTCCTTCATACTAACACACACACACACACACACACACACACACACACACATACATGTATATCTTATATATAAATAACAGCCTACTTTTCAAAATTATGTCAATTTTTATAGTACTGTCACAGTAATAATATGAAAAGAGTCTAAAGTTTATAAGAGCATAAAACTTAATAAAAGTCACAGTTAATAAAAATGTTCAGGCGGTGGTGGCGCACGCCTTTAATTCCAGCACTTGGGAGGCAGAGGCAGGCGGATTTCTGAGTTCAAGACCAGCCTGGTCTACAGAGTGAGTTCCAGAACAGCCAGGACTACACAGAGAAACCCTGTCTTGAAAAACAAACAAACAAACAAACAAACAAATAAATAAAAATAAAAATATTCATAAACTTTAAATTTTCTGAGTAAGTAAAATATTTTGGGATATTCTCCATTAATTAATTAATTAATTAGTTAATTATTTGAGACATGGTCTCACTGTGTAGCTCTGGCTGGTCTCAAAGTCTTTGTGTAGACCAGGCTGGCTTCAAACTCTCAAAGACCCAACTGGAAAGGAAGAGGAAGGATAAGGAGAAGGGGAAGGAGAAAGGGAGGGAAGCAGAGAGGAAGGGAGGGAGAGAGAGAGGGTGAGAGAGAGAGAAATGCTCTGAAATATTTTGATGATTCAAAATATTTTGAATCACCAAAGCTCACTCCTTGTGACACACCTCTTCCAACAAAAGCACACATCTTAATCCTTCCCAAACAGTTCCACCAACTAAGGATCAAGTATTCAAATATATGAGCCTATGAGGGGCATTGTTATCCAAACTACCACATCGTTCCAAGCCTTTTTAAACAAGTATTTTTCTAATACATTTGAGTAACGCATGCTTGCTTAGAATCAGAATCAATAATAGTTTTCATATTATTCATTATATGAAAAATACTCATTAAAGTAATTCTATTCATGCACATGGTTTGTCTTTCTTTTCCAGTTGTTCTCTATTTTCTTGATGTATATAACTGAAGTAAAGTAATACAGTCCAAACAGCACCAGAGCTCTGTGGATTGTCTGACAACAAGATTCAGTTCAAGTTATTTACAACATTTCTTAAGCATTACTTAGCCCTTCACTGATTTCCTTGATTCCAGCATTTAAAAGCTGAGAATCAGTCTCAGATTCACAAAGCCTTGTACTCAGGCAGTGATATTGCCAATCTCTTCACATCCTGCAATTTTAGGCTATAATTTTGAGTGCTCTGAAGTATTAAAAGATGGTATCTTTGGGGAGACATTTTGTTTAAAATGCATTAAAATTCCTATATCATCTTGAGAACCATGTTTCATGAATAAATGCATTCAGTACACTCCATACACTGGGAGCTGACATTTGTGAAAACCAGTTTGAAGGATGAGAGTTTTAGGCACACTATTATTCACTATACCTTGAGATTAAATTATTTTTCTCATTCTCTCCTCCAAATAATTAGGTTTATATCAGTTATGGGAGCAGCAATGGCTAACTAAGGATATATGAGAAATCCTGAACAACTTCCCAAGAGGAAAATTTCTCCTTAATAATGAAAATGTAAAAATTAGCATCTCCTTTGTTCTTTACATAGACCTTGGACTCAGATTGCTTTTATATTTCACAAGAAGTGGGCCACTAGACTAGAAAGCTTCATAGTCTGAATCTAAATTAGTTACACATAGAACTGTGACTTTCCTCCCAATAGAGTGAAGTGTAAGGCTTTAAGAAAATGAGAAGTATCTAAGAATGATTGCAATTAAACACCATTTCTTCTCCAGATTAATCAAATCAAATGCTTTATGTGCCTCAATGTATGAAATAGATTTGACTTATAGTCTTAATTGTCTATTAATTATTTAATACACATGTGTGTACTCTAAGGATTGACTCCAGGCATCTACATGCAGAACATACACTGATCTAATCCTAACCCCTAGGGGAGTTTTAAGTTTACAAACTTTGAAGGTAATTTTATAGAAAATTAAGAAGAAAGGGATGTGACTCTAGAGTTTTAAACTCAGATACCAAATAAGTGGGTTGTTAAAGCTGACATATGGAAAATCAGAGATAACACATTTTGTGGTGGGACAAATATTTTCCCCAACTTATTTACAAGATATTCCAGTTATAAATGTTGTATAAACTCGTAGAGACTAAAATTTTACTTGGGATCTACAATGAATAAATCCAGTAACCTTTCTATGTTTGTATTTAGTGATACAGATACTTGACTTGATTCCAGTATTGATTTAATATTCCACAGACTGGCAAATTAATTGCCTCAAATAGTTTCCCAAACTTACATATTAGGTTCTCCATATTTGAAGTAAATACCTTCTGATAAGCAGAAATAACAGGCAGACCTAAACACTTTGTGGTTTCTTGTCTTTTTTTTTTTATAGTGGTTTACAATAGCAATGCTACTTTGTTTTATAATAATATTTTTCCTATCCATACATAAAAAGTGCTCAATACATATGTCAATGGTGACCTACAATGAAAGGCTATATAAAACCACTCTATTTGTATTCAAGTGTGCAGACAAAAGTGTGCCTTCTTGATCTGCTCACCTCACACTTGGACATTTCCTAATCTAATTTTCTCTTGGCTTACTCCCAGTGACTTTCACCACGCAGTTATGTGTTTCTTTTTTTTTTTTTTTTTAAATGATCTGTCATCAAAGTCTCTGGCACTTTTTTGTTCATGTGCTGTTAAAAAGGCATTTTAGAACAGTCTTCACATCTGCCCATGGAAGCTGGTGTTTTAAGCGAGCTATTTTGAAATACTGGCACAAAGTCTTTCTTCTCTATAAAAGAACTGAGATTGATTTGTGCTTAAAGCTAAGCCATTTCATTATGCCATTAAGAAAACAAACAAGGAACATAAAGAGAAATCATTTATCTGCTAAAATTTTGATATTATTAGGCATTAATTTATCACTTATACTAAAATATAATTTGAAAATTGGTATATTTTTGTAAAAGTGATTGACTTTGCATTTATTCAATTCTTAGTAGGTTTATGTTTATGTGTTGTGTTTTGGTGTGGTATTATTCCATTGAATTCACTGAGTATTACTTGATTAGCTCTAGAAAAGTCTATAAAAGATTGCTCATTTTATTATCATTTGCTGAAAATCTTCAACATCTCCCTAGTGTTCATCAAATGCCTATATAATTAAATATTAAGATCTTTTTTTCCCTACTGGACTCCTTATTTTTTAATAATATTTTACAGTTCCTGCTAGATTTCCTTTTTGTTTTTTACTACTAAGAGATGACTTGACTTAATAAATATTTTCTTCTTGTAAGGTTTCTTCATCGTGTGCATATGTGTGTGTACAATTTTATTAAAGTTTCAACAGTTTCTTCTATTATATATGTACTTAAAATTTAAAGAGAAATTCAGACTTGATCTGTAGACCAGGAGGCTGGCCTTGAACCCACAGAAACCCACCTGCCTCTGCTACCTGAGTGATAGGTTTATAGGTGTGTCCACCACCACTAGAGGGTGAGTAAAATTCTCTTAAATCAATAATTAGAGCCATTTTCTTACTTTCCTTTTATATGGTATAGTATATTATGTTAGTCCTAGAGTTTTATTATTCACGTTTTATCTGTATTCTCTTTGGACATCAATTCTAAACTGCAGAATAACACCATCACCCTCCTGCATGGAACTTCTACCAATCTCCCTTTCGGTCCTACAGAAAGCATTTCATCACAAGTAGACTTGTGAACACTGAACCACAATATTTTTTATGAACTAATTGTCACTGAATTCTGAGATGCTCTTTGAACACTGATTAGCTGGATATGTCTATATTTCAATTTAGAATAAGAAAATCTGTATCTTTCATTAAGTCTAAACTTAGTGTCTAAAATAAAAGCTCATTTTATATGATGTTTCCTTCTTTATATATAAATACTGTTTTTAAAAAACCACAGAAGTAGTTGGTGGAGTGGTTATTGTATCCTCCTTGAATTTCCATTGAATTTTTAGAAGAGAATTAACAGAACCCCAGGGGAGCATTGGATGTGCATTCAGTTTTTCTCAAGCCTCCTTTTAGAGGTTTCCAGGTCATAACATGAGGACACAGAAGTTTGTGTAATAGCAAATATTATGTTGTACTTTCATATTTAATTTTGTGTTTCGTTGAGTGCTTAGATATTCACATGCAGAAGTGTGCTAGGCTCTTACATTCAACACACACTAGCAGCCCCATGAAGAAAGGTGTATTTCGATATAAATGTGTTGTTAGCTGTTGAAATTTCTGTTATCACTCCAAGTAGTAGTTGAAAACATACTTAGAAGACATTCAGACTCAAGCAGGGTGATTTATAATTCCTTGCTTTCAGTTTTTCACATGCTATCAATAGTAAAGAATAACATCAAGGAATAAATGATTTTATTAATTTCTATCAAAAGAACTTCAAGTTTCATACTTTATTTTCTTGTTACCTACCAGTTGATTTGCTTGTACTGCACAGATGAAAATATTAACTGCTATTAAATAAGATGTACCATGAATCACTTTACTTTTCAATATTCATTCTATTTCTTGCTATTCATGGTCTCTTAATATGTATTATTTTTTGATCCGTTGACTCAAAATTTGAAATAATATTCAACTGTAGAACAGTATTTTTAACCTTATTTTTATTTCATGTGTGTTGGTGTTTTGTCTTCCTGTGTGTGGTCAGAACTGGGAACTGTAGTGACAGACAGGTGTGAGCTGCCACGTGGGTGCTAAGAATTGAACCCTGGTCCTTTGGAAGACTGTTAGTCACTAAAGCATCTCTCCAGTCCCTAAACTATAGAAATACTATTGTCAAAATTTTAAGGTTTAGATTTGACATTTATTGATTCTGTTTTACTAGGTTCCTCTTAATTGCAGATTGAAGATTTAGTTTTGATGTTTTGCTTCTAAATCTTCAATTCTAGTGAAATCACACAAAGCTACAGGAATAAAAGTATTTATATTATATTTTAAATTACTTGTTTTACTGATGTAGTTCATTTTGTTCTTGTCTTGGTAAATTCCATAGGAATACAACTTTTTGACAGTAATAATTCAGTACCAATAAAATCTGTAGTTAAAATAAAATCACTGTTGTTAACAATAGTTTGTGTTTATATTATACATTGTTAATATTTTCTAAGGATTTTTAATATGTTTAATGCTTAGTGATTAAATATATAGTTATAAAAGAACCATCATCTTTATTTTACTCGGGCTTCTAGACTAAACTGCTTTTCAGTTTAACCAGTAATAGTATAGAATGAGGTTAGTAGTAGAAATTCAGCTAGCACTATACCACTAACATAAAACACATTTGAAAAAAGAAATAGAGAGAATCTGGGGCTTCTGTCATAACTAATCAGTTGATCAAGCATTTTCAATGCTACTGTGGTGTACATATAAAAATGCAAATGGTTTGCTCACATATTACCACTATTACAGTCACTCAAATGAATTTAAGTGAGGAGAATTTTATATTTCTTTGCTGAAGTTAGTGTTTTATTCAGGAAAGCAAACCCCGTGTATTCTAAAGCTAGAAATGTCAGGAGACTAGTCAGGATGGCAACAGCTCTCTTGCTCCATTAAACAAACATTTCACACAACAAACACAAAGGCCAACCATAGTATTGATACATCCCAAAGTGTACTGGCCTCCAAGCCGACGGGATTAGCAAGTTGGCCTGCATCCTTCCTTTTTCATTACTTACTGTAACTAATCAATGAGCAGATCGTTGGACTTGAGGATTAACTTCTTGAACATGTTTCTCATTACTCAATCTTTCTTCACACCTTGCCTTACCCAGCATAAAATTATATATTTAGTCCTTTACAAAGATATATAATCTCCAAAAGGAAACTATAATAGCAGGGAATATTTTTAACTCTTTAAAAAATTTATGTCAGCTTTATCTTTAATTTCTGCATGAGTAGAATTTCTCTCAAAAGGACATGCCCAGAAAATTTTTTGCCAAATCAATAATTCTTGAACAAAACCAAAGAGTATCTTGGACCTAACTGGATTTGCTCTTGTCTGTATTTATTCATCATCATTCTATATTGATTCTTTGACTCATTACATCATTCTGTTTGTTTATAAGTTACTGTTTTGATTAAGAAACCTCTCTTGAAAATTTTTATTCAGTTAAGTGTTCATAAAGTTATAATTTTATAGCTTTTTATGTGGCTTGTGATTTTTTTCAGTGATATGAATGATTTTCAAGTGACAGAGATAAGTAAACATTCTCTAGATAATAATATAAATTTTATGATCCTATTTAAATGAACATTTAAATATCACTAAGAATAAAATAAAATATTTCCCAAAGGAAACTTTTAAAAATAGAGCTAATCTTCCATTTGCCTTTAAAGTTATATATAGTATATTTTAATTTTTGTTGATACTTATATCAATAAATTAACATAATTTAAAAGATAGCACATGAGGATCTGTTAATCACCACCAAGAACATTGTGAAGCTGAGTATCCATAATGCCATAAAAATTTAAAATAATGGTAATAAAATTGCACTCTGCAGTGAGTCTAGTGTTCATCAATGACAGAAAGCCACAATGAAAATTATTCAAAGTTATAAATTTATTTGGTAAATATACGTTAAAATGCAAATAAGGAAACCTAAAGTCTATACAGCTTTGCTGTGGTAAGTGATGGCAACGTTGATATTTGTTTCTTTTGGATTTGGAGAGAAATAATAATCTTAAATTCTCTATGCTAATGTAATATCTTGCAAAATGCTAGTACTTATTGACATAGGCAGTGTACAGTGATCTGCAGATTTAAAAGTCATTGCTAATTATGCCCTGCTATAGTTAAACTCACAAATATTTCATTTTATTATAAATTTCTATGTTAAATATGAGCTTATAATTACAAAAGATAAAAATATTCATTGTTGGTAAGCCACTGTAAAACTGTAGCAAAATCCAGTGGTGTAAACTGTTGTTGGGGAGAGTCTAGGAACAGGTGCCCTAAGTCTCATTCATCAGCTCAGCATTACTACTAAGCAATGTCTAATTCAGCATCTGAGGCTCTATTGTCTCTTTCTCCAAGTCAAAGGGGAGAACAAATGGTAGAGTGAGCCCCAGTCCAATCCCTTGATTGGTAAGACTTATAAATGTCACACTTGCTTCTGTTCACATCCCAGTGAACACTGCTCAGCACATGTCTGCAGTGACTGAGTGAAGCTGGTTTTAGCAGACTCTGCTTGTTGGAGCAGCTGCTGTTCATCACATTGCCGTAGAAATCCCACTTTGATTTCTCTTGTGACATTCAATACTGAAGGTAAATTGTCAGTGGTGTACTGCAACCAGGCTATTTTAATTTTTGAAATATTGGTAAACCTTGATTCAGTTTTGTAAAATGTTTTTGCTTGAAGCTCTATAGGCTAGCTCTATAGGCACATATCTACTTGACATTTTTTTCTGGATTAATTAGAGTGGAATGTATTTCTAATCCTGAAGTTGGCATCATAGATGAAATTATAATAATGCAATTGGGATGGATTTAACAGTAAATATTACCATTGTGTTTTATAGCTTATATAATAGGTACATAATTTTCTATCCGGGTACATTATAGCAAACATAAACTACTATTAGATATTCTTTTATCTTCACATTTTCATGGCCTAATTTAAACATCCTTTGCAATTATATTGATTGGCCTAAAATGTTCTTAACCTGTCCTCGTTCAGCATTATCCAATAGAACTTTTCTGTGATGATAGAATATTCTAGAACTGTTTCATCTAGTATCATATTGCCACCTATGTGAGATTTTGGGTCATTTGCATTATGACTGATGTGACTTAGAAATGGAATTTTAATCCTTATTCTGCTTGATGGATTTAAATATCCACCCACTACATGGAGTACACAAATCCATTCACTTCCTGCTCCATCTACTGATTTATTTCAGCTACATCTCTTTCTTTGCATCATATTACTTCCTAAACGTCTTCTCAGGCATGTAACTATTCAATATTTATGTATTGAGTATTTTCTCTTTTGGGTAAAAAATTTTTAGTTTGTTTGAGTTTAGCTTTAGACCACT
Organism: Rhabdomys pumilio; assembly: GCA_030674055.1. Lineage (NCBI taxonomy): Eukaryota > Metazoa > Chordata > Mammalia > Rodentia > Muridae > Rhabdomys > Rhabdomys pumilio. The sequence goes on from JANHMN010000007.1 coordinate 19,841,613, forward strand.
TAGCAATGATAAAAATACTTTATTGCTCAGATCAAAAATAATTTTATTTTTTATAAGAATAATGCAGAGTATATTTAGATTCTAATTATGACTACTTTATAGATGCATAAAATGACACACCACACGTTCATTGGCTTCTGCCTGACATCAAATATCCAGCAAATGATTGAGCTGGGATGAATGTAAATCTGAGGCAAGCAGGCTTCACATAGGAGGCTTTCAGTCCAGTATTTACCATCTCATCATTCTAGAGAGTGGGATTTTATGAGTGGTTCTCTTTATTCAAAACTCATTACAGATGGGCCTTTCTGAGAACATCATTTGTATATTCATAATGCAGGAAAATATATTGCTTTTGGCAAGAAGAAAGGGGGAAAAGGATCTGTAGTGGTCAGATTTAACTCAGGTTCATCATCATCTCTGTGTTAAAATTACTTAGAGGCATATTGTCCATAATTAAGTCATCTTACCCACTAATATTACAGAAGAAGAGATACCTTTACATGACATAACATCTATCATTTTAAGCATGCCCCCAAGCCTTATTTTCAGATTGCTCATAAAATTTCTCATTCTCTAGAGAAATGTGATCTCTAAGAAATAAATGTCTCTGTCAAGTCACAAGTAATATGAGCACATGATGAAAAAATGGAATTGCTGAGTCTCAGATGGGATATTGCAGTATTGTAAAATTGATTTTATTCCCTGGCATTTAAGTTCTCATGGTCATTTTAGGATTTACCTTCTGGATATAAAGGGAAGGTTATGATACCTTTTAAGGAGGTGGGAAATAAAGGGCTTTGGTCAGGAAACAGGAGAATATTTTTTTTCACAGACAATTTTTTATCATAAAATGCTAATGTTGGTGTTCTTGTCTTTATGTCTATGCATTCTTTAGCTATGAGGATAACAGACCCTTCATCAAGTAAGAATGACCTGAATGGCTGATAAATTGCATTTATCAGTGTGGTCCCATGAACCAGCTGTCAGATCAGTACTGAGAAACCACTAGAGCTTCTGTCATTCACATTGAGGCAGAAGAGCAAACTGTTCAGGAGATACTGGCATACAATGTATATGCAGAATACTGCAAATGTATTGCCAGAAAGGAAAAATAATCCCACCTCACCTCTGTTGATGGGATATCTATCGTTTGATCATAGTGCCTCAGTAACACCACTTCTGTGTGGTACAGACTCGTCTTTCATGGAGATCTCCTCTAATAGTGATGTTCTTCCATGCTGCATATATCCAAATTTTTCTTGTGCATCCCTCTATCATTTCTATTAAAATATTTTGTGACTTAGTAGTGTACTTTTTTAAACAATTCTATGGATATAGAAACCACCCAGTTACCATTAAGATTAATGATTTCCTGTATTCACTATATTTTTAAAAGGGGAAAAGGGACTTTTAAACATTCAATTTTATATAGGCAAACCTTTCCCTTTGAAAATTTGACACCTGTATCATGATGAATATTCTCATTGCTTATGCATACAATGAAATTTTTGAAACAAAGTGACAAGTCTGTACCAGTCTAACAAGTGGAGAGATAATGGTAACAATTGGACATTTGCTTATAATTTTAAACTCAATATGTCCTGCAAGAATCAACAAAGTCTGGCCACCCGTGGGCCACGTTGCTGTAGACTTTCAGTTTGTTCTTCTGGTGAAGAGTCCTTTGTTTCCATTCCCTGACTCCATCACACTTACTGCTTCATGCTTTTGCTTATTCTTCTTTGGAAATCAGAGCTCACTGCAGTTCTAGACCATTTAACCCTTTGATCCATTGTGTGTTTTCTACTGGATAATGGCTGACTTCGGTATTTTGTGACATTGTTTGGTCTCTAAATCTAAGTAGATACTTTCTCTGTAGTTAATGATGATCCTTTCCATTTATTTTTCTTTTTTTTTCTGATATCTGTAAGAACCCAAGAGCTATTGTATGTATGTTTCCATATTTTGGAATTCAGTTGTGAAATAAGTATTAACATTAAAGGTGTTTTCTAATTCATATAAGCAAATGTGCCAAATGCAAGAGCAAATCTTCATCCAACAGTGTTGATATTTTACAGGAAATCAGACTCATTTAGTGGACATTTAAATCTGAAATACAATGACTGATTGTGTGGAAGAAAAATAACAATATTTATAAACCATTTAATAAGCCTCTGGGACCATGTCTTAAATTCTTTAAAAAACCAAAATAATTAAATTCAGATTATGGTGACATGTATTTTTCCCTCTTTGCTTTCCTAAGATTCAATCTCCCCAGGTATTTCCTCCTTGGACAACAAAGATGAAAATTATATAGAGTACTGAAAAGAAATGTAAACTTTCTGTGTTCAAGGAAAGGATCCTGGGACAGTAAGGGGTGGGGCTAAGAATGTGTAGAGATCTTGGATGCTTTCAGTCCTATTCTCCATTCCACCTGCAAGTTGAGAAAGAGTCCATGTCCAGTTACTAGAGGCCCGTCTATGAAATTAGTTCATCTTATGTTTCTAGTAAATGTGTAGCATGACCTTAAATATATGAGCTTCTGTCACCAATTTATTACTGTTAAACGTGGCATCTTGGAGGAAATGAAGTAAATGGAGTAAAGGTGGTTGCTCACCTTTTCTGCTGTGTTACTCCAGTCATACCACTTCATCCCCATCCTCAGCTTCATCCTCTTCCCTGAGTTTGTAGACACCTTAAGAGATGAAGACATCCTAAGTCTATTAAGATACCAAACGCCCAATTTTGTAAACCTGGGCCAGTGTGATCTACAAGATAGTACCCAAAGGCTAAAAGGTTGTTACCGCTGAGTGGAACGTTGTCTTTAACCTGCTGTACCCTGTGATTGCTTACTTCACATGTCGGTAATCACCTTTAAATATGTGCTTTAGCTGGATGAGCATAGCCCAAGCATTAAATGCCAACGTTTGCAGTGCAGAGTGGGCAGATCTCAGATTTCAAGTCCAGCCTGGTCTACAGATCAAGTTGCAGGATAGTTAGGGATATACAGAGAAACCTTTTCTCAAAAAAGAAAAAAAAAAGAAAGAAAAAAAGAAAAAAAAAGTCTTCCAATATTGTTTCCTTCTACTCAAGAGTTGTTTTTATTCCCCCAACAAATATAATCATTTTATTAGAAAAGAAAGTAACTTTGGAAAAAGCGGTATACAAATGTATTAGCTGAAGCACTGAAAGATTGATTGCATTCAAACAGATGTACGAAGTCCTTATGGTGAAGACTAACGAATCTTTAAAGACTTTTCTCCTTTCTCATTCACTGTAATTACATATCCATACCATTTGCATATGTATTGCAAACACATGAATAATTTATGGCACAAATCTGCTTTTGCTTAAATGAATTTCTGTGTTCATAACATTTTCATCCATGTATTGCCCCTCAAGTTTGAACTTGTAGTCCTCATCAAAATCTTCAAGCTCTTACACCTCTTGTCTCACATTTCTGTCAGTAAAACCTACCATAGCTTTTCTTTCTTCAGTGTCAGTAGCATTGATAGGACATGGTTTTGTAACTCGGGACTTGCTGTTTGGTTTGCTAACCCTGGATTTTCTCTTCTCTCCACAGGTCGTGGGTTATAGGTGCAATAGCTCTGCTCTGCCTGTTAGGACTGACCTGGGCCTTTGGACTCATGTATATTAATGAAAGCACAGTCATCATGGCCTATCTCTTCACCATTTTCAATTCTCTACAGGGAATGTTTATATTCATTTTCCACTGTGTCCTACAGAAGAAGGTAAGCTACAGTTTTGCCAGACCCTACAGTCTATATCTCATGACAATAAAAGATGCCTACCATGTTCGCATGTAGCATTCATGTGAATTTTTTCAAAATGAAATATGTTACTCTACTTTCTCAAAACACCAAATGTATTTCTCTAATTTACTTTTACTACTAATAATAACATACACACAAAAGAAACATATAAGAGGTGAGAAGGCAGTTTTCAAATTACTGAAAACACATTTTAATTATCTTCACAGTGCTCAAAAAGTAACTTCTTGCCGACTTGTGTGTGTATCTACAGGGAGAAAAATGGAAATTGTATTTTAGAAAGTAATTTCTCAAATTAAATCATGGAATTGACTGGTTCCCTGATTTCATATATTGATAAGCAAATAAAATAATTCATTAAAAAGCCACTTGTATCTCTATTCTTGTTTCCATAATTGAGTTCTAGAATTAACCACCAGGATCTAGCATGAAAGTCCCCAAAGGTAAAAGAACAAGTCTTTCCATAAGAGTCTCCGAGTCCAAAACCAATAAGATGTAAAAATCTCCACCTGTGTGTCTGAAAATCTGGTTATGAAACTGATAATTTCCTGATACACATCTTTCAAAATTAACCCTGGATTTTTTTTAAAAGCTACTTTTATTAATTAGATATTTTGTTTCATATACTAATTAAATATTTTTGTTTCATGTTTTTTAAGTCATAAGATTGAGTTTTCCATTTCAATACTTTTAAACTTTATCCAAAAAGTGCCTCTATAGGTTTTTGTTAACATGGAACCTTAGCCAATTGCCCATGTTTAGTCTTCAGAACCTCAATGTAAAAGCTTCTCTGATTTTTAGTAAGTTAACTAACCTCATAATTTCCCCAGTTTGCTCATAGGTGACATGGAGGTGATAAAAATAATTATGAAGTAGTTTAAAAAGTGGCTCTAAAAATGAAGGGAAAATAATTTTCGATCTCAGAAAGTAACAGCAAGACTTTAATTATATTTTGGAAAACAGCAGAAATGAGGACTAATATTCTCTATCTCTAATAATTCTTTAATCAATTCTTGAATCAAAAATAAAAATCATAGTACCGTCAATAACAGTCATTAAGATTAATGTCCACTTCTTAAGGACAAGAATAAAACAATTTTATTGTGCTTCACTTTTAGCTAGTAATAAACGTCTAGAATGGTTTCCTGTGGTCACAAATATGGGATAGAGGAATAAAGATCAATTATTTACCTATTAGAAAGAATGAGTTTTATGCAGATGGGGTCAAATTCACTTCCAAAGACAGTCTAGAATTAAATGAATGAAGTCTGTCAAATGAGGATATTCTCAGAATTTCAGTAGCTCAATTCACTATTTTATTTTCACTCAGTGACACATTTGATGAAATACCATGAAGACACACAGCTAGAAAAATCTCAGCAAGTCTTCAACACATAATTTTGTTATCATCATGGGTGATGAGATCCAGCAGATAATCTGGGAAAGATATAGAGTCTTGTAGAAACCATCAGGATGTGGCTTGTATCACTTCTACTCACTTTCCATGAGACAGGAATCCACAGATGGTATCAATTAAACTTCTAGGGGCACTGGGAAAGATAGTTTAACTCATAGCATGTATACCCAGAAGCATAGCAACTTGGTGTGGCTACCATAAAAAAATTAGCTGTACTTGATGGGCTTAAAGAGGAAATGGTAAGGAAAAAGATAGAAAGAAGTGTCAGAAGAATAGAATCAGAATCAAGAGCACACTTTAAAGACAGGAGAAAGCTCAAAAGCATGGTCATTAGCATTTTAATGGGCATGAAAGAAGCTGGTGAAGCTAAATGCTCTGAAAGATGTAATTTTGGAAAGAAGAAAACCATAACTGATTCTAACAGAAACAGAAAGTTGGTCATCAAATCAGGAGACTAAGGAGAAAGGTAGAAAATGTCCTTAGGAATCAGGGACCACGGTAAATAGTAGCATCATCTTAATGCACAGCAAGTTGCAATTCATACTTACCTGTCATCTTTCCTTTATACATTAGAAGAATTTGAAGACAGAAAATTTAACGTTAATATAGAAGCTACCTACTAAGCAGTAAAGCTAACTTTTAAACTTTATTAATAAACTGATTTGATTGTATTTTATCAGCAAATCTTTATAGCATATGTATTTCTTACTTTACATAAAGACATGATTGAAATAAATAAAAAATGTTTTTAATACTCATGTACTTGAGAACCCATATCCAAGAATAGTGTTCTAATTATGATTATCATATCTAACAAATCAGATTTTAAATTATATGTATCAAGTTAGTGTGCTTTGCTTTAGACAGAACTCAGGAAAGTAGGACACCTGGAACAAATTCAATTAGCTCCTTTTTATTTTCCAATAATTGCAATTATTGCAATTATTATATTTTAAATGTGTATGCTTAAAATTTAAAGTATATACATAGAAGTGGGTCTTGTCTCAAAACCTTAGAAACATTGACTTAGTCTGTGTCTGTTGCTGTAACTGAATACCCAGACTAGATAATTATAAAGGATTAAGCTTTCTTTATTGCTTCCTTCTAAAGACAGGGAAGTTTGAATTGAGGTGTTGTACTTGTGTGGTCTTCTTCTTCCTTTATAACATGGTAGAAAGCATCCTATGGCAAGCTAGAAGAAGCGGCTAGCAGCTATGCCTTTCTCTTCCCAGAGAGCAACTATTGCCACCCCAGAACCTCATTTTATCTTAATTAGCTCCCAGAGACCCTACCTCCAATAACATTAACATGTTAATTTTAGGACAAAGTTTCCAACAGATAAACTTTCCAGGAGACAAATTCTTACTAACGTATTGACTATAGGGTACTTAATGGATATAATATATACTTACTAATATATAATATATATTTACTAATAGATATAATATATACTTACTAAAACATGATTGAAAACATATCTTCATGTTTATAATAAATTATATTCATTTTTCTTTCAGTTTAAAGAAATAGTGGCAATTTTATTTAGTGTCAAGAATATGTCTCAGCATCATCAAGTAGAGACATTTTCTTACACAAGGAGCCAAGTACTTGGCTTTGATTTTGTGGAAATGTACTTAAAATTCTTTTAAAACATTCAGAGTAAACTTTATTAATACATATTTGATCTTGCAATTGCTTATGTGTTAAAAAAATCTATAATATCCAGTTTGGGGATTTTAAATTTATAAAGTTACTTGTTGATTGAACTCTTAAATAGCATTTAAACTTGTTGAGTTCAAATTTATTTTCTAATGCAGATTGTATGATCCACATTAGAACTTTTTAAAAAATATTTACATGAGCTACATTAAAATTGGCCAGTGTTGCCTTTGAATTCACCTATTCAGTATAACCGCTTTCAGGATTATTTATTCTTGTTTGAGTGTATGGAAAAATTATTCTATTTGTAAGATCGATTCTCTTTTCTGTCGTCTATATTCTAGATTGTATCACACTGAAATAAACTAGAGTTCTCAGATGACATATGACTTGAAGTAGATTGGATATTTCATGAACATCGTCCATGTTAATTTTTTAAATTAAGACATGTGCTGAACACTTTAAATTATATCAGAACAAAGAAGCATAGGCATATTGAATCCTGTGGCAGTGGAGCTGTCATGGAACTCTGCATCGCCGTATCTAGGTTTGCTGGTTATAAAAATCAGTGCATAATATTCAATCTTTCTTATAAAATGAAAATAGTTCATAGTGAACTCCTATGGCTTGTTTGGCAGTGCTTCTTTGGTAACTAAGAGTGCTTCTCCAAATCTCTCTTCTCTCCTTTTCTTTCTACTACAATATTTGTTCCAGTCCAAAAAAAAATGTTATAGATTAATGGAAAACAATCATTGGCTGGGTGCACCCGACTAAGAAAGTGAGATTTGAGGAGATCAAAGTTTTTAAAGATGCTTCTGAAATTTAGGACAGATATCCAAACTATTCTATAACACGTATCTTTCTTTGTTGAAGAATTACTTTTAAGGTTTCTCAAGTCATAATCAAATTATTGACATATTATTATTAGAATAATCAATGCCCAGCAGATATTGATTATAATAACCATTCTAATAAAATATTTCTTCATTCGTCACATACGGTTAGAACAGACTGCTGCCTTCTCTTATCTTTCTCAACCTTATCTTTTCAACAGAATAATTCTAAACTATCTTTTTAGAGATTTCTCTAAACTATCTTGATAAGCTTTGCTTGGGTCCCACCTCCCATGCCCAGCAGGGTCTCTTCTTTTTTTTTTTTTATTTCACTCCTCATCTCTGTCATTGTTATTCACGGGTAGGTGAGAATCTGGGGCCACACTAAGCAAGGATTCAACTTCCAAGTTATGTCCTTTCCTTCTAGTACTGTTTTTACTATTTTTTTTCCTCCTTACTGTGACAAAATAAGTGTCAAAGCACCTTAAGGTAGAAGCAAGTATTCAGACTCACAGTTTGAGATGAGGTAACACTTCTGGAAGGGAAGACATGAGGCAAGTTTGCGGGGTATAGGATATACCACACCAGGTCCTCAGTCAGGAAGCAGAGAGCGATGCATGCTGGTGTGGTATGCCTTTTGTTGATATTTTATTCAGTCTGGACCTCAGTCTGTGGTACAGTGCTGTCTGTCTTCAGTATGGCTCATCCCTCCTCATTTAAGGCTCTTAGAAATAGACCTTCAAGATACACTCCTGGGATTGTTCACCTGATTTTAAATCCAATCACACTGAAACTAAAGATAACCATTGTACCATTATTACCACATATAAACATTGGAAAAATGTGAGCCTTTCCAAGAAACCAGAATATGTTGTAAAACAGTAATAGGCACAATATCACATCACCCTGGACCCTTATATGTGCACAATAAGTATCACAAGGTATTCTTTGTTGTGTTGGCTTTTTTTTTTAATAGCTGGGGATATGATCTATTTTCATATGCTTTGTTCAGTTAAGTCTGCAGTAAGAAAAAAAATTTAACCATGTCACAGGTTTATCCTAAACTTCTTAATAATTTCCCAACTTTGAAAACACAAATTATGGCTGTTTATCTTTATTTTCCCAATACATTTATGTTATGAATTTATTCATCTGGGCAGTGGTGGCATGCACCTTAAATCCCACCACTTGGGAAGCAAAGGCAGTCAGATCTCTGAGTTTGAGGTCAGTCTAGTCTATAAAGTGAGTTCCAGGAGCAGCTGTATTTCTGTGTAATTATTAATACAATTTTTGGACATATATTAATTTTTTAATCTTTTTACTCTAAATATTCAAATTTTAACCTTAAAAGAAAATCACAAGAAATATAGACTTAGTCTAGCACAGTTCTTTTTCCTGTCTTTAAATATTAAATGGTGTCCCTTTCTCTTCTCTTCGCTATCCACTCTACCTCTTTCTTTTCATCTTTCTCACAGATTTCTATCCAACAACAGTACTGAAAATGCTGTTGAACCAATAGATCACTATGTATAAAATTAATAAAATCTAAAAACTCTCTTGGACTTTCAAGTATATAGTCTCTTTGAATTACGAAGTAATACCCCTAGTATTATTGACGCAGTGGAGGTATGTGTATTTACAAAGGTTCCAGGAGTGTGAAATTTGAATTTGGCACCATGAATCTAACTATTTTGTGGAAAATAGACGATTAACCTTTTTTGTTTCTGTGGAGCTCCGAAGTAATTATGTTCCTGAAAACAAACGTTGCAAGCTACTCATTCCTTACTTCCTAGATGAAATGGACAGAGTTCTAATAGAAGTTAACATTTCATTGTCTAGGTACGGAAAGAGTATGGGAAATGCCTACGCACGCATTGCTGTAGTGGGAAAAGCACGGAGAGTTCGATTGGCTCAGGGAAGACATCTGGTTCTCGAACTCCAGGACGGTATTCCACAGGCTCACAGGTAAATAGAGACAACTGGCTCCCTGAGCTGAAATAATTCTTTCTGGTGGTCAGTTTTAAGTTACTGCTCTTTGTGATCACCCTTATTTCAAGTGGTTGCCACATCAAGGGTTTGGTTTTAGTGAGACTGGCAGGAAATGTAGAATATGGGTGGGGCTTATAAGAGACCTCTCCATGTTTAGGGCTGTCCAGAGATGATGCTTGATGGGGAAGGGACATTTACTTTGCTTCAAGATAGCACCTTTCTTGTATGTTGCACATGCCCCAGTAGATGACCCAGCACCCATTTTTGGATAGGCAGCACTAATTAGACTCAGTAGGTCATAAGAAAAACAAAGAAACAAAACAAAGCCCAGGCAAACACAACTCCAAGGATAAAAAGTTGGAAGGGAACGTGGTGGAAAGTCGAGGAGAGGTCGGAACAGGGAGTAGAGAGTAGATCTAATCAAAGTGCATTGCACATTTGCATGTATTTCTCGGAGGGTAGATTAAAATGAATGTTTCCATTATGAAATGTATAGTCTAAAATAATTATTAATGACATAAGAATGGCCTTTTGAACAGAAATTTGATCCTCAAATTTGAAAATCGATCCTTAGATTTTCTTGGATGTTCAATAGATATAATAATCCTCAGTTACATACTGAACCAATATATTAATGATATATGAGAGTGGAAAGATGGCTCAGCAGGTAATAGCACTGACTGCCTTTCCAGAGGACTCAGGTCTGATTCCGAGCATCCACATGTGGTTCATAGTCCCAAAAGATCTAATGCTCTCTTCTGGCCCTTGCAGGAACTGTACACATGTGGTGTACAGACATATATGTAGCCAAAACACTCATATCCATGAAATAAAATTGTTAAATGGGAGAATACCAAAATAGGACACGTTTAGTAAAAAAAAAAAAAAAAAAAAAATACTGTAGTTCCCACAATGTTATGTGTTTAAAAAAATGCTGTGAAGAACACCACTGAACTGTCATTGGCATAAGTGATCTGTGCCAGTCTCCTCAGGCCAGTAGGACACATTGCTAAATTGTCCCTGACCAAGGACACTTTCTGAGCTTTTAGGTAAAGTGTTTGCTGTCTCCTCACTTTACAACGTAGGATTGTGTGGGTTTTAGTGAATTTGTGTCAAGACTGAAAGACTAATCTTCCATAATTTAGTTGAAAATATGATTATGTCTAGATTGTTCTGAGTAAAGCTTAAATTAAGTAGATAAAATACAGTTGAAATGAAGATTTGCACTCTTTTTAACCTTCTTTTATACTGCTGTATGTCACACCAGGCCTTGGCACATGGTGGATAAGCAGTCCCTCCAAGCTGACATCCAACAAATGTCATTGATCATTGGAATATTTTTAAAAATCTTTCTAAATTAAGTTTGCACAAACAATTATTTTTATATCTTAACAAAATCAATTCCTCATAGTTGTAAAAATTTATTTGAAAGGGAAATATGTCTGGTTATTTTAACCACATCAACTGATGATAGACCCACAGATTTAGTTAGCATGGAAACTCATAAATCAAAGTTGCTCATAAACACTATCTTTAAACATAATGGGCTTTTGTCTTGCAAATAAGACTATAATCCTATTATCAATCTAATATAATACCGACTAAATTTTAACAAGTAGCCTGTAACTTCCAAAATGTATCAGATTATCTTAAATATCTTAATAACGACAAATCATAAAACTTAGTCCAAAGATACTATGTAATCATTAGCACTTTGAGTTTAATCTGTCCCATTCATAACCTTCTGTGGTTTCAGAGTTGCACACCAGCGTTTGGAGGATATATTTACTCAGGTGGCCAGAGATCTGTGGGTTTGGACTATTTAGTCTGTGTATGAGACACTTGAATTTGAACATAAGAATAAGGGCAAATCAGGATGATGCTTCAAAGTCCTCATCTTGTTAATAGTGAATACTTTTATCTGATAGTTTTTGCTCTGAATTCTTTTTATAATAACAGTTTCATTAGTTTTTAAATTGAAATGGCTGAGCCTGCATACTGTCTACTTGATTGGACCTTGCCTGCCTTCCACATTAGTATCTCATTATCTATAACTGTATAGTCATTTGATTGACAAATACCACTAGTGAAAACACAATGTTTGAGAATTACAGTTGGGTTACAACAGACTCATGTGATATTTAGAAATACCTTTGAAGAATGAGATCAGGCAATACAGTTCAATAAAATGTTAGATTTCATGGAAGACAACACTATGGTTTGAACCCAAATCTTACCATTTACCAGCTATAATAAAAAGTAAATTTTTCTTATAGCTTCTTTCCTTTTATTAGACAGATAGGTCTCATTATGCATTATGTTTTCCACAAATTGATATCCTATTTCCTCAGCTTTCTAAGAGCTAGGATTGCTGGTATTTACCCTTTCTTTTAGTCAGAACAAGGTTTAACTATGATTGACTCAGTTTTTCCATATGTAAAATGGGAGCAATATTAGTCATTTCTTAGGTTGTCATGATTAAAGTAATGTCTTCAAAACATAGAACAGTTGGAGGTTCTCAATAAATTGGTGGCGCCTGTCATTTATTAGTGTTACTATTATAGGGTAGAATATCACATATATTTCAAGCTGCATTTTTCTTCACCTTTGCAGTTTTTAGCATAGTTCTATCTTCTTTTTATATATCATATAATATGAAATTTTATTAATTGTGACAATAAAATCCTACATAAATGCTAATTACTTACACAATGACTGATTAAAACAAACAAACAACAACAAATAGTGGGCAGAGAAATGACTCAGAACTCACTACTATTCCACAGAACCTGGATTTGATGCACCCACATGGCATCTAAGGGCCATCTCTAACTTTTGTCTCAGTGGATTTGATTTCTTCTGGCATCTATAGCCACAGTGTGCATGTGGTACATGCAGGCAAAACACTCATGAAATAATGATTAATAAAATAAAGATTAATCCACATAATTTTTAAAAACAAATGTGTTTCAAAATTAATTGTGACTTTTTGTATGAATTTGTTAAGTTTCTCAGCATTATAAAAGAAAAAGATGAAAAGATTCTGGTATATGGATAAAAATATTACATCAGAGAGCCTCTAAAATATCTATATATTATACTTTTGAATTTAGAAATACTGGGTGCTTCTAATAGAATGCCATAAATCTTTCAAATTCTGGGGATAAAATAGCTAAAATTATAACTTCCCTTACATTCTGGAACTTTACTTTTCATGTTGATAAATGAAAATTCATTAGCCAAGAGAAAATATCTAAAATCAGGTTTGAAAGCTGTTGGAAAGAGAAGTAAAGTAATATAGTGAAGACCCCAGGTGACCCCACAGATTTAGTCCTGAAGAAAGATTGTTTTTTTTTTTTTTTTTGAGGTTGATATTCATGTCAACATCTAAACAATATTCTCAGTAAGAGAAGAGGTTTCAGCAAACTGCAGTTCAGGGTGAATGAAGACTTAGTATGTGACTCTTGTGGCCAAGAACACCAGCAAATTCAGGAATAGAAAGAAAAGCACTAGCTAGCTACCCAAGTTCTCTGAGAGACTGAGAGAATCTGCTGTTGTGAGGGATGATGGAAGAGGAAGCTTTGAAAAAGAACAAGAGATACATTCCCAAAGTATTGGTGAGAGGATGCAAATTGAGATTTTATTTTGATTATTTCAAAAAACTGAAGAGATGGCCTAGAAAAAGAAGAAAGGGGGTATTATTCACATGTAGTAAGTATTTGGTAGTGTTTGTAGTCTTGGAGGGGTGTGATTAGCAAACAAGGTGTCAAAGTCCTCATTTTTAGGTCCTATTTATCTACTTTCTGGTGGTAATAACTTAAAAGGTTAATCATATAAGAATCACGCCAACATCAATTAAAAGGACAATTAGTAGGATTAATACGCGGGGAGTTTTTATACTACGGAACAGCAGAATGTTCTCCTCACATTGATAAATTTGTGATAGTGTTATTTGTCTTTCATCATTTATTTTACAGTAATTTAGATGTATTCACCTTTTAATATATAGTATTTCAAAAATAAAAAAATGTATATAGCGAGCATCAAATTATGAAGCATACTAAGTGAATGAACACCTTCAATCCAACACTGAGATTGGGGAACAGACTGCCACACTATGTGTCCTTTGCATTACATCTTCCTAAACCATCTGAATGCCAGCCACCAAATTCTAAATTTTATTATTTTTTATTGACTTGCCCTCATTGTCTCATCTCCTTCAGTAATATGCCTTTCATTCTTTCTACAAAGTGGTATATTATAATGTTTGAATATGGTGTAATTGCTCCTTTCACCTCCATGTTCTAAGACATATCCTGCTGTTGATGATGATGAGTTTTGTATATGCATACACACATGTATCTGCACTCCAGTCCAGAAAAATTATGACATATGATTTTCATATAGTCTAAAGTTAACTATTCCTACTATCTAAATATAGCTGGACCAGCTAGTGATTTTGAGTTCACTCTTAGTAGCAACAAAGTTTCTTATTGAGCCTTTCATCTCTGAAGCAACATCTGGAAGTATGATATTTCCTCCACAGAAGATCAATATTTTCTGATCGCTAATTTAATAAAACGGCAAGACACAATAAAACAGAAAATTTGTCCCAAGGGCTAAAACATTCTTTGTGAGGAATCTGCCTCTTAGAAATTTGAATTTAGAAACATAAGTCATAATGGAGGACTTTTCAGGTATCTGTAAAGCTTCCTACTGTGAAGCGATGAATACAGTTGAGATATCTACTTTTTAACACCTCCAAAGAAAAATCAGGATGTATGCAATCTCTGAAATGTCATTGTCCTTGAGAAACTTATAGAATATGTAACTTCTTTAGCATTTCAATAGTATTCTGTGGTCTTTTGTTAACAGACTTTTATGAAAGTCTAAATTCTTAAATTGCTTTACTTTTGAAACACAAGCTTTCTATAGTCTACACTCTCTCTGTTTGACATTGTTACACTCTGGTCCTGTACATTGCCTTTTCTGTTATCCACAGTTTTGTTATGGCATTAGCATCTACGAAAATACCCAAAGACATGAAAATAGCATCACTCCTTTTGTTTCTGATGTTCTCCTGCCACTGTGTTGGAGGTGGATAGAAATGCTTCTTTACTAGATGCTAGGAGCAACGACCTCTTCTAGCTTTGAAAGAAACTTTAAACTGTGTGTGAAAAGTCGCTTTCTAACAGCTTTGTCTCCTTCTTCCCTCTCAATTCAGAGCCGGATTCGGAGAATGTGGAATGACACTGTCCGAAAGCAGTCAGAGTCGTCCTTCATCACTGGAGACATAAACAGCTCAGCGTCGCTCAACAGAGGTAGTTAGGAATGATGTTTCATACCCATTGCTTTCCTGAAGAATGTAGGAAGTTCTTAAATGCATTGTCACTTACGTGTGTTCTGGCCCCTGTTCCATGTACAGTGAAGTCTTGTAGGGTTTGAGCCCTGATGAGTGCAGTTTGCGTTTCGTTATCTACAGAATTTTTTTATAACAATGAGTCTTCAGGAAATCTTCTCAGAGAGAAATTATAACATGAGAAACTTCTTATCCTAATCATCTGCCACTGTTATAAACTTATGGGATGTTAGGCCTCATTGGAAGTATTGAAAATGGGTAATTATGTGGCTATATAGTCTGCTAAGCACCACAGAGCTCCAATTGTCCCAGATATGGAGCAATTTCATCATCTTTGTGGAAGTAAAAATATACTGTCTAATTCATAGTTAAGGCAAGATAAGTCAAAATTATCTCTCACCTTAGTATCAAAAGATACATAATGACAATCTTGGATATTTAAAGAGCCAGGAGTTAAAACGATGCTTATAATATATTGTGAGTGGGGAGGGGGAATTCTTGTAACACTTGTGGATAAGATGCTCCAAGATCATCACGTAGACTTTGACATGAAGTTATCATAATCTGCCATGTGTGTGTGAGAGAAGCAACCGGTCGAAATGTATCCCTCTGTTTCTCTGTCTCTCTCTGGTGTTTATGTGTGCATGTGGGTGTGGGAGAGTATTTGTGAGTGTGTGTGTGTGTGTGTGTGTGTGTGTGAGAGAGAGAGAGAGAGAGAGAGACAGAGAGAGAGAGAGAGAGAGAGAGAGAGAGAGAGAGAGAGAGAGAGAAAGGAGAAGAGAGAGGGAAGAGAAGAGAGGAATCAGAAATAACGTGGCTGCCATAGAAATGAATGAATACATTTGAAGTCAGTGTTGGTAAGCACTTATAGTTTTATCCAGGAAGCTGTTGTTTTTTTTTTTTTTTTATCAACTCAATTATTTTTATTACTAACACAGTTGTTCTCATCTTAATGTCAGACAAATTGATCAGACTGTTTTAGGCCTGTTTCCATGAGTGTTTTATACTGTCACTTAGAAAGAGATTGTCCAGCTCTTCTGCTTTATGATTAAGGACTCTTATATCAGAGCTCTGAGTAACCTCACAGTAAAGGGCAGCACGTGTCCACAGTTACAAAGTGCTGGGACAAACAGTAAGCAAGCTGCGGTTGGTGCAGACACACGTGGTTTACTCTAACTTTGTTGAGGTTTGGTTTGCCTTAGAGTCACTGAGATAGTAACTGTAATTAGTGATGATTTAAGCTTTTTTGTACCACGGTGTGACAAGTAAAAATAGTGAATGGAAATTTTTATCCGAATACAAGAACATGCATAAAAATGAAACAAGTCCACTCTTAGTCCTTTCATTCCTAATTTCTTATTCTCTAGACGATGCTCATTTTCAAAGCCCTTCCCAAGGCCTCTCCTTTTCAATATAGTGCCCATGTTCTCTTCATGAAAATTTAAAGAGACATCAGCATATTTCCACTTTCCCTTCTAAATGATCACTCCTGCCTCAGTGGCCTTGAAATTAATTTGCTTGCTGTTTGACTGATGTTCTTTGCTGTTAAATAATGCCATCTGGAAAGGTTTTGCAGTTTGACCCTACAAAGGAAACTAGCATTCTCAGTGAGATCCTGCCAAAGTACCTTGATTCCAGAGATCACAGCAGTCACAGGAGAGTTGTTGCTTAGAAAAGGCGGGACAATGGGACTGGAATGCTAGTCTTTAGGCCTATTGTAAGGATGGAGGTACTATGTTAAGTTTTTCTAGTATCGTGATCAGATTTAATGTAAAAACACCATCCTATGTAAGATTAGTAATGCATGGTTTAGTGAGCTATTTTTCTGACATTAGCGTAAAGAACAATACGTAACAGTGTATTTATTTATTTATTTCCCATTAATCCTCTCAAATTTCATCTGTTTGGAATATACCAATACAAAGATGACTGGGCCAATTTCAGATACTTTAGAGGAAATGAACCAATTTTGTATTGACTAGTTTTACACAATCTCTAGTCTTTTGAAGCTACTTAATGAAGCTGTTAATTGCAGAATCTTAAAATTCTTATAGCATGTCATGTTATTTTAGTAGAGAGCTGGGGAAAGGGTGAAGATGAGTGTTGATGTGAGGGGTGTTCAGGCTGTGATCTTTTTCAAGGTGTACACTCTTCCTTTACTCTGCACAGTGAATGGTGCTGCATGTCACGGGGTTTTTTCAGTTCCTGTGTTAATTTCCCAGGGACACACCTCCTTCCTCAAATGATTCAACTGAGAAACTCTTCATTTTATTTTTATCTCTTTTTTTTCTTTGAAAATTTCATACCTATAGGCAATATACCTCAATCATATTCATAATTTCCCTCTCTAGGACTACCTATCACATCTTCCTTCGAGTTTATGCCTTTTGTTTATTTATGAATCTTTATTATTTTACCTTACAGAGTCTGTTAATGCTGAGTGTATAGTTATGGGTATGGGGGTCATTCACTGAAATATTGCCAGCCTTCGAGTACCTACACTCCCAAAAAGAAGTCACTCTTCCTCAGTCCTGATACCATTAACTGTCAAATAACATCTAAAGTAGGAATAGTGCCCCAGGAGAGTCTCCCCAATTCATCTCATTATTTTTTAATCTCCATATGATTAGAGAACTTTGAAAATATATTTCTTCATATTATATCTCTAAAGATAGTCTTTAACCTCCTTCTTTAATGTTGTCTTATTTCCCAGGATCATATCTTCCCTGCATTCAGGCGTGTGTAACATATTTAGGTATGTGACGTCCAAGATTCATATTTCCAAATAAACACGTCAGTCACCTCGGCAACATAAACAATCATATCTGTGTGCTCAAAGATTATATCCTCTGTTATTAAAATAAACATTTTATATATGACATCTTTGCATCTTCATATATTCTAACCTTCCATTCATTCTTAGGTTCAGCTATGAAATTTAGAAATAATAATTCTATATCTAAGTTAGATATGCACTTCCATTTTTGACTTTAAGAGTGTTGACCATTGGAAGCTATGGTTTAAGAAACTTTTATTTTTAATTTACATTTTCTTCCTAATTCATATTACTGCTCAGTATATCAGAAAAGTATCATTTTAAATTATATATGTCTTAACCTAGTTTCTTTCAGTTACACCATCTCAGGCCCTATTAAGGATGAAGAGTTTGTCATGAAGGACAGAAGGAATTTTAGTATTTTTTTTTTTTATTGTTTGGGTTTTTTTTCTTTATTTGTTTTTCCATTTTAGATATTCTTTTTCTAATCAACTTGTTACATCATATATATTGAATATATCAGATAATCTTTTTAGATTTCCCATTATAACAAACTTGATTGTTGTCTGGTCTTTATTCTTAGGTGTTATATAAAACTCCAAATGTGTTATTGGTGATTTTTCAATGTAAACTCTTACATATTCTTAGCACAGTATTGAACATCTTGGCAAATCTTCAGTTCTTGCAACCAGAGCCACAACCAAAGTACCATTGTTGATGGCACAATACAACCAGGGAAAGGGACCTTTAGAACAGTTGTACGGTGAATGTAGAGTTTCAGCAACATGTGACTTCCAATAGAAGCCAACCGTTCCACAAGCTTAAGTGTCAGCAAGAGGTTTATTTAGTGGTTTACTTAAATATTTACTGTATTGTTGGAAGGCTGTGGCTGTGTTCAGCTTGAGCTCCTCCCAAGATGACATACAAATAAATCAAAATTTCTTCTCAGTACTGTATTCTGGCACTGGGTAATGTAGTTATCTTTCCAGTCTCCACTCCTGCTCATCATTTCTGCTTAGGAAATCTCATCGTGAACAACGATAATAGAATACAATTTTAACGGTAAATGAAAATTGAGTTTAATCTATTTTTTTCTGTATCTAAATAGAAATTAAGATTCTGAAATAAGGTTTTATTACGTTTTTGTTATCACAAGCATTACAGTTACATTTAATTTTCCTTTCATTTAATTAATTAAATTGAGTTCAGACATTTTTGTTTACAGCGAAGGTTTGCAGGCTAGCTCCTCCAGTGTGCTGGGGTGCAGCAACCCTAGCCCTGGGCTGTGGTAATTTCAAAGCTTTGCTTCTTCTGAATTAGAAAAGAAAAGCATTTTCCCCCATCTTGTGAGATGGCTTGACTAGTGTCATAGGCTTTCATTTCTCCCCACTTCCCTACCTCTGTTTTGTCACACAAGTTAATATGATCTAACTATTATGTATGGACATCTAACAAGAAAGGCTCTAGGTTTTTAAGCCATACAGAGTTGTTTCATGTTGGAAGAATGACCTTTACCTGTCTAGCGCTTGTTTATTCCTGCAGATAGAGTTATATCAATCTCCATAAACATTCTTCATCCATGTATGTAGTCAGTAAATTCATGATGGCCCGTGGCTGTTTGTTGTCATAAATTTGTAAGAACACAGCTATCTACCTTTTGAAACCTGACCTAATCTGCTAGCAGCATGTCTGGAGAAATGGGGAAAGACTGCCACTAGAAGACATTTACAAGTTCGGACTTCATTTGTAGCCTCACACTGTAGCTCTCACAATTATGCAGTTTAATTCAGTGACTTCTGGCAAAGGCCTTAATCTCTTAGAGGCCTTGCAATAAGGATCGAAATGGAATGAAAACTGAGTCTTGCCAGTGTCTCAAGGAACCCAACATTAAAATTCACCGTTCACTGCTTGGCATTTCCTTTCCTGTTTTACCATCCAGAAAACGGTGGGATGAATGGATTGGTTCCCTAGATGCCAAGTAAAACAAGTAGTGATAATTTACCTAGGATGATGCTAGCTTAAGGAGAGCCAAAAAAAAAAAAAAAAAAAGGAGAAAAAGAATAAAATTAGTAAAGCTGATTTGCCCCTTCCAAACTAGAAAGAAACGTAAATGATATCTATTCCTATTTTCCATTTTGATTTGAATCTATATTTTAGTAGCAATCAAATAAAGATAATGTATTTTTTCTCTTCCTTATATCGTGATATAAGCAAACACTGTGTCCTGTTTACTTCCAAACCGCATCCTACCCTCCAGAAGCTTAGAGAACAGTAGTTCGATTCAGAGAGCCTTGCTAAATAACCATTGTGTAGGGAGCAGAGATGTGAGTAGACCTGTTCTTAACGCATGTCTTCTCAGAGCCCCTATTGTCTTTCTCAGGAGGCTGGTCACTGAAGCAGAAGCAACTACACAATAAATCACCTGCTACCTCATTAATATTCAGGCTTCCAAACATATTTTGTTTTTTATGCTTTTAAAGCGAATGCAAATGAACAAATGTAAGGGGCGTTTGACTGTGATTAATGATTTATATAAATTAAAGTTACTAGGGTAAAACAGCACCCTCACTCAGTGCACTTTATTAATATCAGTAAATACGATTTGATTTATGTGCATAAAATAAGTGATATTGCCCCAAAGCCTCGCTGTTCTGAAGGATTATAAAATCACTCACTGTAAATATTAACCAGCTCCTAATATAATCTGACATCTACTTCTGAAGTTTGCAAAACGATTTAATAATCTGCTTATAGTGGTAGCATAGCTTCATAAATCAGAACCGTGTGCTCAACATACGTTTTGTTATGAGCAAGCATTATGAAGCGCCAATGAGTATTCTGGGGCATAACTCAGCCTTTCCACTATTATATTTATTCTGGTGTTTTCATTGCCCCTACGGGGGTGGGGGGAGGTGACGGCTTTCTATATCAATTTCTTCCTTTGGATGTGACATCAATAAAAACTCAAAGTTTAAACTAAACCTAAAGAAGTACCGAAAGGTAAAGGAACCTCTTTTAGAAATCGAATTTAATAACCAATTGCAGCACAAGTAATGGTTTTTAAAGGTGAGACACTGATTCAATTAGAGGAGTCATGGTATTAATGTGATTCCTAGTTCAAGGATGCCAGATGTGTCTATAACGAATGTCCCAGCCACTGGCAAAAGGAAATATATTACAGATCAGTTTAAGTCAATCAGGGGCAAAGCTATTTGTTTTAAGGTCTTGGTAGAAGAGAGGGAGCAAGTGCTTCCGAAGAGTTACCCAGCAGCCTCCTCCTCCTCTCTGCTCCACCTCTGCCCTGTCATATGGTTCCATCATATAGTCTAATCTCATAGGAGATTGTACAGTAGTGAGCATTGTTTGTATTTGTTCTCAGTCAATCGCTAGTTGGCTACTTCTAGTATCTCTATCTTTCCTGTCTCAAAATTAGGCAACAATGAGAGAATCCTTGGTAAATTGTTAATGTTAATGCTGGAGAGCCTCTTACTTCCCTTCGAAATGTTACTACATTTAATATCATTTACTAAAGAATACAATTTGGGTTTTTTACTTAGGCACTGCCTTTTGTAAAGCAATGTGGGCACGCAGCATGGAATATGGTGGCACTTTTCTCTGTAAAGGAAACAATCTGAATATTTGAGGTTCTGTGCTAGCAGCGCATTGTGGTGGTAGACCACCCAAGAACGATGGAGACTTTTTTGGATCATCATTTCAGAGGTTGCCATCTAGAGTAAACTAGCTCCATTGATTTTCAACCCATGATAGGAAGGAGATAATGGAGGGGAAACTGCTCAAAATTGCTCGCCCCGTGGCATAAAAAAAAAAAAAAGAAAACAGGCAAAAGCCAGGTCAGAGTGTTACCACAGTCACCTACTTCCTCCCTGTGGCCTCTGCCTACCAACATCACAGTACACACATGTTTTTTCAAGAATATATTTTTAAGTGACCTTTAGTAACCTAAAATGATAACTAGATATAAATTTAAGGTAAATAGAAATTAGTTCTATTACACTATGAAGTAATATATGTAAAAGGTGACATATGATTAACAAAATACTTAATAGAAAAAGTATACATTGTAATACATATAATTATACCTATCCAATTAAAATGACATTTATTAAATTGTAAACAAAGGCTTACATTTTACTAGCTCAGTCTAACTTTCATTATACCAAGGACATGCTTGATAGATTCTCTGGTGATTTTCATTACGTTTTCTTCATAATTCATCATTTATATAATGTGGACACTTTATTTCCCAAGTTGCCTAATGTTATAGAAGACACTATACAACCCTGGGAGGTCGTTAGTGGATTAGGAAATATTAGAGAGGATATAAGGACTGAAGGAAGACAGTCAGTCTTTAAAGAATTAGAAACAGTGTTATTGGCAAGATCCTCCGTCTAAACACAAGGTAGTGGGTTATGGTAATGTGTAAAATAAGCCTCCTACATAGGAGAATTGTCAAAATTCCCCTCATTCTTGAATAATTTCCTCAATTTATACTTTAGGGATACTTTTGAAAATGTCATGCACAATTTTATATTTCATTATGAAATTTTCAGAAAGAATTGGTTTGTTAGTATGCCTCTGCCCTCATTGCCCCCACATTTGGGCCTTCCTTGTATCCTCCCCACACCATTCCTAGGTCATGTTGCACATGTCTCTTTAATGCTCACCTTCAACATCTCTTTCACTCCCTCACGGTGTCTTCTTCAGTTTGATAGCCTTTGTCTACATTGACACATCTGCATATCCTCATTAAAAATGAGGATCCACATACAGGAGAGAACATTTAAGTTTTTTCAGACATGTGTATCATGCATTGCTTTCAGTTTTATTCTTCAAGTATTTTATGTTCTTGACTTGGGTAACTACTTTATATTACTAAGCAGCCACAGTTTCAAGAGTTCTGAAATTTTATTGGCAACAACGACAAAGAATATGGCTTTAATCTTTAAGATTAACTTCATACCAATGGCAGATTATGAAGACTCTGATTATGAGGAAATTAATCAGTGAGTTATACACAAGTTCTGGAACCAAAGAGTTCTGGGATCACCTCAGTGTGATCCTTGGTAAGCACTCAGCCCTAGTACACAGGTAAATGGAACACATAAATGCATGTTTTGACCATGAACCATGAGGTTTTGAAGTGAACTTAACTGGGAATGGCAGGACATACCTGTTATCTCATTTATAAGGTGTCCAAGACTAGAGAATTTGGAGTAGCAGTCAGGACTAAGCAGTAACAAATAATTTCAGCAGAAATAAAAACAATTGAGACAAAGCGAAAGGGAAGGGGAAAAAAAAAAGGAAGGAACATAAGTTCATCAGCTTACAGGCAGCTACTTCATCTGTTGCGAGCAAGTTTCATTGAGAATCCTGAGTCTCAATCCCATCACCATTGGTTAAATAACCAGATTGTGCACAGCAATTTTTCCCAACTAATTTTCGAAACTATGACTAAATATACAGCATGCCATTTCCTTCATCAGCAACAGGTTCACTATGTGACATCTGATACCACAGAGAAAATATCAAATGAAAACAAGAAACCCTAAATTTAAAAATCTTTAGAAGAACACATAGGTTATAATTAAAACCAAAACAGAACAAAATATGCAAGCAAGACAATGAAAACCAGAGACATAAATAATATATAAAAGAGGTTAGTGTTCAGATTATCTGAGGATTATCCACACATAAACCAGAAAAAAAGTCAGTGATTCAGAAGCAAACACAAAAATACCAAAACGTGTTTCATGTCATTCACATGGTGAGTGACAGAGGACAGTGGTGACAGGAGGGAGCAAGATGCAAGTCTTACACTACTGAGTCTCAACAAGAATTTGACAATCTGTGCTGCTCCAGGGGACGTGAGCTGATAAAAATGGTCCTGACAACGTTCTAGAGATGTGCTGTAATGCAGAAATAATGCACACATTGACCCATGAACTTGACTTTGAAATATTGGTTACAGACAACTTCACCATTCTGGACGTGAAGAATTAAGAGAAAATAGAAGGGCTGAGACCGTTAACTCCTCACATTCTAACCTAAAGCTCTGAATTGAAACACTAAAGAAGAGGCTACAGCTCAGCATTCAGAATCCTTCATTTTATATTGAACTAACAATAAGGCATTCTGTACTTGGGAGGAAATGTGTCATTGAAACCCATCTTAATAGATTCCCAGTGAATGAATTAGCTATTAAAAGAAGCTGAAATATCTCCAAACCATTTGAATGAAATTTAATAGGCAGGTTGATTAAAACTTAATAGCAAACTTGTTGGCTATTAAAAGGGCACAGTGTGATAAATCAAGGTGTCAGGTCTTCAATTTATGACTGAAGAAGAAAAATGACAAATGAGCTCTTGACTTTCAACAAAATATTGCCTCTTTGACACTTTGTAACTTCATTCATTGTTTGAAATGAAACATTAAAATGGGAACTTATGTTGAGAGTTATTTTACATAATTTTAAGGGAGCCAGACAGATGGCTTTAGTTGTTTTCTTCATAAATGGCTTCATGTTGAATATACAAGGTTATCTATTCCGCAGTAAAACCCTACAGATCTGAAATGAGTATTGACTACATTGTCTCCTGATAGGCGAGAGTGAAGGTACAGTTATTACTTTGCTAAAAAGAAGAAGTGATGGGGAGAAAACCAAATATTTAAAATAACAATGTCTTTGAATTGTTTCTCTGAGGTCTTAGAAGGCTCTTTAAAAAATAAAATCTACATACTTTCATTTTTCTCTAGCCTATTTTGCAGAGCTTAAGAATATAGAATAATCAAATATCATCGAAAAGTATGTGAGAGAATATTACTGAACTCCAAGGAGGATCAGAATAAATTTCAGTTGAAGCCCTTTTTGTTGAAGGGGATCCTAAAAATGCATGAAAATGGCGGCGGTTTTAAATATTTGCATATAAATCTAGCAATGTCTTGTATGACATTGAATCAAAAAGCTCTGTGTTCAAACATGATAGAATTACAAAGAACAGAGTGGAGCGTGAGTTAGAAGTATTACCATGGTAAAAACTGGTTAGAATAAACAGATATCCATCATCTTCTCATTCAATAATAAGACATTGAACACGAGGCTTATTGTTCTGTAGTTCTTGGGTTGTAATCTCTTGTTTTATTGAATCATTAAGACTTCAAATCACAAATGTTTTTAGCCATCTAAATTTGGCGTTCAAATGAGAAATACAAGCACATTAAAAATGCAGTGTGAAGCATAGTACAAGGATCAATCAAGTTATTTTTAGATTTTATCAGGATACTTTTGTTAGCTTGCTGTCAAGAAGAAATGCTGTTTGAAATATTTCTCCAAATGATAAAATAGACATTCAAGTGTGATCCAGACTTTCATCCTGTCTCAGATCTGTCTGCTGCTTCAGTCTGAAAGCATACTGCTCTGAATGAACCCAGGTTACACTGTCATTCTGATGTCCTGATATCAGAACACGCACTCTATTGCTAGAAGGAAAGAGGCAGTATGTTCTATGGCGAAAATCCTAGTTAAAAAAATAAGGCTTGATATTTTACTGTTTGTGGTTCACTCATTCAAAAGCCTTTGTTATCAGTCTTAAACTTTAGGTATTCATAAAGGGAAAAGGAAGTAAAGTACCCACCATTTGAAATGATTGTCTTTTCCAGGCTTTAAATCCTGTTTAGTTCAAAAACCATAAGAGCAGCTTCTCTGGGTTGTTCACCATAGAACATAAATATTCTATTTGATACGCAACTTTCTTGCATCAGAAATAAAAGGCTTAGGGATTGGATCTTTCTGAATAACTATGCATATGTTGAAATTCAGTCTCAAATTCTTTTCATATTCTACTAGACATCTAAATCTCATTTCTGTACCAAGTATATAGGTATGAGAAGGTAATAACGAAATTCTGTCTAGGAAATAGACATTTTTTTACATAGCTACTTCATTTTTAGCCTAATTTAGCTTTTTTCCCCCCTTTGAATTCTGGCAGATACTTTGGTTTGTTTGTTTGAGGACACAGGTGTTACTACCAAACATTAGCATTTGAGGAACATTTTATCACTACAAATATTCTATAATGGTTTATTTCTGCCTGAACAATTTCAATAGCTAATGAAACCAGTATTGTTTTTGAAGCAAACAAGAAAATACCTCCAGCCTTTGGCCCATGAGCACACCTTAAAAATATTCCAGATTCATGCTATAGAGAATCTGGGTTTGGTTCCTGGCACCCACACGGTGACTCACAATCATCCAGGGAGTCTGATGGCTTCTTCTGGCTTCTGCAGGAACCAAGTATGCAATGTGATATGTGATATTTACATGCAGACAAACACTCTTACCCATGAAATAAAAACAAAACACTCCTTAGAATCAATTCAAGTTTGATTTCATGACTCGTAGACAGCACCAATTTCAAGACAAGTTTTCCATTAATTAAGCAGAGGGTAGTTTTGTTTCTTTTGTTGGGCTCCACACTCTTGGAATAGAGCATTTACAATGACCTCTATATTAAGTTTCCCTGGAGTTTAAACACTTTTCCACATAGTTAGCTGTCTCTGGTTGTGACAAACTTATTTGTGTCTCAAACTAACCAGTAAGCTTAACTTTAAGCTAAAAAACAGTGACAGATGGTCTGTAAACACTGAGTTTCTTGGACGTCCTCGGCGATTTCACAGCTGCGAGAAGGGAAGTTTACAAATCAGAAGTCAGTTCCAGGAAAGAAGAAGAGACAAGGTAGACAGATTCCTGGAGAACAGTTTCAGAATTCAAAGTGACCTCCATCAATTGGGGAAACAGCCAGAAGCAGACAGAACAGTCTGTGTCAGACTAATGCAGTACAGGACAGCCAGAGAGAAAAGACACAAGTACCTTTGAACACAAAAGATGGAAGACAACAGGTTCTGTGCAGGTTTTCAGCTGAAAGATTCAAGCATCAGTGACAAACTGAAATTAATTTTCATGTTTGTTTCTCTCTGCATAGTTGGCGCCATCATTCAAAAGTATAATTGTCAGCCCCCATGTGAGTGCAGGCTGTAGGAAAGAGGAACTCACATTTTCTTAAAGGATTTCTCCCTTTGAGGGATGTTGACTGAGAGCTAGGACCTGGTTAGGTTACTCTGCAAAAGCAAAACAACAACAACAACCCATAAAAAAACAACAACAACAAAAACCAAAAAACCTGTGTGGTGTAAACACAGCTTTGAAAGGTGCTTTCTAACATCAAATGAATCCAGGAAAGAGCAATGATTTGATTACGAATTTATTTTCCTGTCTCTTCTGTAGCAACACATTCCAGGAGTAATCTCTGTCTTTATGCTGTTTGAGAAATAGCAGGTCATCATGTACTATTACCCACTCTTGTTCTTACTGCTGAAGCCCTCACTTGAAGTAATACTTAACATGTGTATAACTAACATTGGTCTCAAATGGTACATGAGCTATATAAAAGGAGGAGGACAGTAAAAAAGAAAACGGAATTTGAGATAGTTATTCTTGTCATTTCATCAGCGAATGTCTCCTCATTCCCAAACTAAAGACTAATATACATTTCTATTCCAGAGGACCAAACTATTTTCTAATTTATAATTATAGCATGAAGAGTAGATGAATCTCCTATGATGGCTGTGAGTCATTCCTTGTGACTTATGATCAGTAACTAACTGGTTCTGATATGCTTCAAAGTCTGATGAAGTGTTCTTCTGAAAATTTAGGTGAATGAGACTGAATTTGGTTTTATGTGATGACTCCTTACCTAAGTACCTACAAGCATTTCAGTCGTGTTCAGCCTTTCTCAGTTGATGAAACTTAACTTCAGAGCTCAGCTTGTTTTCCTGTATCCATAGTTGCGCTATCTGAAGTGCCTTGAAAGTATACGCTAAAATTCTAAAACATAAAGTCAAGCACTTGAGAACTGAAATGCAATATTATTCTGGGAAGACACAAACATAGGGATTATTTGTATGTAAACACTCTAATAGCATCACTAGAATTCATTCTGAAGTTCTTTCATTTCCAGTACTTACCATTTTCCCTTTATATTCTGGGATTTCTTATAAGATAAACAATGATAAAAAAATCTAAAATATTGAGCCATCACCTTGTTTATACAGAATTCTTTCAAACTTGTTTTTTTATTTATTACATAGCTTCTTATATATTACTATAAAATATTTTTACATTATAGGACAAAGAAACAAATATTTGATATTTTATGTTCACTTTTGCTGTGTGTTTGTGTGTTGTGTTTGTGTGTTGTGTTTGTGTGTGGGTGTGTATGTGTGTGTTTGTGTGTGTGTGTGTGTGTGTGTGTGTGTGTGTGTGTGTGTGTGTGTGAAGGCAGGCCAGAGCAAGTGGTTATCACATCTTTTCCTCTATGATTTTTCATCTTTTTGGGAGAGGAGTGGGTTTGTACAGAAAAATTGTAATTATTTTACAGAATTTTTTAAGTTGAAATTTTTGCTATTAAAACATCATTACATCACTTTCTCACTTTTTTCTTCTATCCTCTCCTGTCTTTTACAACCCACCTTGCTAGCTCTCAAATTCTTCATCCCTTTTATTTCTTTAATTGTTATTACATATATATATGTTATTACATTATATAATTGTTATTACATTATATATAATAACATATATATATATACATATATGTTATTATATATATAATATATATATGTAATATATACATATTCTTAAATATATCACTACCATGTGCTAAGTCTATTTGTATGTATAAGATTTCGGGGCTGGTTTTGAGAGTTGGATTTTTCAATGATTCTGGAACTTTACTGATTAAGGAAAGAAAACCAGTAAGCTGCAGAGAGACTCCAGCACTCACATGGTGTGTGCTCAACCACAGCACCGGGCTTCTCTCTTACGTGGGCAGTTGAAGGCCAATGCTTTCATGGCTAGGGCTTTATCACCCAACCCATCTCCGGTCCACAGTTTACATCTTACTGCATACAAAAAAAATAAATAAAACATGTGAAAACTTCAACCCTTCATTTGTTCTCCAATAAACTCCCAGTAGATCGCATGTAGTGATTAAGGGATGTACTTAAAACCTTACCCTTTTTCATATTTGAAGGAATGTAAATATTTTTGAGTTTTTTCTATTTTTAAGTTTTTGACATTAGTTCACTCTAAGTTATATTTTTCATTTTCTATTTACATAGAGTAAAAGTGAAAGGGAAATTATTTGATTCAGAATACCAACTTTCTGTAGTAGACATAATTTACATATAACTTGTTTTTAAAAATGTTTTGTAGACTTAACACTGTGTCAAACAATCATAAATATATAGGAAACTAAAACCATAAATGTTTAAGCTTTAAGACCTTCTATTTTTTGTCATAAAAGCACTGAAATAAATGATTTTTAACTTTCAAGAATTATTGTCTCATATGTATAACTCTTCATTGAAAAGTAACGTCCTGACAGACTTATTACATGAGTAAAAGCAGGCCTCATGCTTCACAGTGAGGGAGTATTTGAATGAATATATATGTATCGCCAGCCAGCAAATGCTTACTACTTACTAGTGAATACTTTAAAAATCCCACACAGTATATACAGAAGGCAAACAATGACCTATTGACTGAAAGACCTGATATTTTCTTCTTTAGTGTGCAGACAAGCTACATGCTGCTTCACCGTAATTCCTTGGTTTCTCACTTTTGTGGTTAAAATAGTTGTCTGTTAACTAGCATCTTACCAGACAAGTCGGTTTATTACTTTAAAGAATATTAACGCGACTGTCGCCTAATTTCCCCTTATTGCTGTTAAAATATTTCTATGAGTGGAAAGGAGTTTTGTGTTGCTAACCCAATCTAGTTTATTTTTATTATAAGGTAACTATAGATCTGTGTGTAATTGTACAAAACAGTGTGGAGTTATCACGTATGCCAGCATCTTCTGAAACTGAGTATCACAACCAGGATATTGATCTGTAACACTCTGTTCATCGGCTTTATTTCGTCTGCTTCAATAGAGCTGTGCTTGTATGATTATGTGTTGGGTGCAGTTCCATACTCAGGAAGATGATGCTTCTACTATCACCTTCAGTGTGCAGAATAGTTTCCTATTTGTATTATCGTGCAGTATGCTCTTGTGATCATACCCACTCAGCACTTTGATCGGCAGCAACCACTCCTTTTTCATAATTTCCTGATCTATAATAAATAATAAATGGAATGACATAGTATATGAACTTGGGATTTGGCTTTTCTCTCCTGCTACAGTCCATAGAGATTTGGCTAGTTTTTTTTTTTTTTTTTTTTTTTTTTTTTTTTTTTTTTTTTTTTTTTTGGTTTTTTT
>JANHMN010000007.1:19871871-19888085 GCA_030674055.1 Rhabdomys pumilio
TTTTTTTTTTTTTTTTTTTTTTTTTTTTTTTTTTTTTTTTTTTTTTACAGTGAACTATGGTTGGCTTTTTTGATTGCTTAGTCATCTTCCACAGTAGGATATGCACGGTCTGTCTATCTTATAAACCAGTTGAAGTAAATTCAGGCTCTTTTCTGTTTGAGGGTATTAAGAAATACAGCTGCTGTGAATTTTCATTTACAAATTGTAGCATGAACATGGATTTTAGTGACTCTGTAATCAGTGTACAAGAATGCAGTTGCTGGATGACATAGAGAATTTTTGTTGAATGAAAAACCACCAAACTGTTTCTCAGAGAAACTGTTGTTTTATATTCTCCCCTCCCAGTGATAAGTGATCCATCGTGTTTCTCTGTGTTTTTTTACCTCACTCTCTGTTGCAGCTGCTTTTATTTTTTTATGTATATGATTATGATTTTAAGCCATGCTATATGGATATTTACAGGGTTTTGTGTGTGTGTGTGTGTGTGTGTGTGTGTGTGTGTGTGTGTGTGGTGTGTGCGTGAGCTTACTTAACATTTGGGCATCTTTTCTATGAAAACTGTTTATAATTGTCTACCTGTTTCCAACTGGACTTTGTTTTAATATTGACTTTTAAACATCTTCTGAAAGTCTTTTCTATGGTTTAGATCAATGTTGAATGAAAAAATTCTCATAAACTTAGAACAAATACACTCTCCCAGTCTACAGTTTCTATGTTCACTCTCATATCTAAATTCCACATACCTGTGTACACCACCTTCTTCCTGATATTATAATGTGTGCTTGTGTTTTCTCACTCACATTAACCCCTGCATCTGACATAAATTATACTCTAACATCATTTCCATATATGACCTAAGTATTTTCAGTATTAAGTATTCCTGTTATCTTTTCCATTTGCTCCACTGGTTTTGTAGGCAGCAGGTTTTCATAGTTATGCTAATATGCTAGACACTAAGAGTATCTGTTTGCAAACATATAAAACTATGTTACTAAAGTAAGCCAAGTTTGAGCAACTAATTGGAAAATGGAAAATATAGGTATGTATGTATGTATGTATGTATGTATGTGTATTGCTTAATACCATAAAGTTGATACTTTGTTTAAAATTAACAACCATACAATGTTCACCATATTTGCTAGGTCACCAGATTAGTATGCTTACTATGGTGTACTAATGAATAATTAATTGTATTTTATTTTATTTCAATTAAATATTTTTCATAGAATTTTAAGAAATACGAAACACTTCTGTTGTGTCAACAGTTGCTCTTCAAATGAATGTTCAGTCATACTTGTAGCATTTTATTCTTTTTCTTTTAACTTTCATGAAAAAAAAAAGAAAAATATTTAATGGTTTCTGTGAATGAGGGAATGTCTTTGTTTAGTTTTAGCTTTCTTTCTGCATTTTAACCTTTTTTTTTGGCTTTAGCTTTGTGTTCTGTTTGTATAGATGGCAAGATTCAGTTTATTTTCTTTAAATTTGATTTCAGTTTTTAGCAAGCATGGGAATATATTCTTACCCCTTGGGAAAGAGAGCACCCTAAATGTGGCTTAATCAATACTGTAAATTCTTTCTTTCCCATTAATTCAAATATGTGCATCATTGAAATGTGTGTGCTGGTGGCATCTTTTTTTCAGTCTATTTAGCTGCTGCCTGTAATCAGAACTATGTCAACTGTTGTCATTCTAAATGTTTCCTTTCTTTTTTTCAAGCACATTTGCCTGATTGACCTTTTTTTTTTCTCTGTCTTTCTATGGGGCTGCTCCAGGAGCCATGGCTAATCACCTTATAAGCAATGCTCTGCTTCGTCCGCATGGTACTAACAATCCCTATAATACATTGCTTGGGGAACCGGCGGTCTGTAACAACCCTTCTATCAGCATGTACAACGCACAAGGTGTGCTGGAGTTTATCTTAACTTTTTTTCAAGTGAGAGTCCCACTTTATGTAGCTTTTATGGGCACAATCTATTTGCTTTCCTCCTGCCTTTTCTTTGTTTTGGAAGCAGACACACAGAGTCCTTTTGCATTCTACTCTTTGTGTTGCTTTGATTTTCCATTTTCCTTAGGTTTCCTTAGTGAGTAGACCCCCATCTGATAAGCAAATGCCTGATCCATCAGTCCGTGTTTTGTTTTCCTGTGCTGTTATGAAATGTATCGTGTGGTGTGTCAGTGCCTCCCTGTTATTCATTTATTTCTATATTAAATACCTGTACATTTATTGTGAGACATGAGACTATTTGTCCAAGGTAAGTAGGATAAAGGAAGACTTGATTTAGTAGTCTTAATGTTATAAGATTGAGGAAATAAATCTTCCTTTGCTGCATCATGGAGTTCACTCTGGGAACCAGACATTAGTATTGATGAAAGCATTATAGGAACTCCAGGGGAAAATACACTGACCTAAAGCATGGAAAAGAAAGCCGGCTGGAAGGCCACTTCTCTCTCAACTCCCACAAGGCCTAGTGGAGTTGGTCCAGGCAAGCCACAAAACCTCTTTTAATACTATGGCTTCCTGTGAAGATGTGAAGATGGTCTCTTTGTGCATTGTCTTGCTTGAAAAGTATGTAAAATTTTTCTCTCAAAAAACAATAAGCATGTATCTTTTTAAAAAATCTTATAGTATAAGCTTGATTTTTTTTTTTTTTTTTTTGCCTTTTAAGAGCATAGATATTTGTTACAGGCACAAAAGTCTCTTTAAGTACCCAATTTCTGTGCAGGTAAAAGGACAACAAAAATTATTCAAATATAAGCCTCACAAAATAAAAATCCTACCTAGCAAGCTATTTATTGAAAACAATGTTTTTTTTCTTTTTTCCCGTTTCTTTAAACTGAATATGATAGTTTAGCAATAGATTTCAGAGTATTGGATAGCTCGTTTGTGTTTCATTTAATTTGAGGTGACTGTAGTGTGGTTGGGTAAGCTTATGCCCCATTCTTAAAGGGGGCTGCTCACTGCAGTGTGCCAACAGTGTCTCATACCATCTGAGCTTGCCCAGGTGGCTCCTTCCCAGATGTCAATAATTACCTAAAAGCTAATTTTAAAGTACCGGAGTTAGCCATTAAATGGTGATTTAAGCAATTCGCAAATAAATCTGGGACTTTCAGTTTTATCAAGTTTCTTAACAAACAATGGCACGCCTATGAATCACAAACTTGGAGCATCTTTGGTGAAAGACTTTGAGAAGTGGGGCAGAGAGCGGGACATCCTCATTTGCTGATGTCTAGAAGGATCAATTATTCCTTAACCAGTGGCCTCTACACCTCAGGATATTATCCAGCCTATATATTTATATATATATATTTATTTATGGCTGAAGTGCTCGGTTTGTTTTTCATGTGTGTGTAGATCACCTTGGGTATCCGCGTAGGTTAGTTAGCCTCTGGAGCAAAGAAGAGGCCTATGCTGTGTTATCCTTTGGTGATCTTTTTAATATTAAAGGCAGCCAATGTGTTTTTCCCCTTTCCTTCTGTTTACCTAATCAAAGAGAACTATTAAGGTGACACTGTTTCTTGGCCCATTTCATAGTCTCCCTCTCCACACAGTCTCTTGTTTGTCAAAGCCCCTATGCCATTGTGGTGCCTATGAACTCTGCCCTGCACAGTTTGCACAGTATGCCAGATGTGGTTTGGCAGAACAGAGGCTGGTAGAATTTTTTTTTTACTTTGTTCTTCATTATTTTTCATAGCCCAACTAACAAGTAAATATGTCATTATAAACAATTTAAAAGATGCTGAGATATTAACACGTTTTAAATGATGTTAAGTGACTATTTGCACCATATTTGCTAATTAAGTGTACTCATTATTATTATGTTTATAGAAGATGCTGGTAATTGTTTTAAACACTAAATTTTGATTACATTTGTTTTGCTTTTCATATATAATTTATAATTGCTTATGGAAGAAAAACTAGCAACTCTTAATTGAAATGTTTTTCCTAATTCAACATTTACCTTTATGTCATTATCCTAAAATCAAGGCATTTTTTAAAATATGGAACACGTGTTAAAATGATTACCTAAGTAAGTTCCAGTTATGAAGCCCTATCAGTAATCTCAAACTCAAGTTTAAAGCCATGCTGGGTTATGTTCCTAGACAAAATACATATAAAGATATAAAACCAAAATATTCACAATATGAAATCTAAAATAATACCATATACACACAGTGTTATTCTTATGTAATTCAGTACTAGACATTGTTGTACAAAATTATCAATAAATATACAGACTTCATCCAAATGAATTTGTCTTTTATTTTACCAAGTGTAATAAATGCTAATGACTATGCTTAAAAAAAGAAATTAGGTATTTTTGTTCTTTTTAAAGTCAAAGTTGAAATTGTGTAGCTTGTTTACGTTATAGTTCTTTTTAAAATATAATGAAACTATACTAGCACTTGGAGTAAGTTTTGAAAAACTCACAAAAATAAATCTTGGTGATTGTCATATTGCTACTAATCTTATGTTTTCAGAAATTTCTCATGAAATGTAGGTGGCTTGGTATGTACTAGCGCGGTTCACATGGAATTGGCACTTGATTGTGTTTGGTGCATCCTCTAATTCAACTGTGCCAAATGCTTTTTGGGCATCGAAACATTCAATTTGAAAGTAGTCATTCTTGCTTCCAAGTGCCTTTTCTTAACATTTGTAATAATGTATTCACAGTGTTACTGAAGTATATGGAGTTAGAAACAAAAATGAAGAAAATACATTTGTTATACTAAATTGAAAGACTATATAGAGAAATATTTAAAATATCGTATATTATTTCCGCACCATTATCTTCTTGTCAGGATGAGAAATTTTATAAAGATAAGTCTCATCGAAAACCCTGTCAAAATAACACTACATAAAGAGAAAGTCATGGTTTTACTAAAATAAGTGTAGTTTTCAAAGCAATTGAATTCAAATTCAAAACTTTAAAGAAAAACATAAACTCATAGGGCAGAATGCAGTAAAGACTGCATTGTATTTGCTAGGAATGCAAAGTTGTATAGCATATCAATTATTATCACCTTATGCTTCCACAACCCTGTGGCAGATCAGCACAGGAGAGCAGAGCTAGGAGAAGTCTACGCCTCCTTTCTGATTCTTCCCCCTTTACATCAACAGTGTGGCATCAGATGAGGCCCAGGCTTCATTGATCTTAGTTCCCTTGCTGAATGAGCCAAAATGAGACTAGAAGCATTTGGACCAGTTGGTAAACAGCTTACTGTTTATTGTGAATTCTATTTCTAAAGTTAATTCCAAGTTTTAGCTGGGATTTACTTTACATTTTAAAAATGTGACGCATCTCTTTTGTTAGAGGATAATCAATACTTAAAATATAAAACTATCCCTTCAGCCAGAGAATATGACTGAAGTGTGCATGTATGAAAAGATCTGCTCATAAATTTGTGCAATTAGTAAACACTGACAAAAATATTTGTATTAAAAAAAAAAAGACTCCTTGAATTGCAAGCCAGAGTCTTCTGAAGTGATATGGCCCAGTAGTTTCCTTGGTTCTTATTCTTGGATAATTTAACCTTCCTATAAACAAAAGAACAAGGAAAAGTGTTCTCTATGATTGCAGATAGATTTTTCTTGGAAAAAAATTTGGTGGCTAGTCTTTTCTTTTTTTTTTTTTTTTTTTTTAGTTTTTCAAAACAGGTTTTTTTTTGTGTGTGTGTGTGTAGCCCTGGCTGTCCTGGAACTTACTTTGTAGACCAGGCTGGCCTCAAACTCAGAAATCCACCTGCTTCTCCCTCCCTCCTTGGGATTAAAGGCACGTGCCACCACTGCCTGGCTGGTGGCTTGTCTTTTAAATCATCTACTCTTAAAATATTTTGCAATGTAAGATGATACTGTAATCTAAAGAAAACTTTTTATTTTGGATGGAATCTTTTCTCTTTCTTAATGGGAGGCAGAATAATAGACGGATTAAATATCTCCCCTGTAGTTAAAACCCTTATTAATGTGAGCTTCAGATAGCTCACACTTGACCTTCTCATTTTTAAACAACTCAGGATCTTCATTATTATTATTTAGCCATACTTTTAGTACAAATTTAGATTTTTTTGAAATATAGTTTATAAGTAAGGAATTTTTTTTAAATTGTTTTATTTACATTTCAAATGCTGCATCTTTAATAGAAAACAAAGATAATTTATATGATATAAACAGTACAGCAATGTGTAAACCAGAGACTGTGATTGGACCCCTTTAAAAACAAACAAACAAACAAACAACCAGCATCTTTCTCGGCTTAATGGGGTGAAATAACCCTGGTACAGGGAGAGAGGAGAAACACAAGGGCCAAAAGAATGCAGTTATGAGAATTTCAATTCCACTTTTCTTTTTGTACTTTATTTTTAATTTCACTACTAATTTCTAAAAGTGGATGTTGTTCCTTATAAGCTGGTACTTTCCAACATCACATCCGTATCCTATCGAAATACAGCAGTAGAAACAGTAACGGCTCACCCTCTTTTTTTAACTCTCTGGTTTGTGTGACAATTTGAAGTGTAATATGAGTGTATAAGAAATCTGTGAGCTGTAGCAACACTTACTAAAGCCTCATTGTATTTGGTGTGTGTTAAGTGGGAGGGCTCTTGTTTTCTGACTAACATTTTAGTGTTTGAATTGTGGTAAACCATGTAACACAAATTCGTGAATTTGGGGACGAAGGAAATGATTTCCCGTGACTCCTTTTTCTGCATATCATCAATTTGCTTTTGACTCATGTTCCTTCTACTGTCGCTGTAAGCTTACTTGTTGTTTTTTCTTTCCTTTTCTTCATGCTGTCGTTTAGAGCCCTACAGAGAGACAAGTATGGGAGTAAAGCTAAACATTGCATATCAAATGTAATTTTTCTCAGTTCACTTTTATTGCATCACATATAGATGATGTAGTTATTAAAAACAGTTCATCTCACAATTTCAAAACTTAAAAAAAGAACATATCAATCAACTTCTATAAATATCTGCTAATAGAGATTGGACGCTCTCGTTGTCTGATTCTTTTATTCTGTCACATAACCAACGTAATTGTTAAGTCTCATGTATTGTCTGTGTGAGTTAAATTGTTTTTAAATTAAGCGTTTATTTTCCTTTGCAAAGTAACCCATACACTTTTAATTTTGATTAGTGCATTTCCATCATTAAACGTGTATCCCATGTAACATGCCCATTTTATTTTCTGTTGCTATTTTAAGCCTGATACCAAATGCATTGACAACAAAATTAAAAACAAAACAAAACAAAACAAAACAATGTTTCAATGCATCCGAAACATTATCATGACCATTAAACATACCATACCAGCTGCTACGACAGCAGTCACCAGTCATACTCAGCCCTTTTAAAAAGCATTTACTTTTTTTTCCTTAACATTGTGAATTTGTGTACCAGATATTTTATGACATGAAAATAAATCGCTTCAACCTATGTCTGTGGTGACTGCTTATTAATGGATTTTATGAATTACTCTTTTTTGAAAACTGTCTTGTGTGAATGCAAAGTATGCAAAAGTCCATATGAAATTGGCATAAGCATGTGACATGTCCTTTCAGCCTGTCGTTGAACTGGCTTTTCAGAAACATAATTGCATCACAGATATAGAATGAGTGCTATATTTTCACAAGTTAGAAGTGTTTCGAGAGGTTTAAGAAAATCCTTCAAGGAAAATTTTGGACTTACCCTTCCTTATTTACCAGCACTGGTTAAATGTGTAGGTGATTTTTTTCTTTTGTGGCTGTGCTTAATTTAAGAAACTATTATAGATTCTTGAACTGCTTATTCAAAAGACTACAAAAACCTTGAAGTTTGTGGTTAAATTTATTTTCCTGCAGCTGTTTCTTACCAGAATAAAATGTTTATCTTCTTTAAAAGTTTAATATTAAATTTTAATATGTCCTAAGTCATCAGTCATTATAAAAGGATAACTTTAAGAATATATTGTGCCTTTAGGAATCAAACACTGTGTTTTTACACATTCTTATGAAGTATTCCCCAGTGACCCTAAACAATAACTGTTGGGTTATAATACAGTAATAACTAACGTGATTAGAGAAGAAAAATACAAAAACAATCCAAGCAATTTTGAGAGCATGTATATTTGACTGGACATTATTTTATAACTTGCAAATTTTACATAATTCATTTGTGGTTTTGTATGCAAAATTTTTTTATTCTTCCTAAATTATATTTATATATCAAGGTACCAAATGTTTCTCTCAGTTTTGAACTGCATACTCAAAGTGTCACAAATGATTTATGTTACTTATTTCAGAGATATGTAAAGATAGAAATGATGACTTAACTGACTTTAATGTGTATAAATTGAAAGCAGTGAATGACTATATCAAATCTTATTTTAATTTGCCAGTTACAATTAAATACACTTTATTATATTCTGTGTGAAACTGGAAATTAATAAGTTTTTAAATTTTACTTTAAATACTTCTTTTCTCCATATAAATTTTTGTTATACTTTTTTGGATTTTGTACATACATGCTGACATGTATAGATTTAATAGTGCTTTTTGTTTCTTCCCATTTAATATTTAAAATGCTAGCAATTTATACATATTTTAGAATCATAAATGTTTCTACTTTTGTGTTTGTGTGTGTGTGTGTGTGTGTGTGTGTGTGTTCGATGGCTCATTGGATATAAATGTCATAGTGTCTTGTAATCTTTTTCAGAGGGGCTTCTGAACAATGCCAGGGATACAAGTGTCATGGATACTCTACCACTGAATGGTAACCATGGCAACAGTTACAGCATTGCTGGCGGCGAATACCTGACCAACTGTGTGCAAATTATAGACCGTGGCTATAACCACAACGAGACCGCCCTAGAGAAAAAGATCTTAAAGGAACTCACTTCCAACTATATCCCTTCATACCTGAACAACCATGAGCGCTCCAGCGAACAGAACAGGAATATGATGAACAAACTGGTGAACAACTTAGGCAGCGGGAGTGAAGATGACGCCATAGTCCTGGATGACGCAGCGTCCTTTAACCATGAGGAGAGTCTGGGCCTGGAACTCATTCACGAGGAATCTGATGCTCCCTTGCTGCCCCCGAGGGTTTACTCCACGGATAACCACCAGCCACATCATTACAGCAGGAGGCGGCTCCCCCAGGACCACAGCGAGAGCTTCTTCCCTCTGCTAACCGACGAGCACACAGAAGACCTGCAGTCACCGCACAGGGACTCTCTGTACACCAGCATGCCGGCCCTGGCAGGCGTGCCCGCTGCAGACAGCGTGACCACCAGCACCCAGACCGAAGTCGCAGCGGCCAAGGGTGGTGACGCCGAAGATGTTTACTACAAAAGCATGCCAAACCTGGGCTCCAGAAACCACGTGCATCCGCTGCACGCCTACTACCAGCTGGGGCGCGGCAGCAGCGACGGATTCATAGTTCCTCCCAATAAAGATGGGGCCTCTCCGGAGGGGACGTCCAAAGGACCCGCACACTTGGTCACTAGTCTATAGAAGATGACATGGAGATGGCAACCAACAGGACTGCTAACATCTGGTGGACCATTCTGCGTCAAATATAAACAGTGGTCCTCGTGTGTTCTCCGACATCTGATGCTGTTCTCAAAAGAGAGACTCTCTGACATTTTTTTTTAAACTTGAATTTTTAGGTCAGCCCAGGGGAGAAAGCTAACTGCTGAGATCCTCCTGTGCCCCATTCTTTCCCGTCCTTTCCCCTCAGATGGAGACTTCATTATGTTAATGAACGAGATAAGAAGAAATTGGCGCTCATTGTGGCCTTGTTGAGTTATGTTGTATTTGTTTA
This sequence comes from Rhabdomys pumilio, assembly GCA_030674055.1. Classification (NCBI taxonomy): domain Eukaryota; kingdom Metazoa; phylum Chordata; class Mammalia; order Rodentia; family Muridae; genus Rhabdomys; species Rhabdomys pumilio. Next base: position 19,881,669 of record JANHMN010000007.1, read on the forward strand.
ACATCTCTGATGCTCTGTTACTAGAATTACAAGGACCTGATTTTTTTTCTTTTTTCTTTTTCTTTTTCTTTCTTTCTTTTTTTTTTTTTTTACAAAAGGCCAGAACTATTGTTTGAAATTAGTAACAATGCTGCGTCTAGATTGAAGTGCTGTCCAGCCATAGAAGCAGAACAGAACTGTATCACAGAGCGGTTCACGGTCTCTCGCAACCTGAGTTCACCACAGCGGGGATAGCCGTGAAAAACAAAAGCAAAACAACAAAATTAATAATCTGATGGAGGGGAATTCTAGAATTATATGCTAAATGCATATTTTATGATTTGCTGTATTAACTGATGATAAAACTAATGGCAGAAAAAAATTGAACAATTTCTATGTAATGTACAGATACTAAGCATTCGCATATAGTCTGCTTTCTGTTCCTCCGGAATTTGAGTCCTGTTAATGTAGTGGCAAAGAAGAAATTTTCCTTTTCTTTTGTGCTAGTCTTGCAAGTTTGTCTACCAGTAAAAGAGCAAAGTTTCCTTCCTTTCTTGCTTTCTTTCTTTTTATTTTTTTGTCCCCTCTTCCCCCACCTTTTTTTTTTTCTTTAAAAATTCACCTGGCAAAAAAAAAAATAATAAATAAATGAAGCTATCACTTTATAAGAATCATTTTCTAGTAATGCAAACAAATTATTTTTTAACAAAAAATAAAATAAAATAAATAAAATTAGACTTCCTTCCCTCGCTATATATCTTTATCCAGCCCAAGTATTTCCAACGTCATTTTGCAAATTAGAGCAGGACAAATTTTATGTTTTCGGGGCACATATGTTGTAATAATGCAAAGCATATTTGGCAAGCAGTTCATCACCAAGGCAGTAGCTATGATTCTAGAAGCTAAGAGGTGTCTCTAGAGCTAGAGGGGCTTCTGCATGTGAAATGCTGTACTCCATAGGCGTTAAAAGTGCTGAATATGCAGTCTGACCCCCAAGTGGGCACCTGCACTACCAATTGTTAGAGGAAATTCACTCCCTCGTAGTGAGAGTTGAAAGGTCAAATTATTTTGAGGTAATTTTTTTTTAAAGATTTCTGTTAACAGGAAAATTTATTTATTTGACAGGATTTTAAGTAATGTAGGAATACAAATGGTAAATTAGCGGCACATATAATTTTTTTTTTAAATTTATGATCCATTTTGTATGGTCTCAAGTTGGATGACCTCATTACTAATATTTGTTGTAGAAGTGAAACTTGTTTGCTGACCAATAAACAACTGATTGAGATTTAGAAGAGATTGCTTTGACGTATGTACTATATTATCAAGTCCTCTTTTGACTTTTCTTGCCTTTCCTTTTCTCTGTTTTTCAGAATCTAAACTCTCCTTAACTATTGTGTCCCAAGTGAGCAACACACACGTACACACACAAACACACAAAGGCACACACAAAGGCACACACACACACACACACACACACACACACACACACAGTATATCTAGCTTGAATATCCAAACACAGTGGTACAGGCTTTTGGAGACAACGTCGACCAGGAAAATGGGATGGGCTGCAACCAGATAAATAGCTCCCACTCAGTGAGATGACGAAGGTCACTGTCTGCTTGTTCATAAACCGGCTCTTGTCACCAGGTTTATGATGAAAGACAGATCATCCAGTGGTTTAAATATCACGTGTGATGCAGTCGTCTCCCAGCCCCTTTTTGTTAAGCTCCATTTTGATGGAGAAATTTGGAAATTTAAATTTCCTCAGTTGGTTAAGAAAGGCAACAGTGATAGGGAAGAGTTTATTCATTGTACAAGAAAAGTATAAGACCTTTAACATCAACACACAGCGTTAGGTTTCATTGCGGCAACCTCAAACAAAATTTGTTGTCTCGCTTCTCCACCTCCATCCCTCTGACTCCCCTTCTGTAGCCTCTGACATCTCACCCCGCCCCACTGCATCCTTCTCACATTCATGCCAAACATGTAAGACATCATTTTCATCTTCTTCCACTTATGGGTGCAAGGGAAGGACAAAAATAATTCCTTCAAAAGAACTTTCTAGATCTTGCTGTTCCTACACAACCCGTGTCTGATCAGGGAGCCCCTACATAGAATAAAGCGCAAATGGACTTGCCAAAGTATGTTTTCTCTTGTGGTATATACTTGGGCTTACTTTACAAATGCCTAAACGCTAGCTATCTATAAGTGATACCTTAATTCAAGATGTGAGGTGTTGAGACTAGAGTGTGACTAGTCAGTCTTCAAGAGACACTAAAACGTCTGTGACATAGGAAGTTGTGCTGGGCCAGAGCATGCATTAATCTGAAAGCCATTTCCAAAGAATCCATAGATCATTCCATTTTAGTCACCTATGGAAATATTTTCTTGAAATCCATAGACATTTTAATTTGGAAAAGAAACATAAGCATTAGAAATAATCTGCTTTCTCATTCCATGCCTTGAAAATACTACCAATCTTACCAATATTGCCGATAACCCAACCAATACTTGGTAATTAAAAAATCCCTCTGTGGGCAAATCTAAGACAGCCCTGGAAATAAGGCTTTTGGACTGCAAACACTTGCGCTGGATTTAAAAAATCGTATTCCAAATGAAAGCAATATCAGTAAAACGCCAGTTTTGTGGAACATTGGGAAGACGACTTCAGTTCAGCTGTTTAGTTGTCCCATACGCTGGAATTACTACTTTCCGATATGTGGTGCTTTGTGTTTCATTATGCGGAATTTGAAACAAGTGGTCTCCCCATTTCTAGTGAGAACAACCTGACGAAAGATCACTTGAATACATAAACCGGTATACAAGGCCTCTGCATACTATGCATTACCTTTGCTCTTGTATCAAGATGAAAGGGCCATTTACACCTCTCATACATCATAACTGATGTGCTTCAGAAAGTTGAGATCCTCTTGTTCTTTGCTATGTGACTAACTAAACAAAAGAAACAGTAGGTAAAGTACGTGACTGTGCATCATTGCAGGAGAAGTTTGTATATTCACTTAGTCCTGATTAGACCAGATACATTAGTTCCTGACCCTCTCTTCCACCTGATATTTCATGTAAAGCCACTGACCCATTAATGCTATTAACTTTTTCTTCATTCTAGAACATTCTGTTGATTCTAGGTCTTCATTGATATGCTTATTTGCATATTTTCCATTAAGTAAATTTCTATCAAACATACTCAGTGTACATACATAGCACATTATTTAGCCAACTGAGAGAGAAAGTTATGTAAATGAAACAAGGCAATTATTGCTTCCTAGTAAATGATATTTTTGTAATATTTTACGCTCGAAGTTTTTACCTCTTTGAGGTCTTAAGTAATGAGATACTTTGTCAGGGCACTAACTAAAGGACCTCAGGTTTAATCGATTCTTATATTGATCACTTGTTACATAGCCAAGTTTGCTAATTGATAATATTTTAAGTAAATAGAAATTTAAAGAAGAAAATTGGTTGGAATTCAGTTAAGTTTTGTGAACATCCCTCTTTGTTTTTAACACAGTAAATCTGAACATATGGGAAATAAATGTCCAAGTTTATGCTAGAATAATTGTAGTGAATAAAATGAATTGGCACAAGAACAATTACAATTATATTAAAATAAAAAATAAGCAGCAAAAGAAAAGGCAGCTAATTAAGTTAATCATAATTTCCTATAAAAAAGGCCCATAGTGGTTCTAAACTAAAATATAGTTTATGGCCTTTGCTGTGTTTTAAGACCACCTATACAGTTTAAAAAATTATTACACTAAAAACATTTTTTAAAAAAAATAGGCTTTTAATCTTCAGTGTTAACAGTGTGATGAATCCTCTGACTTTAAGGACAACTTTATAAACCTTTGTCAGTTACTAACTGTAGTTTTGTAGGAAGGGGGAAAAGAATGTTTGCCTAACAATCAACTCTGAACTGAACTGCATCCAGACCATCATAACGAAAGTATTTACCTTTTGAAGTGGTTCATTAACACTGTATCAGACTCCCAGTACTTGTGATATTTTGGGAGAAGAACAAAAACCATCAAAAAAACAACAAACAAACAAAAGCCACTTTAACAATAAACGAATGCCAACTTACATTTAAGGAGTCAAAAATAAACATTCTGAAATTGTAGTCTGGTTTGAATTGATACATTGGCATTAATGTTTTACTCTAAAAAAAATAATTGATATGAAATACTATATATAAACTTCCCAGTATATTATAGCCAGAATACAAAGATTTAATTGCTTTGTTTTAGTATATTATAATTTATCACATAAACAATTACTATGCATTTCTAATTAGAATCTACATATTCAATCTCTCCATGTCAAATTTTAGGAAGCTGAAGACACAGAAGGAATAGAAATACATAGAAAAACAGGTTTTAGAAACATTTTTGAATAAATAAATTCTATGTAGAAAAAAGCTTTTAGAGTTCATAGAGTCCAAAGACTAAACTCAATTTTGTAATCAAGACATTTGTCTGTCTTATACCATCTGAAAAATATGTTTTTAGACATCAAAAATTTGATTTATAAGCCAAAAGTGTGGATAGTTGCTATAACCGTTTGTGTCCTGGTTACACCATAGGGGACATTTATTCAAAGTGATCATTTAACTTGATGACATCATGTTTGCTTAAAAAGGAAAACAGTCTTTAAATTGCCACCTGCATCTGTTTACAGTCTAATTTTTAATAAGATTTCAGAGGAAGTAACTTTTTATAATTATTAAAATTGTGGGTTTTTTTTTCCAATTAGACAGGTAGTTTTGTATATTATCGTTTTAAGTAGTTATTTTAGTCTTTTTAAAATTATAATCATCAGTTTGCCTCCAGCACTTTCAAGTTATTATTTAAATGTCTTGATTCCAAATATGGTTTTGAGCCTTTACCTATCTTAACAGTATGTCAACTATACTTCTCCCCATTTATATTTCCCCTGCCCCACCCCCCAGAACATGATGAAAGTAAGTGGGAAACTGATTTATATGAAGATCAAGGAACACTTTACTATCATCAACCTCTTTTAATCAGCCAGAAATTTTTTAAACATAGTATGAACAGTAGAAATCAGAACCTGCTTGGCAATTTTTTTCCCAACAACACAACACCTACATTAAAATTTTAGAGAAAAGTTTTCCAGGAGAAAGGGTGGAAATTGTTCATAATGATAAAAAGCTTTTGTACCTAAAACTACTGATGTGTTAAGGAAAAAAAATTGTAAATTCACGTATTTCCATCATTCTAATGCCACAGAAAATACAACATGTTTTTAGTCTTTTTGAGATATTTCTCACCTGGTTAGATCTTGTTGCAAAGAAATGTCAATACTTCATAAATGATTCTAAAATGTAAGTATTTCATGACAACTTACCTTCACCCTCTGATCTGCTGACTACTCAGCACCAACACAGTTAATGCTACCGTAGTTTTGTGGATTTTACAGCTTTATTATGAATCTATCTAGTAAACATTGAATTGATATTGGAAGTATATGCATTGTGCAAAATAAAAATAATAGCCAACAGTCATTCATATGTATATGTATATGTATATGTATATGTATATGTATATGTATATGTATATGTATATATATGGATTTTGTGGTGACCTACCAAAATTCTCACCATGCTGAAGCTCCTGCCTTCAGTCATTGTAGTCACTTCACACAATTCTGCAGAGCACTGTACATACTCTATCTAATAATACAAACCATCAGAAGGATTCCCCAGTGCTGCTTTCCATACAGAAAAGTAAGGGGAAGACTTTGAAGGAGGAGGAATAAACCAGGCTTACAGAGATCTAGCTTAGACATTGTTCTTGAGAGCCAATAGTTTTATGTTGATGGGCTATAATTTTTGGACTCAGGAGGAAGTTGCAAAAGATCTAATTAACCAAGAAGAATTTAGATTTGATTTTCCAGCCGAACACTGCAAAAATTCGTACTATGTGAATCAGAAATAGCTTCTTGAACTACAGATACAAGGTAACTTTGTAAACCTTAAGAATGTCTTTGTTTCCACTGATGTTTGACATGGGCAAAATGCTCCTGACACTCTTATTAATTTCAAAAGATGTCTCAGGAAAGTAGAAAATTGTGATACCGGGGAATGGTACGGTTCTTCAGAATTGAATCACAGTGGTTAGAACAGTGTGGCCTCTATTGCTAGAAGCAGATTATCATTATACAGTATTGTTTTCAATGTCTCAAATTATAGCTGTCCTAATGGCTTATGGTTTGATCGACATTTTGAATCACAAAGAACAAAGAAAATCACTGAATGCTGGTTTTTATAGTCCAGTGGAAAGTAAAGATATCCTTTTCCATCCTGAATAGTAAAATGCTGTGGTGTCCTGCAGAGCTGTAGATAGCTGGATGTGTGTGTGTGTGTGTGTGTGTGTGTGTGTGTGTGTGTGTGTGTGT
>JANHMN010000007.1:19888095-19906974 GCA_030674055.1 Rhabdomys pumilio
TGTGTGTGTGTGTGTGTGTGTGTGTGTGTGTGTGTGTGTGTGTGTGTGTGTGTGTGCTTTGTAGATATGTCTTCATTGTCTATGTATTCTAACACCGCTGTTAATATTCTAATATCTAATATTTCTTGTAAACTATAAGTTCAAAAAACAGCAGAACCAGATTTTTCTCCTCTGGCTTATTTGAACACTTTGGAACAGGACAGACAATTGGGAACGTTTTCCATATTGTTTTTCTTCTTGACAAGATTTACATTTAATTCATGATATGTGTCTCTTAAAAATAGTTACCTTTGAAGACTTACAACTAATTGAGCTGTTCCTCCCTGATAAGAAAAAAAAATCACTTTTAGAAGCAAATATACAGCTATTGCAACACTGATTTTATAGAATTCTCCTATATTCACATATAACAACATTCTGGCCAAACACACCAATAAATTTCAAGGTACTGGATCCCCACTAATCTCTTGTACAATCCCTTTATTCGTTTTTTTAAAAATGCTTTGTACAATCACATGTAAAACCATGAGCTACAAAACTCAATAAAATGTCAGTAAACAACCAGTGATGTAGTTACTGTTGTCATATGGGACTTCTGGAGCTTTGGTTTTGAGGTAGTATTTCATGGTATAGGATAATAATTATAAATGTAGTTCCTGTGCCTCTCATACGTAGTATGCCAACCTCCCCTCACAGACTGATTGTAACATGTGGGGACTTGCTTTAACTTTGTTTTAAAGATTATATATATAATGTTATGTGATTATAACACTATATTATAATTAGTATACATTATATGTACAGTGTTGCCGTCTTCACACACAACAGAAGAGGGCATCAGATTCCATTACAGATGGTTGTGATCCACCATAGTTGCTGAAAATTGAACTTAGGACCTCTGGGAAGAACAAGCAAGCAGTGCAACCAGAGCAAGCATCTCTCCAGCCCCCTTTTCCTTTGTTTTAAAAGAACTAATATTGTTTGAAGTATCTGTCAGGTATCTGTCACCTAAAATAAGATGAGTTTAATTTATTGGCTTTCTGACCTTGAAACTTGCCATTCAATATATAGATAGATAGATAGATAGATAGATAGATAGATAGATAGATAGATAGAGATAGAGATAGAGATAGAGATAGAGATAGAGATAAAGATATAGATAGATATAGATATAGATATATAGATTAGATATAGATATATAGATTAGATATAGATATATAGATACATAAAATGAAATTTAGTTTCGTATCATCTGTGTCATCTTAATTTCCCTCATGAAAACAGAATCATAACAGGCAGCCATGAACCCTTTGGCCAAAGGAGATTTTCCAAGCTGTGGTCTGTTACGTGATGTTCTTTGAAATAAGGGTACACATGAATTAGTAAATACTTTGGATTACATGATAGATATTATATGACTATCATTCTGTGACATCAGGGATTTTGATTATGTTTAAATTATTATACTACTTCATATATCCGATCACATGCAAACAAATCAACCCACTTTTCATTTTAGTAGGAGAGGAACAGGCATTTAAAGGAAATACTGAATAATAATCTCAAGGATTTGGCAAAACCTGTTCCACTGGATGGAAAAGCACATAATGTGGAAGGCTGCTGGAAATAATCTATTCTGAAGGGAAACAAGCGACTGAGCTCAAATGTCAAGCAAGGTGTATTTACATCTTTGTATCCACCGACAAAGCCTCAGACAAGCCTGCTTTGATGCCAGATCCTGTCACTTATCAATTCTGTGACTCTGGACACAGTTTTAAGACTAGGGCTCCTCATCTCTCAATATCACGATGTGATTTTCCTGTCATGTGAATTTCTACTCAAATATCATCCAGGAAATTAAATGAATTCTAAGATAATTCTAAGTTGAACATTCATGCCCATTGATTATAATAGCCTCTTGCTCCTAATGATTGGATAATAACAATGTGATTCTAAAGCAGATCAAAGCTCCACTCTAACGCATGCTTCTTAGTGTTTGTGGGCACTCGTTTTCAGAATTCCGTCTTAACTGAATAACCTTGCCAGCGGTTATTTTTAGCACCGTAATGCAGCATTTAGATCTTCACTCAGCAGGATTTGTCTGATGATAAACAATGGTTCTTTATTTAAACTGAAGGGAAGAGACAAAAACTGAACAGGTTTTCTTTACTATAAGATGTCAGAGATTGTGCTGCCTGTATGTCTTTCTGCTTCCTAAGATTATTTGACCCAGATATCCTCAAGGGCACTAAGGAATGATATCTAGGCAATTGAATGATTCACAGAACTCACTGTGAACAACTCAACACTTTTATTTCTAAGGAATGTACGTCAATGTATGTAATGTTGGGCAATGATTTTCCTAATAGGAATTGGCGTTCTAACCTACAAGAAACAGTGCTACCAAAGTGTCTCCTAGATGTTGACTTCCATGTTTTTGGTAAAGTTAAAAAAATTTGAGATGAATGTTTATAACCATAACTACTTTTGTGTGTGTGTAGCTTTCTAATTTCTAATGTCAAATGCCCATTTGGTTGAAAAAAAAAAAACCAACCAACCAACCAAACAAACAAACAAACAAAAACAAAACTGAAAGCAAACAAAAAACCAGACCAAACCAAACCAAAAAATTAGTTTATTCTCCATTCAAGTGTCTCTCCTTTGTAAACTGCATAAAATCCAGGTGGCGATCTATTCAATGTATGTTCGATATGATATGATCTAGTCCATAAGTGGGCTTGAGGTTCTAAATTGCAAGCATGTGCTCTGGGGCTACCGGAACTAGTACTAAGACTCTTGGATGTTTTCTGTCTTCTCTATGTTATAGATTATCCCCCCTCAAGAGTAGCTAATGTTATACACTTGAAACTATATTGCAGACAAGGTTTCTAGGTATTGTTCAATTTTACACAAAGGTGAATGGTTAATGTGGTTGAAAATAAATGCAGGATCTGTCACTGCAGTATTACCAAACAGAAAGTGCTAATTCTGGAATAATTACGGTAAAAATTTGGCATGTGTATGTGAATATTAATACATATGCATGATATATATATATATGTATATATATATATATATGTTGTATATATGTATATACCCACACATACCACATATAAGTATATGTGTGTGTACATTTTATATATATATATATATATATATATATATATATATGCAGTGTGTCTGCCACGAATATATAGAATCATTTTCCTTGCTATCTTTTCCTAAACAACGTAGCATATGGATATATATAACATTTACACGTGCTAGAAACTGCAAATAAACTAGAAACTATTATAAGTTTACTGCAAGATATATTTTAGTTACATGCAAATATTTCACCATTTCATATTAAGGATTTATTTATCTACTGATGTTTATCTACTGTAACATCCTAAAAGATTCCAACATATACAGAGGTGAGGAGACTACATGTATAATTGACTGTTTTATCTATATCTATATCATCTATATCTATATCTATATCTATATCTATATCTATATCTATATCTATATCTATATCTATATCTATATCTATATCATCTATCTCTATCTCTATCTCTATTTACATCTATATAATCTATATCTGTATCATCTATATCTGTATAATCTATATCTATATCTAAATCTATATCTAAATCTATATCTGTATCATCTATATCTGTATAATCTATATCTATATCTAAATCTATATCTATATCTATATCTATATCTAAATCTATATCTATATCATCTATATCTATATCTATATCTATATCTATATCTATATCTATATCTATATCTATATCTAATCTATATCTAATCTCTCACATGTATATGTAGCAATTACACATTATGAGAAAAAGGCTTAGCTAAATGTCATCCCTATTAATGTCTATCTAAGCTATAGAGAATATAACTAATAAAGATAAACAAACTAATTTGACCATAAGTAAGGGAATCATCTGTTATGCAACCAGCCAGACTTGCTGGACTTTCCTTTATTTGTAAATTGAAGAATAATCACACAGGTAGGTGAAACAAAACTGTAAAATAAAAAAAATCATTTGCACTTTAAAAAATAAAGACTTAATAGGATAATGATAATATTATTATTTGCTTTATCATAATAGTATAATGTTAAAATGTTTATTATCCAAAATATATGAGTAAAAAGTCTAATACAGTAAGCATTAATAATTTTTCTCTAATTCTGAGAGATTTCATGCAGCCTTTATTCCTAGACACTAATGTTTTACCAAGAGATTTTAAAGATACCAGTAAATTTTAAATTCTTACACAAAATTAAGTAAGCTATTATGTGCATATTTGGGAGACCTACTAAGTGTGTCAAACCCAAAATACAGCATGGGATTAAAGAACACCAACAAGAGTACTTGAAGTCTCCCACCCACAAAATGAAAGTGATCTTTGAGGTAGCTCACTTTTCAAATGTAAAAATCATGTGTGAATTTTGGTTTTATTTCAAAGGAAAAAGTTACTTAACATACCTGCTTTTATTTTTATATTCTTGCTGATAGAAATTGAAGAGAAATACATGTCCACATTATTTATATACAGCTTTAATTCTACCAATTAAGTCAGATCCACCAAAATAACATATTTTCAACTGTTGTGGGAAAAACATAAAGTATACTTAATATACACATTCACTGTCTTGAATACTGTATTTCTTTAAGACAGTGCATTTTTGCATCCTTGAGAGTGGAGCACAATATTAATTTCCAAAATTCCAGTGTAACTGATAAAAAATCTAATCTTTTAATAGGGAAACACAAGAAGAAGACATAGCCTAACAGTAAAAAGTAAACACTTTGCTTCTAAAGGTCATCTTTTGTTTTGTTTTTTAAATTTTAAGTATGATTTATTATGCTTCCTCTATAATTTCATAAAATAGTAAGCATAGCTTACAAGTGTGACTAATGTATAAACTGCCAAAGTTTCAAAAATGAATGCTGTTATTTGATAATTAAAATTCAAATAGACTTAATATGTAACAAGGAAATGCCAAGACCAATAACGGCCTTATAAAGAATAGAATATTAACGAATCAGTTTTATGTTTTATTTACTTATTTTTGAATGGTGATGAACTTATCTCACTATTTTATGTTTCTATGATAAGGGTTAGTTGCATCTTCTGTTCATTATTTCCCAACATTCCCTTCAGGAGAATCACCTTAGTAAATTATAATCTCTTGTGAGTGTCAAATAATACAATTCAGCACACACACATGGACATACTGTGTAGCTCAGGATGAGAATCATAAAAATTAACTCCATATGAAATGTTAGCATTTGCATTATGCATGCTTAAATGGTCTTAAATATTAAAAAATTAAACAGAAAAGATGCATCAACAGATCAGAACAGATCTCACCAACGTGAGTATATTTAATATAGTTGTCACTGAATTTATAAAAAATAAATTAAATAATTGGTTTAAACCATCTTTCTCATAAAGTAAAATATTGTTCTCATTAGGCTGTTTCCATCACTATTAGAGGGAAGAGCAAGACAGTACCAAAATAAGAACAGTTCCACTACTAATTTGAGAAAAAGCAAATACCCAGACATACATCAGGGGTTATTTACACACAAAAATCTCTCCCTTTTAAATTTGAATTATTGAATCATGCACAGTGTCATAACCATCCAAAACCCCTACCCTTTAAATATAACGCATCTGCAACTCCAAAAAATGAGGGTACTGGTTGAATAAAATTCAATTTTCATGAATCAAAATACTTAGAATATCTAGTATGACACTCCCAGACCTATGAAATGCCTCCTTAACCTTTTATTTCTGTGGGGCACTCAGTTTATATAAATTTATTTTATTACACATGATTTTTTAAAAATCTTAATATTGTTTTTAATAAGAATAGCTTGGAAAGCCAGGTGGACTATGGTGGCACATTCCTTTAATTCCAGATCTTCAGAGGCAGAGGCAGGGGCAGGGGCTGGGGCAGGGGAGGGGGCGGTGGCGGGGACGGGGGCAGGGGCCTGGGCAGAGGCAGAGACAGATCTCTGAGTTTGAGGCCATCCAGGTTTACAGAATAAATTTCAGGGCATCAAGGACAACATAGAGAAATCCTGTCTCAAAAAACAAACCCCACCTCAAGAGATAGCTTGGTTGACCCCATGGAAAGTTAAGAAGTAACCAACAATCACTAGATGAAGAAAAAGTCTCTTTCTTGTTGGGTTCTCACAACTACTGGTACCCTTTGGTATTCACCTTCCATTACTTTTTAGCAAGAACACTTAGAACTGATATATCTAAAATATTGGGGGTATTTAACATGTATCTTTCATGTAGAAAATAGCTTCTCATTTCCATGACAACTCATGACCAATTGACCACACCTGTTAAGTGTACTGTCTGCAAATTTTGTCTTCTTGGATTATTTATACCTATTAACTTGAGATGAAAAAAAAGAAAAAGCACATTTGGGAAATAACCAGTTCATGTCAAATATATGTCATCTATGATGCATGTTTTGTTGATAAAAAAACAAAACAAAACAAAACAAAAACAAAAACAAAAACAAAAACAAAAACAAAAAAAAAACCTGACATTCATCCCTTAAAAGAATAGAACACTGTAACTTCTGGTTTAGTCATAACCCTAAGTAAACTTCTCTATCAGTTGGATAGAAAATAGCTTAAGTATGATTTTTTCACAGTTCTCTTTGCCTCCTTCACAATGTGCTCTTATATTATTTTCTGGGTAAATTGTAACCCTATTTTATCCAGCAAAGCTCTCCTCGCCTCTATCCGATCATCACCTATATCAGACTATTTTCTGAGATCACTCCCAGTTTCAGTCAAAACACTGCCTGATCTCATCCCATCCAGGCTCTCTAGCATTTTAATTATTTTTCTAACCAAGAATCTCACTCAGTTGTTATTCAGTTTTTAACCTTAGCATCTCTTGTTTCCCTGAGCCCTACAAAAATCATGTTACCTTATCTGTGTTTACCTGTGTTTACTGCTTCTGTTTGTTCTTCCTTTGCTCAGGTCCTGGGTACACCTTAGGCTCAGTTCTCACCTGCATTCCTTTCTAGGTCATTTTAATCATCTCTTTGATTCTTTCTACCCATCATCCTATAACATCTATCAGCGCGCGCGCGCGCGCGCGCGCGTGTGTGTGTGTGTGTGTGTGTGTGTGTGTGTGTGTGTGTGTGTGTGTTTGTACAGTAAAAATGCAGAATTGCAGACCTCCAAACAATGTATTTAATCATTTAATCCTGTACTGTTACATCTCTAAACCAAAGCCCACAGAGTTCAGGTGTCTATTCGAGTAATAATTCAAGAGAGCTAATTTCTATCCGGATTTTCAAATTATGTCTTTTTTCCTTTGTATTGATGATGGTGGACTTTTTCCCCGTTTGTTAGTTTATTTATTCACTTTACATCCCAATGACAGACCCTTTCCCTCCTCTCCTCCCACCTCCCACCTCCCTTATCCCATTCATCCTCCCATTCTCACCATAGAAAGGGAGGCCCACCCTTTGGTTGGTAATAACCAACCCTGGAACAACAACTCTCATCAAAACTAAGCACAACCTGTCCCATGGAGGCCAGACAAGGAATCCCAGTGAGAGTAAAGGGATCCAAAGGCAGACAAAAGACTACAAGTCAGAGACAGGCCCACGATTGTTTCAATTCTTGGTGGATCCAGATGAAAACCAACCTGCACATTTGCTACATCTATTAGGGTTCTAGGTCCAATTGATGCATGTTCTTTGGTTGGTAGTTCAGCCTCTGTGGGTCCCCATAGGCCCAGGTTATTACCCCAACTCTTCCATAGGACTCCCTGAGCTCTGCCTGATGTTTAGCTATGGGTCTCTGCATCTGTTTCGATCAGCTGCTGGATAAAACCTCTCAGCTGACAGTTGTGCTAGGTTCTTCTCTGCAAGAACACATTTTTCTTGTGTTTTGTTTTAGATATAAAATTCTTGTTCTAAAAGGCTTGGAAAGACTAGAGGCCTCTCATTGAGATCTGATTAAAATTAGGACTCTGACCTAATCAATTAGTTAATTCACTGACAGATCACAGCTGGCTATCTTTTGAAAGTGTGGCCCTCTTGGCAGAAACACTATGGGAATGTGATAGAGAGCTAACCTTGTCCTCAGCCCCCCTCTTTTGCACTCTGTTTCCCAAACACTTGGAGGTAAGCAGTCTTGGCCACAAATCCCTGGCCTGATATTACTGGGCCTCTTCTCAGACACAAAAGCAATGGATCTGACTGAACTTTACCTGGATCCTCTGAAGCTATGACACGAAAACAAATCCTTCTTCCTTTAAACTCTTTAGCTTGGATAGTTGTTACAGCAACAACCACCACAATACCACCAACCACAACACAACTGACTGACACATCTTGCTAAAACTTCTTGCTGCAAAGGCTTATGTGAATGCCTCCTGTAGGGGCTACTTTCCCCTCTCACTGGAGTATTTCATTTCTCACTGGTTTAGAGTGCTGGAACACAGCTAGACATGTGTAAAGATAACCAATCAAATTATAAGTTCTTTAATGGAGTCAGTGGAATTCATTCACTCGATCATGAATGAAAAGTGTAAGATTAATGTTACCTGGAATTCAGGATAACAAATACAGTTAAGTTGTCTCTATGTTTTATTTCTGTTTCTTCTCTGTGATAACCTTTTTCTTTTCCTTTGCTGAGAGGCAGTATTTTATGGCAGCACAATATATAGATAGAGCATCTGGACTGCCTGGATGAAATTACGGCTTTCCCCATTTTCCAGTTGTTTGACTTTTACCAAGTTTCTCTCTGTACTTTGGTTCCCTTGTTCATAAGTTGGAATGGCAATAAAATCTACTGAATGGAGTTACTAGCATAAGACAGATAAAATCCACTGGAGAAGAAGGCATCTGAGAACAGAATCTAGAACATAATGCATGTCTAAGAGACACAGCTCTTTCGTGTGGATGGAGCAGGGCATTTGGCTCTTCTTGACAAACTCATACTTTGATGCAGAATAAGACTCTCAATCTAAAAGCTCTGTGAGAACACAGGAGGACTTTTCCCTACAGCCTTTGTTTTGGACCAATTACAAGGAAAAATTCAAATTCATCAAGCCCGGTTCTTGTATTGTTCCTTTGACCAATTTTCTCAGTGGATGCTAGAATGACCAGCTCCTCCTAGGGCTTGATCATTTCTTCCACTAAAGCACTGATGATTTTTCAGACCAAGAGCCTGAAAAAACAGTATCAGTTTGTTCTTATAACTGATAACTTATAACTCAGGAGCTTGCTGAGTCCACCTGAACTGTGAGACCTGGGAAAGAGTCCCTTTCAAATATAAGCTATGTCACCTCTGAGTTTAACTCCTTGTTCATCATTACTCAAATGTATTACTTTCTCAGCAGCACAGTGTTCCGAAGCAGCAATTAAGCTCACATTGCAATCCACATTCCAAAGCTACACACTTTCTTCGTTTGCTGTTTTTTCCCATTTCCTCTTAATTAATCCGAATGGAAAGCAACCGGAATTCAGAACTCAGCGTTCTAGGTGTTCTGCTGGCTGCTCTCTTATTCCGAAGGACTGAATCGTCTCTATAACTTTAAATTTTTTTCCAGTGCAGAAATGCTATCCTTATGTGTCCTTGAAGGGATAATTTAATTGGCTTTGATCAAAACCCTTTTGCACAAGAAAGGGTAGAGATGAAAATGCAGGTAGGATTAATCTGGGATTAGTGAGGGATTCCAGAAAAAAACCCTTGTTCTCACCAAGCCTCAGGGCATGGAGCCGAAGGCTTCACACCACCACAAAGTACACAGCTAATGAGCAAAGCAGTGACAGGACAAGGATGGCGCCTTCTGGCAGAAATTATCTTTCACATAAAATTGGCAGAGTCTAATGCTCCTTGCACCCTAGCTTCTTATTTACATATGAGCTGGTGATTGTATCTTCAAGCATGAGAATGTGCATGCGCACATACATAAGCATGTACATACGTGAGTGCACTCACCCACACTTACGTGTACCCACTGATACATAAACATGCGCACACATACCCACACATGGCATTCTAGCATTTTTTTTCCCCAAATGTCACAAAATTTTCAAGAGAACTAAGTAGAAACAATGCAGCAGAGTCTCACACACAAGGGAGTCCAGAAAATTATAATTTCCTTCTACAATACTGCATGATTAGCAAAGAGTCACAAAAACGAAGGGCATCTATATCCTATGCATCTCCTTTTCACAAGCAGGCTGAGGTGTGTTATACACATTAGTATTCTCAGCGGTGACCAAAGTGGAAATAGAAACTGATTATTCTCGATCAATAAAGAAGATGAGCTGTTACTCATTTTGATTTTTCTCTTCATAAATTTATTTTTCTCTTTAATTTTTGAGATAATATATTTACACGAATTCTCCTTCCACTCCCTGGAGAGACTGTTCTTCCCACTCTCAGCATTTCATGGTTGCCTGTAGTTCCTTGTGTAAGGCTGATGGCTTGTGAACTTTCCCCCTGTTCACTCTGGTATGTCTCCTGGTGTCATCATTGCTCAGCTCACATTTTGCCACCTGTGTTGATAAGACTTTCCGAGTGTAGCTTCTGACATTAGTACGAAGAGACACAATTTCACAGCAAGCTCCCAGATTCTCTATCGCTTATAATCTCTCCACCCTCTTTCTGCAGTGTTCCTTGAATCTTCGGTGTGGGTATACACACACACACACACACACACACACACACACACACACACATATATATATATATATATATATATATATATATATATATATATATATATATATATATATATAAGCTGGGCTCCATAACTCTGTATTTTTGATTGGTTATTGGTTATTATTTTCTATAACTTATTTTTGTCTGTTGCAAAGAGAAGTTTTCTTCATGGGCTGGAGAAATGGCTCAGTGGCTAAGAGCACTGATTGTCCAACCATCTGCAATGGGATATGATGCCCCCTTCTGGTGTGTCTGAAGAAAGCAATGGTGAATACCTTTTTTAAAAAAGCACTTTTGAGCTGAGAGAGTTTGCAGCCCATGAGTCTAACAACAGTGTCAACCAGTCAAAACCCTCCAGAGCTCCTGGGGACTGTATCACCAACCAAAGAGTACATATGGAGGGAGCCATGACCAGGGAGAAGGTGGATGGGATAGGGGATTTCTGGAGGGGAGACCTGGAGAGGGGATAATTTTTGAAATGTAAATAAGGAAAATATCCAATAAAAGAAAAACAAACAAACAAAACAAAAACAAAAACGTTTCCTTGATGAACACTGAATTAGTTCTATTTTTCCTTTGAAGTATTTCCAATAACACGACACACCATATACAAATAAAAACCTGAATTGAATGGTATCATTAAAAATATTAGACATCTTTAAATCTGAGACAGAGTTGGACATATACCAGGAAAAACTATTTCTTGTTTCTGATAGATTTAATTTAAAGCAAGCTACAGGGGTGACCATCATAAGCTTCAATTAGAATAATTAAAGGTTAATTGTGATTTATTTACAAATAAGATTGAAATTTTCCAAGTTAAAAAATTCAGTTGAAAATCAGTGATAAAAGGCATACTAGATTTAAATATCTAACTTTGGATATATAGAGTCAAAATGAAATGACAATAATTAAGGTGGCCAAATAGTTTTCATATTGTGAAGTTTTGAAAACAAAAGAATGATTAACCATTTGCATTGCCGGTCATTTTCCACGATTGCAAGCAGAATACAAAACCAACATACACTTTAACCTTTTTCAAAAAAAATACCAGCTTTAGCTACAACCTAAAATACTAAAGATTAAGTCACACTTGGGGCTTACATAGTTGTGTGTCCAAAGTGTCTGAAAATGCTTTCAAAAGCAGAGAGTGCTTAGAAGGATTATAACTCTCAAGACTATTGTAAGAAAGCATACTGTGCTACAGATAAATCCTGATGTGGTTTAACAGAAAATAGGTGCTGTAAAAGACATGCTTTGGAGAGGGGCTACAAAGTGTGTATGCACAGAATAAGATTCTTTTAATTAAATGAGCTGCAGCTCAGATGTCTCCAGAGTTTTAGAATGCTACTCAGCAATTATATTCCCATAGAGATTTAATTATCCCATTAGATACTTATTTACTACTACATATTAACTTACAGTACACCGTAGAGTGCATGTACTAATAAATACATGTTACCGTTGCTACACAAGAGTAGCTTAACTAAATAACCATTAACATTTATTTTATAAGCATTTAATAAAATGCCTGTAGCAATACTTTGCTAGTTGAAGGCAAACTCTATCTATCTATCTTTCTATCTATCTATCTATCTATCTATCTATCTATCTATCTATCTATCTCATCTCTATCTAATCTAATCTCTATCTCATCTATCTATCTATATTTATCTATCTATATATAAAATTAGTAAGTAAGAAGAATTGATCTACTTTTGGTTGTTTTTGTTTGTTTGTTTTTTGTTTGTTTTTCCTTTTAGGGTTTTTTGTTTGTTTATTTGATTGCTTGTGGCTATTTTTATATTTTCTAATCTCCTTTGTAATGAACTTTACACAGATTCTCTTAGAAATCTAACTTGATCCTTATTCTACATGAAGAGATCTTGGACAGTAACAGAGTTATGAAAAATCTAAGTGTTGCTTAGAGAGAGAGAGACAGAGAAAGAGAGAGAGAGAGAGAAAGAGAGAGAGAGAGAGAGAGAGAGAGAGAGACAGACAGAGACAGAGACAGAGACAGAGAGACAGAGAGACAGAGAGACTTAAAATTATTTTAATTGAATTTTGTTTTTTGATAATTTCATAATGTATGTGATGAATTTGGTGTTACTCTCACCTTTTCTTACACACCCCAGAAGAGTGATTTTCTCTGACATTTAGAAGAACACTGTGTTTGAAAGCTGACTACATTTTATTCCTCAATCCTTCCTTTGCTCTCTTAAATCGCAGCCAGCTCCCTCCCTCCTGTAACCTCTCTAATATCAGTTATATTTCCCAGTCCAAAACTATTTTGGCTTTGTAACCAGTTATTTCTAACCTGCAATAAGCTGAGTGGTGCCATTCCTGTTCATCTGATGTTTGCATGGACAATCAGGGTTTTCTGATGTAGCAAGTTACTGTTAATGAAAACACTCATGTCTTCTACCCACAAATTATGCTTTTTCATCTTATTCCCATTATGCACTGTGGTAAGACTGCAGAACTGAATGAGCTTAGTTTTCTTCTTCTAGAATTCATGAATAGATTTGTTTTTATCATAGATCTTACCCAAGAATATGAAATATTTTTCCTTCCTCATGAAATCTTCTTACACCTCCCCTCCTCCTCCTCCTTCTCCCTCTCCTTTTTTTCTTTAAGTTTTCATTTAATAGGAAGCATTTTAGAGCTTCTCTTTGACATGTATAAATTTATACCCTCATTACCCTGATGTTGCAGGGGTCATTATTAAGTAACATAACAATGGCTTAAACACAGTCATTGCAACAATGTGACAATCTGATGGCTGATATGGCTACTAAAATGACTAATGGCACCAAGGAAGTATTGTGTGGCTATGAGTGAAAAAAAATGTTGACTCATCTCCAGACTAGGAGGCCTTAAGAGTTTATCATGTTACTTGGACCTATGCAAAATGTAAAATTAATAAATTGCTTACTCCTAGATTTTTTCCATTTAATAATTTCTGTCTGTAATTGACTGCCTACAACCAAAGTTGCAAAAATAAAGGAGCAGATTAGGTGTGGCCTCTGAATTGCTACTTTAGCAACTACTGAGGCCACTGCTCATCTTTCCTCTCCTTTTATTCACACGATTGGAATGATCATTAATTCTAGTAAGTAACCTTGAAAGAAACAACAACAAAAAATAAACACTCAGAAACCTAAGCACTCAAGATATCAAAGTAGACAGAGAAGATGCTGTCAAACCTGAATGGTACACCTCCAGCTTCTTCAACCAGAGAAGAAAGTGAATGCTAGCTAAGTGTACTGGTGTGTTCTCCTTAAAGGAGAGGACAGTTAGTCTGTTAAAATTCTTATTTCATTGTTTTTACACATATAATATTACACTACTTGTTTTTATTTATTTTTTATGTTATGTTTGTTGTAATTTTGCCTGCATAAATGTCTATATGAGGGTGTCAGAAGCCCTAAAACTGGAGTTATAGACTGGTGTGAGCTGACCCGTGGATGCTGGGAATTGAACCTGGGTCCTCTGGAAGAGAAGCCAATGTTATTGAGCAATAAGCCATCTCTCCAGCCCCTATTCCACTTTTTTAAACTTGACGTGGTTTTACATTTTAGCATTCAACTACAGCTTCACATCAGGGTATTCCTTTAGACTGTAAAACAGAACAATTGTATTTAAGTCTTCTCTCTTCTTGGATTACATTTCTGCGTGGGAGAAATCTCAGTCTCCTTCAGAGCCAGCACAGCATGCTTTCTCATTACTGCCCTGCAGTTATCAGAGAAGCTTCCTCTCAAGTTTGTAATCATGTGAAAATGGCAGCCAAGTACTTAGTCAAAAGATACTAAGTGTGCTTCAATTAAAGCCTGATAACAACATAAACCTTTCCTTTCTTGACTCATGTATAAAAGCTGTCCAGATTGACATTTCACTACACAATTAGAAACTAGTGCTACAGTGTATTCAAGTATCTTTCAATTAAAATGCAATAAGAGCTATTTATCTCAAAGACTATGAGGCATAAGTAAAAGGAGATGAAAGAAATGGAAGGGATACAGGGAGGAGGGGAATTTAGGAAAGAGGGAGGGAGAGAAAAGACCAAAAAGAAATCAGGACAGAATAACGTTTATCAAAAGCCATAGTAGTAAGCAAACACATTATTAAAAAGAAATCTAAAATCGGGCACCACCATACTATTAGTTGGAGATGATCACATGAGTGAACCATGAGACATCATAGTGACAAAATTCAGGACAGATGAATTCAGTTCAGGAGTCATACAAAGCAAATAACTGGTATGACAATTCTCTGCAGAACTCCATGACAACTGCACTAGTCTTTGTGTTTTGTTTAGTTTTGGAGATGGAGTTTCCTACGGTTATTCAGCAAGTCAGATATCTGTCTCAGCCCTATGATTATAGGCAAGGTCTCCTATATCCAACCTTTACAAACCATGTACTAAGTAATTGTATATTAAACAAGTATGAAAGAAATTTTTTCAAACACAGTGTTGCCTTTCTGATTGTCTCTCCTGCCATACAAGCTGTAAGACATGAAGTTTTCCAATACCTTACAGGAATGTACCCAGTGTCCTCTCCAAACCCATCTTCTACCTGCTAAGCTTTCCATTCTCTTTAGTATGCAGAGTCCTGGTAACAGACCTTCTAAGGGCTGCACTCTGTGATTTAGACATCTTTTCAGTCAGCCACATCCTAATCTCACTCATCACTAAGGGACACTTCCTCCTGGCTCCTCTTAATAATTCTATCAAAAAAAAATTTAAAACTCCTCAATCCTCACTCGTCTTTCTTGTCTTCCTCTTGACACTGGACATACTTATCAAGAGTACTCTCTGACTCCTAGGATTACATTTTCACAAAGACAGTTCAAACCCAACATCTCCAATAATACAGTGCATGTCGTAGAGACACAGTCAAATGAAAGAATGGATCCAAACCATACAGTCATGCTCTAAGTTTTGAATTGCTACAGAATTGTTATATACTTTTGCACAAACTCTATAGGATGTGTGAATTTATTCAGATGCCTGTTTGAAAATAAACACACAGGTGCAGCATTATTTACTTACTTCATAATATTTCACTTTGTCACCAAATTAAATACCTCTGTGTAGTTTTAACCTTACGACAGAAAATTAGAGAATTTTAAAAACTAGATAATTTTTCATTTTAAATAGTCTACAGAGCTTTTACTATGCAAAGCTCATAGATGCTTATATCATTCTTTATAATTGTCATATTTCCAATTAGGTTCAATCTTCTTAAGTTAGTTCAACGTTTTCCTCTTATTTTTATGCGTATAATTTGTCTTTATGTTGGTATATTTGTAGAAAAACTTGTAAAAGTGAAATCATCAGATCAAAAGGTGTGTGTGTTTTAAAATTCACTGGAGAAAAGTTTAGTTATATGTCAAAACCACTGGTCCAGCGCTGATGCATCCTTTATCTTCCCTAGGGCTTTGGGTGATGCTTAGCTAAGTGCTGTGGTTATTGTTGCTTATTTACACAAGGCCTAACTTTGAGCACTTGGTGCTTCTGTTGAAAATCTGTGAAGGTTTTGGGTTTTCCCCCTTTTTTGGTCTATCTGACTCTATTTGCTTCATCCTAATCCCTCTCTTAGAAGGTGTACAGCAATCGTTATATGTATTGGTAGTATTACTTACTCATACTTAGAATTCCATGGAGATACCTTGTTATATGGTTTTGTTTTGGTTGTAAATCATACAACTTTACATTGTTCTTCTAGTTTCTTTATATTTTTAAAACTGGAGTTATTTTAAAAGATACAATATTGTGCCTATAACAATTTTTTAGAAGGTAGATAATGTACCATCTTAATTGGGTAGTTTCAAATATCTCCTTAGCTGTAATGCAATTTATGACTGTGAGTCTTTTCCCATACCTTGCCTACAGTATATTTTGGCCTTGACATTCTAACAACTGTACAAGTGTGTGTCACTTTTATGTCACTGTTATGATTGCAACATAAGAAAGAAGGGATCATTTGTCTATTCTTATGTCTATACTGAGCAATAATTATGATTTTCTGTGAACTAATATTCATATTTTAAACATATATCTAATAGGGTAGTTATCTTTTATATTGATATATTTTCTTTGTTTATTAACAAATTGGTGAAATGTACTTATCGAATATTGACGTGGTAATCAGTAGGAATCACAAATGTTCCAATCTCTTTGGCATTTTTGCAAACATTCAATATTCTAAAATCCAAAATTATTCCTTATTTTCCTAGACAAATTAAAATTCCACACTTCAGACTTTTAAATTAGAAAACTGTGCTTGAAATAACCAGTGTGCTTTTGATTTGGTTTCATCAAGTTGCCGTCAGTTAGTTTTCATCTTTACATCTCTCCAACATTGGTGCCAGATGATGCTATTGTGTAGAACTACCATGTTTACTTCAGCATGCTACCACTATTTTTAATTGCTACTTAATAAAATTTAGCTGTAATTCTGATTTTCCTAAGGAAACAAGTAGTTTTCTTGAGGTTACAGTAGTAGGTGGAGGCTGAATTTAAAATAAAACCTGCTTGAATCTAAAATATGTCTTCTATTTACAGAATTTCTTTTGAAAATCCACTTGTTTTCCTCGCAAAAGAAAAACAAATCTGTAGTACATACTGCATGCCTGGATCCCGCGGGGATTGCTAAACTACAGTGATAAGTGGCTTTATTTCTGACTTTGGAGCTTATTGCATAATATCCTATTGTGTTACTTTTCATTTCCTTTTTACCCCCCCCAAAAGCATATGCAAATCTTTATAAAACATTTCAAACCCATAAAAGTCTTCATTTTACTATAATACATATACCAATTGGGCACAAAGAATTCTAAAATAATTATAATATAGAGTCATTTTAATGAGAGAAGAAAAATTTTAAAAGAATATAATCAAGGTTTCTACTTAAAAAAATAAGCATCATCTTTTTTTTTTAAAGTTATTTTTGGAATTCCTTCATAAAGGTCTTAAACACAGGTGTTCCCTGTGTTCTTAAGATTTTTCATAAAGAAAAACATGGCCATTATTTTAAGAGTTTTCTGATTTTTATATTAATATTTATTGGTACATATCAAATCACCCCCAAAGCAACTTTTTTTTAGAGCAAGAATGATTAGTCCTTTCAACTGAATGAAGCAGGCTGAGCATTGTTCTTCTTGGAAATGCCAAGGTGTTTCGTATCCATGACTGTAGTTGCGGCAAGCTTCTGCACTTCCTTCACAAGGTTGCACATATCACTGCTGATGAGATTCAGTTGTTCCTGACTGTGGAACAGAGGCACTAGTTTCTGTTGTATTCACTTCTTTGATTGATGTCAACCACAGGCAGCTCTCATTTCTGTACCACTTGAGTCTCTTTATACAGAAACTTACACATAGACAGTTTACTAAAGAAAGAAAGAAATCCAGAAGACAGTAGAGGCACAGTAAGTAGCAAGATGGTATTTGCATTGAAAGCTAAAAGGAATAGTTACATTCTAATCACGTAACTGGATACAACTCTTTCCAGGCAGGACACTCAAGTTGTACTCACCTAATATGCAAATGGACTGGAACAGAATCAGGGATGAAAAGTGTGAGGTGAGAGGGATTGCAGGCTTTTGTTCCATCTGCCACAACTGTCCTTCTGTGTGATTCTGTAACACCAGTTGATGTGTAAAGCAGAGGTAGCAAAGTTAAGTCAGTATGATGTGGTAGAATTTTATTGATGACAGCCATTAGAGATGTACTATATGCCCAGTGTTAGATGCAATGTTGTTCAACTTGTTTTCATTTAGCAGTCTCACAAGACTGGTAAGGTGATATTAATGGGTAATTTATGTGGCTTAAGAAGATCTATCAGTTGGTCAAGCACTTGCTTTTGATGTATTAGAACCCAATTTTGGATTCCCAGAACCCATGTAAAGCTTGTGGTATGTATCTCTAACCCCAATGTGACAAAATAAGAGTCAGATGAGAGTCAGAGACAAGACAATTCCTAGAAGCCCACAGGTCAACTCATCTAGAGTCGGAGCAGCAAACAAGAGACATTAGTTCACATAATATGAAAGTCAATGCTAACATTCCAGGTCCTTTGCCCTCCAAAACAAACATTGGGTCTCTCTCTCTCTCTCTCTCTCTCTCTCTCTCTCTCTCTCTCTCTCTCTCT
>JANHMN010000007.1:19906984-20004836 GCA_030674055.1 Rhabdomys pumilio
TCTCTCTCTCTCTCTCTCTCTCTCTCTCTCTCTCTCTCTCTCTCTCTTTCTGTGTGTGTGTTTGTGTGTATGTGTCTGTCTGTTTGTCAGTCTGTCTCCTCTCTTATAGACATAATACACATGTATAAAAATTTTAAGAGTTTAAGAAGTTATATAGCTTTCTCTCAGTTTATAAGAATCTGGGGGAAGAGAGGATCACACAGCTAGTAAGAACTGACCACCTGTCTCCAATTTCGTGATTTATGTTTATATAAGTATAAGCTAAATATGTTTATGTACATATAAGAAAAATATATACAGTCTTTTGTCTAAACATTATGAACGAGTCATTTTCTACTTGATGTGTTTATAACTGAATTTTAAAACCAAACAATCTTCTAACTAGACTTTCAAAATCTCCAGGAAACGATGCCAGCGATGAGTTAATGTCCATATAAACACCACAGAGTTAGGCACTGCAGCGGAGAACTTTCATAAGCCTGCATCAGTTATTACCATGAACTGTGAAAAAGCCTGAGCAGACGTTTGCAGATAATTATACTGACATCCCTACTTCATTACTTTTAATAGAATTGAATTTGTGGCACTCACTGCCCATGTATATGAGCGCTGTGTTCGTCTGGAAGCAGAATGTGTCATATATCCTAAGTCTCAGCTGGATGGACAGCTTTTGGCAGGTGGTCATTTTACAGCATGAAGGATGTCCTCTCAGCTAGGGGCTGAACTTTAATTAAAATAAGATAACTTTTAAAATGTTTCGGTTGATCCCCTTCAACTACCTTAACTGTAAGTGAAAATGGTCAGATAACAGAAGGTTGGTTACATAATGCAGCTGTGCGGGCGAGTTCGTCATTCATATCGATGAAAATCTAAAGTTACCTTGCTAACTGATTTATCTCAAAGGAAGAGTAAAACATTATGTCGTGTACACAAATAGATAATAAACAGAGGGTAAATAGGCAGATCATAGACACATGAGAGGTAAATCAAAAGATAATGAACATGTAACTATTTTAAAATATTGTTCTTGTATATGCTGAGATCAATATTTAGAAATATTAAGAGTACTTTATAAGAGATAAAAGTCAGTTATTTAAACAATACCATGTCAGAACTTTCAAGGCTGAGACAGGAGTATCATTTAAGTTCATAAGTTCAAGACCAGCCTGGGTATCATAATGAGATCCTGTGGAAGAAAAGTCAAAAGGAAACAAAAATGGTAAGAGGAAACATTGAAGGGTAACGTTTAGCAGCTCCACTTACTGATTGCTTCCTGGCTCGCAAAGCACTCTGCTTTCTGTTCCAGAGACTCCAGTAATTCAAAGCAGTTCTTGAGTTGGCTATAAATAAAGGTTGTGTACCACTGTGATTCTTTCACTCACCCACCTCTTAATTCTATATATTCCCCTCTCAGAGACTCTCCCTAAACATTGACCCTTATGTACTATTTACACATATTTAGCATTATAAAACCTATCAAACTTCACAGAATTCTCTAACATAAATCATTTAAACAATCATTATGATTCAATCTCACACTTGAACAAGTTAAAAATTAGAGTCTTTCCGGTAATTCATAAGCCCACTGTGTCTGTCTTGCTTCCATCCTGTCTTTGAATGTTCATGTGTTTTGTGGTTTTACCATCCCTTAAAAGTATTGGGTGCCTAGTTTTAACTCATTTTGGGGTACCTTTGTGACCTTATTTTAGGGGGTGGTTGTGAAAGCAAATGATACAAATGTCTATACCTAATCTTTAGTGTTGTAGAGGGTCTCTTTTATCAATCAGAATATTACAGTTTGTCCAAGGAACTATCCAACAGTCACATTTTGAATAATTTCCAGTTTGGGACTGAGGTATCAGTTGTCCATCTTCCTCTATGTGTCCTTAGTATGTGTTTGTAAGAATATTTAAATTCCATAACATTTTGCTATGTAAGATCAAACTAATCGCAATTGCATTGAATCTAAATTATTTTCAAAGTTTTCTATATCTCTCTTTCTCACTAGCATTCAAATGCTGGTGTTTTATTCTTTTAAAAACTGGGATGTATTATCAAAGTTCTAGCTTGTTTCTAAATCTTAGAACTGTATGTTCCGGTAATAGTCCATCTCAGTTCCAAATAGCTGTGACGGTAGCCACAGGGTACCACACAAGAGCAAGAGAGGTTCGAGCCCCACTGCAGGTCTCTTCAAGGTTAGGCAGTCCCCTTTCTCTCTGAGGTCAGACAAGGCAGTTCAACTAGAAGCATATCCAACAGACAGGCAGCAGCTTTTGGGATAGTCACCACTTCAGTGGTTTGGAACCCATATAAAGACCAACCTGCACATCGGCTACATAAGTGCAGGAAGTCTAGGTCCAGCCTGTGTATGCTCTTTGGTTGGTGGATCAGTCTCTGAGAGTTCCAAGGGTCCAAGTTAGTTGACTGTGTTCGACTTTCTGTGGAGGCCTATCCCATTCGGGCTTACGATCCTTACCCTAAGTCTTCCATAATAGTCCCCAAGCTCCATCCACTGTTTGGCTGTAGGGCTCTGCATCAGTTTGAGTCAGCTGCTGGGTGGAGCCTCTCAGAGGACAGCCATGCTAGACTTCTGTCTGTAAGGACAATAGGACATCTTTAATAGTACTTGCCCATGGGATAGGTCTCAAGTTTGGCTAGTTACTGGTTGGCCACTCCCTCAATCTCTGCTCTAATCCCCCCACCCCTCGCAACACTCCTGTCCCTGCATTTCTTGTAGACAGGATAAATTTTCGGTCTAAAACTTTGTGGGTGGGTTATTGTCACTATCTCTTTATTGGGATTCCTGCCTGGCTATGGGAGGTGGCCTCTCCAGGTTCCATATCCCAATGCTGTGAGTCACAGCTAATATCACCCTCACTGAATGAAGGCACAACATACCCAAATTTTATGGGGCACAATGAAAGTGGTGCTGAGGAAAGTTCATAGCACTAAGTACCTTCATAAAGGTACTTCGTAAAAAAAATCAGGTAGAAACAATGAAAACAATATAAAGAATCAACAAAACCAAGAATTGGTTCCTTGAGAAAATCAACAAGATAGACAAACTCCTAGCCAAAGTAACCAAAAGACAGAGGGACAAAATCCAAATAGACAAAATCAGAAATGAAAAGGGAGACATAACAACTGACACTAAGGAAATTCAAAGGATCATTAGCTTTTACTTCAAAAACCTGTACTCCACAAAATTGGAAATTCTTAACAAAATGCATGATTTTCTAGACAGATACCACTTACTAAAGTCAACCCCCAAACAAAAGAAAAGAAAAGAGACGTCTTCTTACTTGTCTTCTTCCTTCTAACCCTCCTTCTCTTTCTCTCAATCTTTTCTCATTCTCTGTCTCATGCTCATTAGTTTTACTCATGCTGGCAGTAGTATCTTCCTCACATTAACTTTAGTTTGTGTGGTTTTTATTTGTTTGTTTGTGTTTTTGTTTTGACATCAACTTGGGCATAGTTTTGAATGCCTATTGGTGACTTGGACATTAATTAATATGAAATTCATATGTTGTCCCTTGTCACTGTCTCTAACTTACTACTTTGGATTTTCAGGACCTCAATTCATAGTTACATTTGCTAAAATGGTCATTTTCATCTTATTACTGTTTCATTGAACTTACAGCAAATTGTTGATTATATCTTCAGTATTTTAAAATGCTCACCTAACTTATTTTGTCCAGGGATACCTTCCAGAAGCCCCCCTGATGTGCACCGTGCAGACCCACCATGTACCAGGACACAGAACTTATGGACCTGAGGCTGACCCACCACGCACATTTTCTGTGGTACCTCGCAGTGAAAATATGCATATCTGATGGAGAAACCATGATTAAAATATTTGAATGCAGAAATGTGTACGTTGAAAAATTTCTAATTAAAGTTGATTGTTGTAACTAAAGGGTTCAGTTTTTCCTTTATTTATTTATTTTTTTAAAAAACATCATTAGTTCTCTGAGAATTCTGTATAATGTTTTTCAATCATATTCATTCCTCAGCCATCACCTCCCAACTCACCCTCCCTTCCTACCCATTCAACTTTGCATTCTCTGTTTATTTTTCTATCAAATTTAATTTCTGCTGCTCATATATTCTTGGATATATGGCCTTCCTGAGTTTGATGGACTTATGAGGGGTGATTCTTTTAAGGAAAACTAACTCTCCCTTACCCAGCAGCTTTCAAGTGCCAACAATCCCTCAGCTAAAGTTGGGACTTCATGTCTACCTCCCCTCTCCAGACATGGATTTGAATTTGTTCTTCTTGATGCTTAGGGAGAACACAACTCTCTCTGGTCAGGTCAATAGTCAGTGACTCACAGGCACAAGTATGAATTTTAAAAGTGTCTTAAACAAGAGGCTCAGAACATCTGTTTGTTGCAGATTATAAACCCATGAATCCTATTCAAACAGGGATAGAAGTATGTTTGAGTATCCTGTTTTGTGCATTTCAAAATGTAAGGGTACATTTCAGCATATCTGATGTTCCTTGTTCTCTAACTCCCCGCTTTTATTAAATATACATATGTATATATATGTACATATTTGTAATAATGTAATATCAAACATGAAAAATTGGTCAATATGACATAAGACAGTTCATACTAAAGGTGGCATCCGTAAGAATCTAAGTAATAAGTTCATCGTTCTATTTTTCCTGCAAAAAAAGTTAGCATCCCTATATCTCATATCATATATAAAAATATTTTAAGGTTTCTCCAAATTAGATAGAAACTATTTATCAAAAACTACATGACATTACTACTGACAAATCACATAGCACACACTTCTTCTGGTTTTCTAATAATAAAAACCAATTTTAATCATTTTGAAAAATTGAATTATATTTCCATCCATTTGCCAAAATTGCTAAAATTGTTATACAGAAAGCATTAAGAAATTTATAAGGAGAAATATTGACAGAAATAGTCTTTTAGGTGTTATAGTCAAAAGGCAATTTTAAAACATATTTCTCTTTTTTGATTAGAGCAATTTTCAACTTTTAAAAATTTATTTATTGGGATATTTCTCTACAAAGAAATATTAAGCATTTCACCTAACTTTTATTGATTATTTTTAAGTGGTTTCTTTTCTTTGAGAAAGACACTCACATTAATTAAATTGTGCTTACCCTATAAACCCTGGATTTTTGTCTGGTTTTATATTTATGTCTGGTTTCTATCACTAGAAGGATTATTCACTGATATTTTGCTATTAAAGGAGCATAAGGTGGGTTTTCTTGTGGAAAGGATTTTCACGTCAAAAATTTCAAGTGAATTTTTATTAGTCAGTTCATTGTTTGAATATGTGAAGAATCTTTTTGCACCATCTAACCATTAAGAACCCATCTTAAACATTTTTATCAATGTGCAGATAAAAGTAAAATTAACATTTTAGTATTTAGTTGACTATGTGTGTTACAAATCTTTTCTCTCGTTTTACAACATTTTACTTCATTTATTGTTATGCTTTTTAGTTAGGTACGAAATAATAGGTTCTATGATGGCATTTTTTGTGTATTTTTCTATGAGACAAAACAGGCAATATTTGTCCCTCATGTCAATATCATCTCCCTCCGCATCCCTCAGACTCTGTCTTACCTCACCTTAGTGCCCATTCTATTTTCAGGACACGAATGTCAGTGTCCTTCTGTGTCCTCACCCAGGTTCTCACTGGGTTCTTTATCACCGTTCTTTGTCCTTCATTTTGCAGCAGGGATGACTTGTATAAAGTGTGGAAGTTTTCACCTTTAGATTTTTCATAAAGAATGACAATTTTAACATTTTCCTTTCATAATGAGAACTATTACATCTGTCATAGGTCCATATGTATGGATATGCTTTTGGATTTTTGATTGACTGCATTATCACTTTGCTCACCTTTACAACTGCTGTTTATTAAATTCCTAAATGATCTTATTTATTATGGCTTTATAATGATTATTGTTAGTTGAGAATTCCATTTTTGCCTTGCTTTTTTTTTCTGCTACCTTTTATGTTTGTATAAATAATTTTAAAAATATCTTTTGATGCATCAGGAGAAAACCTATTTTAAATTTGAAATTATAATAGATGTGAATATAATCAGGAAATATTCTACTTACTACTTTCAAATACATTTCTTGTATTCCCAAGCATGGCTCATAATTCAAAATAATCACATAAAGTTTAGCTCATAGTTATTATTTCTTAAACTCAATTTCAAAATATATATTTACCCTCTGGATTTAACAAACTGGAAATTTGTTCAAAGAGCATAATTGTTTATGATAAAGACATTATTATACTTGAAATTTGCAATGCAGTTATTCTGAATACTTACAGGATATGATATCTGACATTTTCTTGATATTATAATTTCTGTGATAGCTTTACAACACCTATGTTACTGAAAAGATCTGTTTGGTCTAATGTATGACTTTTGTTTTAGAATTAAGGTACATGGATTTGTTACCTACTTAATTACAGATTTCATTATTAAATGTTTACAGGAGGCATTCTTGGCTAGCTTCAAAAAGCTGGAGAAGTTTTCATGGTGCATCTTATTTGTAAATATTGTCCTGAATCAAGATAAAGTTTTAAGTAGTTAAAAATAAAAGAGATACCTTGAATAATAATTGAGTCACCAATGTAATTTTTTTCATTTGGGGGAAAAAATTAAAGGCCTCATACATACTATGACAGTGTTCTAATCAATAAGAGTCATGTCCAACCCAAGTTATTTCAATTCATTTATCTAAAGAAAATCATTCTAGCATCTTTGCTACCAGTCAGTGCTCATACTTGCACATGTGCAAGTGATGTGTGTGTATGTATGTGTGTGTGTGTGTGTGTGTGTGTGTGTGTGTGTGTGTGTGTGTTTTGTATAGGTATGTGTGTGAATGTGTAAGTGGGAACCCTCATCTATGTGTGCATATGTAGAGGCCAGTGGTCCCTTTTGGAGATATTTTCCTCTATCCTCACCTCATTTTTCGAGACATTTTTCGGACACTTAGGGCCTCAGACTAGTTCTTTATGAATGAGGATATGTATTTATCAAGATTATAAAGTGATTTGTATTCATGTCAATTCTTTAAAACATGGCTCCTTTTCTGATAAATTATACCCCCATACGTGGCAATTTTTTCTTTCAATTAGAACGAACCACTATAATAAACTCATGTCAATCTCAAAGATAAAAAGTATTGATATATATCTAAAACACAGCTTAGCTTATGGGAACATTATATTCACCCAGTATGATAATTTATTAATTTTCATGAGTTTGACAATTGCTATCTTCATTTATTTAGAGATAAATTAAAATGTAACAGATGCATCATAACTATATCTGGAATAATATTTTTACAATGATGTGCACACAATTCTTATACATTATTGTATAAACTCCCATAAATGCTCAGCACAGATTCATAGAACTTCATTTAAATAACCTGTTATTATGAATCTCACTTTCATGTGCTTTTAGGTGTACAGAGATAAAGCACATTAAGCTTTAGAATATAAAGTCTTTTAGTTATATGAAATAGAAATCCACTCAGTTTCAGCAAAGGTAATTTATTAGGCTAGCAATATCCCAAACCTGGGGAACTGAACTTGAATACGAGAGGATCCATTAAGCCCCTCTCTTGGAGCCCTCTGTCCCGGTTTCTTTATATGACATGAGTTACTTTTCAGAAGAGTTTTCCTTTTGCTCAGTCTCAATAGTAGAAAATTACCACACATGGAATTCATGTAAAGTTAAAAACTAACTGAGAAATACTGAGCTAACTCGACCAGGTATCACATTCCCAATATTTGACAAAGTTGGTTGGTCAAGAATAGAACTTGCAGTGTGAATGAGGTTCAGCTGTGACTGTAGTGTCAGGTACATTGCCACTGTTGACTAAGAAAGGGAAAATGTTTTGTTTTGTTTTGTTTTGTTTTGTTTTGTTTTGTTTTGTTTTGGAAAAAGATGCTATAAGGCAGTTTAGCAAGTATAAACTAGATTGACAAATGCTGAATGCTTTAAACCCAGGACATCCAAACATTGGTCAATGGAACAACACATGTGTTACTCAAGGCTTTTGGAGACATAGGGCCTCAAACTAACTCTTTATGAATGAGGATATGTATTTATCAAGATTATAAAGTGATTTGTATTCCTGTCAAGTTTTTAAATCATGGCTTCTTTCTGATGAGTAATGACTCTGTGCATGGTACATTTTTGCTTTTAACTAGAATGAGCCTTTATAACTTTCTAAGTTAATCTTTTACATCTTGACAGAATGCCCATCAAGTGTCTTAAGAATATATTTTACAACTTTTTAATAAAAATGGAATCTTGGAAA
Source organism: Rhabdomys pumilio (assembly GCA_030674055.1). Taxonomy (NCBI): domain Eukaryota; kingdom Metazoa; phylum Chordata; class Mammalia; order Rodentia; family Muridae; genus Rhabdomys; species Rhabdomys pumilio. Next base: position 19,915,326 of record JANHMN010000007.1, read on the forward strand.
TGAGTTTTCTTTAATGGAAAGTAAAATAATTGAGCTCAGAAGCCCTGATAACTGTTTCAATGGGTTTCAGCTTTATGTGTAAAGGTTAGCATATGTTCTTTGACAATATATTCATAACAACTTTGAGTTTTTCTACTATGACATGTTTGAATTAATTACCCCAAATAATAACTAATTGGGTGACTGTGATTAAATCAAATGGGTTAGTCTTGATGATAGTGTTTAAAATAGGGGATCCTTTGCTCTTGGGCACAAGGTGCTTTTAATTTTTCATGTCATAACATCTTAGTTAAATATTAGGGGTGATTATTACATGACATATTTTCTAATTTATTTATTCAGTTTTCATGATTTGTATTTGGTCCCATGCAAATTGTAGTCTACCATAACTGAAATTTTACCTATTGTGTTCTTTTCAATCATGTTACAATACTGTTGTTTGTTTTCATTATTGGAGTATATATTTCGATGCTAAAACTTGGGATACAGAACTGTCCTAAATTGATTTCAAATTCTAATGCAATCTGGTACTCCTTAACAAGCTTGAGATCTATAATGCATACTTAATTCCTTGTTTATATAGATAAAATAATAAAAATTAACTACATTCCTATATTGAATGGTGATGGTAAAGACAGACAGCATATAGTTCCTGGTGCAGGAAAAAAAAATATCAAATGAAATTAGATTTTACAGTTATTTACTTGGTTAAATGCTCATTTTACAAATTTTATTTGGCTTACGATAGTGAGTTTTCTCATGTTGTTTTCGAACGTTTCAGTCTATGAACTACCTGAAAATGAAAAAGAAGGCTTTATTTTCATTTTCCTGGAGTCAAACTGCTTGTAACTATGCTAATATATCTGCTTGCATCTTTATCACAATTATACTTGTCTTAAAAGAACAACGTAAAATTTTTATGGGTTGCTTCATTTGATTCCTAGAGTCATTTGAAGATTTTTTTTTCCATAATCCTATGGGTGACTTCGTGTAATCATATGCCATTATATTCATACAATGTCACTAACAGGTAAGCAGATCAAAGCTAGCACAGAAGACATTGTCTGCTATATTTACTACTGTTTTGCTGAACTTCTTTCCTTAAAAAGAATTCTAGGTTGCTGATTCAATTTCTTACAGAATATTCATGAAACGACATGAAGGGCAGATGCTACAGATTAGAAGATTAGTAGTAAATTTAGCTTTACTATAATCATGAATATGGTTCTTGGTCTCCTAAAACCTGGTTCCAAAGAACTTGTAAATAATTTTTAATGTGGTCAGATTGCACAGAGTTCTTTGGAATAGTGTAATATTATTCTAATTTAATATTTTGGCTTTTAAAATTATGTATCATATATTTCCTAGGGAAAATATAGTTATGGTAGAGCTCACATGTGTTTTACACATATAATTTTTACTATTAAAGGTTTTTCAGGCCATAAATAAATTTAGTCTTCTTTTGTCATGTTTAGAATCGAATCAAAATAGCTACTGAGAATTATCAAACAATAGTTGCAAATGTTTCTCTTGTGAGTGGTTGAACTTAGACCAGGATAGGAATGGGTTATTAATAATCTGTCCTGTGTTAGACTGACTCATCCCATGAGTAGAAGACCTGAACAGTTTCAGAAAGAACACAACAGAGCTCTTCTCCAGCTTTACCACTGGACAGAGGACGATACAGGTAAGAACAAGCCTCTTTTGACAGACAAAAGAAAACAGTAAGCTAAGAGACATATGTACAATGTTTTGCCTTTAGAAGCACCAGAAAAAAATTTCCCCCTTACCAAAGTAATTTGAGCTTCCTCTTATATTACTCCTTAAACTAACTCAATTAAATTTCTTTTAATTTAAAAATTACTTCAAGGCCGAAGTCATACTAAGGACAAGTAATATTCTAATGACCCGAGTAGGTTTACATCTAAGAGTATATTTGTTCATCTGTAATGTCATAAATGTCCGTTTATATTTGATGTGAGGTTATGAAAGGATTTACAAAACCCTCAACAATAAAATTTACTTCAGTCTTGGAATATGGAAGTGCCAATTAAAACTTTTTCTCATTTTTTATTAGTTCTTTGATATTTTAATGTAATGTGCTTTGATCATATGCACACTCTTCCCAACACTTTCCTGGTCAACTTCCCAGTTCGTGCCCACCCAAACTTGTGTGTGTGTGTGTGTGTGTGTGTGTGTGTGTTTGTGTGTTACTTTAAATGTGTATTTGAAGTGGTGTGAAATTTTTCTTAACTACTTACAACAAAATAGCATTTTTCTCAAACCTCTAACTTCAGATATTGTTTTTTGCTCAACTTTCTAATTTCTTAATAATTTCAGGGTGGCAGGAAGCTCATTGGGCAGGTTCCAGGGCAAACCACTGATTATAATCCAATTACATAGATAAAAATCTAGAGTATCAGATTTAGAATATGTTTATAGACTTTTTTTTTCTCCCCATTGGACTAACTCAATTTTTATTTTGATTCCTGCAGTTTCTACCTCAATTAGACTGATGACATCAGCAATAAGAAGCTAATCTCTTTCCATGACAGGGTGTGTATGGAATGCACAGGAAGCTATGGAGTTAGGTTGTATTTGACAGAGCTCTAAGCTATTAAAGATTTATGTGTTGGCAAAGGAACCAGAGTGTTGTGTCTCTTTTCGCCTCCTGTTCTTCTCTCTACTTTTCTATTTACTTTCTTCTAACTTCTGAACTTCTTTTGAGGCTCTTTTTGGTTTTCAAATATAAAAAGTGAGTCGTAGCTACTGGTTTGTAGCAGCATAGCATAATACCATTGATTTGCAGCCTGGTGCAAATTTTAGGACTATTGAATCTGTACTATGGGAATAAAATCATCATGTGCAATGCATGGGACTCTTTACGTCTTAACTGTAATTTTCAAGATTGTTATTTGCTTTTTAAAAATTCGATAATGTTTACCACTTACTTTAAATAAAAAGTGCATGAAACAGATTTTGGGACATGAGTTTTTCAATGTGATTACCCATTTAAAAATACACATGTTGAGTATTAGTGACATTCTTAAAGATGATTAAACTATTCTCTCTGGACAGTTTAACAAAATTCTTACTGCATACACACTCGGCCATCTGGTTCACCTAAAGAGAGCTTGAAGAGTGACGTCACCACAGTTCCTTGTCTGAAAATGCTGTGTGGCATATACAAGTGTTATTAGAAACACATGCTGGCTTAAAATGCCTGTAATTTCATTCATTGTGAACCAGACTCTATCAGTCACAAACATTTCTCAGGAAGTTGGCTGTTACTTTTCAGTTTATTATATCAATGCTAAAAGACCAACTTCTTCAAAGTTGTATACCATGTATCTGTTGCACCAACCACAGTATTTCATTTACTCTTAAGGAAAAAGTTTCCTTATATGAGAAGCTGTATATTATAGTTGGGTAGGCAAACCAAAAATGCCTTCATTTGACTGACATTTAAGTTACTTTGTAATTAATGAAAGGAATGTAAACATTTTATTACACTGGATAACCTTAGACTTATTTCTATTGAGAGTTTAAAAGTACATGAAAAATTGTTTCTCTTAGTGAAGAAATGGAAACAATATATCATCAGGAAATTTGACTCTGGACACAGTATCTTTGGGGGGTTGTCTTCCCCCCCCCCCCCCGAGACAGGGTTTCTCTGTGTAGTCTTGGCTGTCCTGGAACTCACTCTGTAAACCAGGCTGGCCTCGAATTCAGAAATACACCTGCCTCTGCCTACCAAGTGCTGGGATTAAAGGTGTGTGCCACCAGGGGGTTGTCTTTATATCAGTGGCTTTATTTTTAAAAGAGGAAAGAGTGTTTGCAATGAACTACTGAAATAATGGAGCAAATTGAAACTCATCTGGATGAAAGAGAAAATGAGTCTTGAATGGAGACTGAGGTTCAGCGGTGTTAGATCTCTAGTGCTTCATAAAAACAACTTAAAACAAACCCAAGAAATTGAAATAAAAGATAAAGGGTTGTTTTTAGTAATCATCAAGGTTAAAAGGCAAGGAAATATAGGTTGTAGATTTTATAGATATTTTAAGTTTTGCTTTAAAGTATTATGTAAGAGGTGCCTCCTCCAGCTTTTTGTACAAGAGCTTCCTTCAGTTTTCATGGAGTAAATGTCTTGACTTCTGTTCAGTGTGTACCTATGTCCATTGTGTAAAATGATGGAGTGCTTACCCGTCATTCTGCATCCTCTATATCATCTCTAGATTCCTTCTAATACACAACAGATATAAGTGGTACATAAGACATTCTTACCCTGAAGTTTATAGGGAACCAGTGACAAAAGAAATACTTTGTATGTTCCATGAAAGTGAAAAAAAAGTCTATTTGTATTTGTCTGAGTCCATAAAGGCAGAATCAACCCATGAATAATTGACTCTAATCCACCTCCCCCAAAAAACAACAAACAAACAAAAAGAAAACAATTTCCTTAAAAAACCAAATCCTTTAAATTAGCAAAATGTACTTTAGTTACTTTTAAAAGTATTCAACCCTGGACATTTAGGTGGTAGAAAATTATCCTATAAATTAATATTTCTTTGAGCAATAATAAAAATGGAACTGACATAAAGGCATATGAATTTGCTTTAATTCTACTGCTATAGAAAACATGCCCCAGTCCTGAACTAAGTCAAAGAGTTGCCAATAAGACAAGCAGCTGCTATTGGCTCAAAGGAGTGGGCTTTTGTACAAAATGTTAGCAGTGCATTTAAGACATATAGCAGACTGTAACATTTAATATCCAAGCAAATAAAAAACTCATAAGATCCCAGCAAAATAAGGCAATTGTTATGAGAAAGTCATCACTGGCTAGGTGAGAAAATTAAGAGACCTTAGTCTGCTGCTCACAGTAAGATCTATGGCTGAACTTTTGTGTGCTAGCTTAACTTCAAGTCTCTGATGTTCACCAATGCACATTATATTTTCTTCACAGAGTCTTTGTTCTTTAAATATTATGTATTCTTACAATTTAGTAATGTTATTTGTTAGGCTACAGTAAGAAAGTTATTACCTCAGTGACAAGTCTATGTCTTAATGTCTTTTTTTACTGTGTAAAACAATTGAAGGCATACTTATCTTGATTTGAAGAAATAAAGAAGAAAGTAAAGTTAAAGGTAACTGAAACCATTTTCAAACAAACCTTCCTCAAACTGGACCTCCCAGCTTTTGCATCCTTATTTTGTTCACAAAACCCCATTTTGAGAGACCACAGAAAATAAATTCTTCCTGGCTTATTTTACTGTCATCAAGGAACACAATATAGAGAAGTTAGATCATGTGGATTCAGATTATAGAATGGGTTCTCTGTCTGTCAACATATTTACTTTTTCTTGCTTCCCAATTTTTATTTCTAAGAATGTAATAGTTTTTACATTGGGTGATTTTAATAACTAAGTAGGTTGTCACTTTTCTATTGCTACCATAACAAATCACAACACATTTTGTGCAATAAAACAGCACAAATAACAGGTTCAGAGTTCAGAACCTGTTATTTATTAAACCCAATTCTCTCTAGGTTGAACAAAATATCCATAAAGCTGTCTGCTTTTGCAGGCTCTGAGGGACAGTCTGTTTTCTCAATTTGTTTTCAGCAGCTTAGAAAAAACTTTTGTGCTATGTGTTTCTGTTCATGTATCTCAGGATCATATTTCCATATCAATGTAATTTAGTTTTACACCAACTCTCTTCTGATGTATAAGAACATATATTTGTGTTCCTTGAATTAAAATTGGAATAACACTATGGAGCTATTATTAACATGATCACAAATAGAATGATACATGTAAGTTCTTTGTATCGTGGATAGATCTGAGTTGCTTAGTAAGTACTAAATTCATTATTTTTTGAGAAATAAGATCATTATGGTTATATATCCAGAGATCACTTACTCGTTTCAAAAAAGACCATAGTGTGTTATGTTACTCATGAATATGGACCACAATACATTAAAGGTAAGTGTCTAAATTTCCCCCAACATTTCATCATCTAAAATCATTGTGTACCCAAGTAAAATAAATATCAAAATACCGATTTGTCTAACATAGCCTTGGAAATTATATACTATCATACTGTTATACACTGAAGCTGAGAGGGGCCAGGAATTCATGCCCTGAAACAAGAAGAAGGGGCAAAGGGGCATGCCAAGATATTCAATCTTACTGAAAAAAAATAAAAAAGGTGGAATATGCTTTATTGTGAGACTATAATAGACCTAGCACAGTAGTCAGCATATGACACAGTATAGAATTATAGACAAAGCCTAAGTTGGATGGATCAAGAATTCTATTATTTGACTTTTAAATGTCTGTGGTGCATTTGAGTCTTCTTGTCTACCTCTTTCTTGGTTTTCATTTTTTCTCTTTGTTTGCAAAAAAATTCACTTGCTTGCCATATATTTTTTAACAAATTGTGGTTCTAATTGTGTATGTTCCAAGGTCAGTCTTTGATACCTAGCTACTATTCTTCTCATGGATTCTCAAAGCATGGTTGGTGGTGGAATAACCTGCAGAGTCCTGTTTGGCCATATGGACAAGAGAGGTGTGACATGGTTTCCTACCCCTGGAACAGAGCCAGCATGGAGTTTGGAGTTTGCCTCCATGGGTGTTGAAGGCTGCTGGGCATGAGGCTTAAATGAATTTATACACATACACATATACACATACACATACACATACACATACACATACACATACACATACACATACACATACACATACACATACACATACACATACAAATAAACATACATAAACACATGTATCTTCATGTTCCTCCTTCAGGAAATATTCTCCCTGTCAAGGTAATTGGAGAATGACAATCAAAGAGAGCAAAAGCTCAGGAGGTTTGTCACATCTAATGTCTCAGCAAAAATGGTAAATATTGAGACCTTCAGTACAGCCTTTAAGGTTGTGGGAAAGAACTATGAAAACATGAGTTCAAAATATTTAATTTCTCACCTATGCAAAATATAAGGATGCAATATGAATTATATTAGGGGCTTCATGAACCTAAAGGAACAGAGGCAGTTGCACTGTGAGCTAGTTTTTCAGGAAGATACAAAGGCAGACAGATCCCTGAGTTCAATGTAAGCCTGGGACAGAGCAAGTTTGGGCACAGGAGTCTTGGAAATGATAATCTCAGGAAGGGATCCAACCCAGCTAGCTCATTGTCTGTGCTTACAAATGCAGGGAGATCTGTGAGTTCATTTGCAATATTAAAAAAAAAATGTGCTTGCTGTCTTTTTCTAAGAATCAAGGGGCTGGGATATGGGATTAATGTCATAATCCAAAAAGAAGCTGTGACAGAATTGATATATAAGTAAAAGTCTTGGCTTTTGATCTACAAGAGATGAGCTATCCTTAGATTTTATTTTTATTTTATTTTACTTTATTTTATTTTATTTTATTTTATTTATTTAAGAATTGGAAGCAAAAGATGTTTTAAGAGAGAGCTCTCTGGAAAGCTGTCTTGAGCAGAATTTAGGCTGTCAACTTGTAACCCACAATTTGATTTCAAGTTGTCCTTTTGCTACTCACAGACACCCCTTTCTCAGAATCCCTCTGCAAGCCAAGGCTGGTCCTTGGCAATATCCAATTCTTTTCTCATGCAGATTATTTGTCTAATTTTGTGCCACCTAACCTAAATTGGTCATTTTATTTGTGTTCTCTAAAACTCTGATATACGAATTCCATAAGTATCTCACAGTCCTCTCTTGCTATCCATGTGTGACAAATTTTTCTAGGACTGAAATTGAGAGCATTAATATCTGCTTTCTTACTGATCAAATATATTTAAGATAAAAATCTTATATTTTGTCCTGTATGAGTTTTTGACTGAGCTAGGAAGTATGCAGTAATTGAGGATTAGTAATTATCATGTATAAAGTAATAATTATAGTTGTGGTATCTATTATACTTCAGGCCTGGCTTGATTAAAAGGGAAGATATTATCACAGTTCAGTAAGATTTTTATTTTAAGATAATTATTCTACAAAGTTGGACACTACAGGTGACACGATCAAGTTAGAAATATGCAGTAAGGGCAACTCAGTTTGATTTCAGGGGTCTGAGAAGGATTCTGTTCTGGTTTCTGAGGAAGGATAAAGTTGGTATTTGTGAGTGGAGGTTAGACTGGCTAGCCAGAGCCTTAGGACTTGAACTGCCATTTTTATGAAATGTTGTATTTTACAAAGATAATTAAGAAGAACCGGTATGATGGGCTGATGAATACTGTGCTAGCCCAGTCAAGATGTGCCGATGGCTTAGACTTGAAAATGGCAACCAGGACAGAGGGAGCACATTTTAAAAAAATAGAGGCACTCATTTTCATAATATCTGATGCTTGATTCAATATGAATATATTGTGTACAAATCAGAAAAAAGAATTTCTGATGTGTGCCCTGCATGCATTTTTTTGTTTGGTTCTGAATTTAGGGTCTTTTAACAATTTTCCTAAGGAGTTTCTTCATTATCTGCCTTAAAAAAAATCCTATTAAGCCATGTTCACTGTATTTGTAGTTTTTGCACTTCTCTGAAGCCTCTGCAGCGTGTTTTATTGCAACCATTATTAACTGTGAATGGTTGCATAAATGCAGTTACCAATTTCTGCTGTGGAATTCAGTGGTACTGGTTTGCAAAGTTGCCACAAAAGCAAAAATATAGTGAAATAAAGAAGTGTGTGGTGACAGATCAGAGAAAATTCTTATTATTAAGGAGGTTCTTGAGAAGCCCCTGGGGATTCTTCAGTTGAGAGGCCTTTGACACCTCCTTCTGATATTTTGTAAGCGTCAAAGACAAGGGTCTTATTAGAGCCAATGAGGCTTCATTTTATACTCTGTACCTTATCTTTAGCTATTTGCAGGTTTGCTTCCTGGTGTGATACCAGAGTTGTGAGGTGTTGAACGGCAAGTAAATCTAAACAAGACAAAAGTAAGAGAGTAAAAGCTTTTATAGCTCGGAGATGAAAGAAAATCTTTATCTTTTGGGATTCTTCTTCTCTCTTCAGAGAAATCACCTGGACCAATCAAATCATCAAACACAATCAGAGTCCACAGCATAGAGTCCTTAGGAATGCATCTTCTGTTACTAACAATATTGCTAAGGTCTGTGGTTGCAAAGCTCTGTGGATGGTTAGATGTTGCAAACAATGTCAGAGAAGTATAATACTGAGGTTTCTAGAATGTGACAAAAATCTTCCTTTCTCTCTAACTTCCTTCTTCCTTCCTATTTTCCTTTCTTTTATTATAGGATATAGGCAATTTAGAGCTATCACAGAAAGATGCTGACTTACTTAGACATTTCTCTAGGATTACCAATATATTTTTTTAATGTTTTATATGGAACCTATGAGCAGATGTGAAATTAGCATCTTCAATGAACACAAAACCAATGCAAAAAGGAAGAAAAATAAATAACAAAAGACAGTAAGTTAATATTTTAATTGCATTTTGAAGAAGGTTTATAATAAAAGAATGAAGGAAGTAACAAAGAATAGACACTTTTTGTTCTTTGGAAAACACTTCTCAAAATAAACGTATTTCACAAGAACTAAAATGAATGAAATGGTGAAACTATTAAAGAATTTGACAAACAAAGGGGATTTTAGGTTTAATCTAATTTCTGTTTGTAACAAATCTACAAATAAAGGTGAATTGCTTTAGAGGGAAAATTTGGAAATGGAAAACTTACATCAAAATACCAGTAGCCTATAAATATATAGTGAACAAAATTCTTTTTAAATTATTAATAATTATTTCTTTATCATCAAAATAAGAGCTAAAATAAATTTAGGAACTTCATTTTACACCTCAGCATCAAAGCATATAATCTGGGCCCAAACCTATCTGTGGTTTATAGATGAACATGTGTCTTAGGCATATGTATTTAGCTCATAATGTCTTCCTAGGGTCAATTAGTAAATAGGTTTTCCCACTAGACCTCAGAGTAAGAATTAATTCTATTATCTATCTATCTATCTATCTATCTATCTATCTATCTATCTATCTATCATCTATTTATCTACAATTTGTTTATCTATCTCTATATCTTCATATCTACCTATCATCTTTCTTTCTAAAGTTGAAGCTTTATCAAATGTCTTGCTACTGTCTAAAGTTGGAGAAAATGCTTGCAATTTTAAAAATATAAGAACAGAGTTGAGTGTGATGGGACACCATTTAATCTCATTTTGAGGGAGGGATTAAAGACTCACAGGAGGCTCAGTGAGGCAAGGAGTTTCCTGGAGTTTAGAAGTCACAGTCTGGCCAATGTAACAAAAGCTTGTCTAAAGAACAAAAGCTGATGTTAATAAAGACAAATTAGTGTAGCAGGATACTTATTCTGCTACATTGTATTCACAGTGAAGCTCGGTGATTAAGCAGTAGAAGAGGAGGTGAAGCTGGAAGAGAAAGAGGAACAGGAGGGGAGAAAGAGAGGAAGGGGGGAGAAGGAGGCTATTAGCCGTGGAGAATCACAAATGGGTCAAAAGCTGTACTGCATAGCAACTTCTATCAGAAGATTAGAGTTTGGATAACAACTCTAATTGTGTGGGCATCTTGTTGATTGAGCATTTCTAAATATATCAATCCTTTAGTCATTAAGCTTTAAGAGTCTCATTTCTACTGGGTATTGTGAGGAAGGCAGAAATGTCTGGGGTTCAGCCAGGCTTTGTGAATGCACCGTGGCAGGTGGCTTTGCCACGCTGGCATCTCATGGGTACCAGGGCCTGCACATCTAGCTAGCCAGAGCCCTAGTCAGAGCCAAGGAGCAGTGGGAACACGGGGGCTGCCTGAGATCAAGCTGGACCAGGTGCCATTTTCTAAATATCACCCCTATGAATTAGCAGATAAATAATTTTAAAAGAAGAACAAGTAAATATGTTTGAGACTAAGAGCTAGTGATCTTGTTTTTATCTGGGACTCCACCTTTACATGAACAGTAGTTATACTTATCTGTAGAAGAGTGTAGTGATAACATTTTTTAATTCAGTTACACATGACTTAAAATGTACACATCAATATAATAGAGAGTTAACAAACTTGTCTCACTTATATCTGGATGGTTGAGTAATGGTGATCTTAGGGTTGTCTTTATACTCTTTCTTAGTCTATCTTTTTCTTTTTTTATGAGACAATCTTGCTATATAATTTCATCCTGTTTGGGCTAGTCTTCACTATATACCTTAGGCTGTGGTCTTCAAATCAAACTGCCCCATTCATCCTATCTTAGCCTTGTGAGGATAGTGTTAATTGGTGTGTGCCACCAATCCCAAATAGTTACAACTATTTTTTTCAGAAATGACAGAAATCATTTTGGTTTATAAACTTCTATCTTATTAGACTTTCCACAGTAAGATATGTTTATAATCCCAGCACCTAGAAGATGGAGTAAAAAGGACAAAAAGTTCAAGCTCATTTTCTTTTTATATAGGAAATCTGAGTCTAAATTGACCTATAGGAAATATATATATATATATATATATATATATATATATATATATATATAGTCTTGTTTCATTTTATAAACATGTAAAATGTACAGCAATATATATATATATATATATATAGTCTTGTTTCATTTTATAAACATGTAAAATGTACAGCAATAATGCATACATTTCTCCAATCATAAAAAAATAGAAGCTAGTTAAGACTTATGAAATTTGAATTCACAAAACATTAATTCACATAGGTACAACAGAAGACTTGACAAAGGGATCCTCTAAGAATTCCAACTGCAAAGCAAGTTCAAAAGGTTATCAAAGCTACACACAATTTTAATGATTTTCTAAGAGAGCTAATAGAACCTACTGGAAGTTAGTCCTCATGGTTATGAATTACAATGAGGAAATTAATGATCTTGGTTATGAATTACAAGAGGGGAATGATGCAAATAAAAATGAGTCTTGGAAAGATTATGTGTGGTAATGTCTGGGAGGGTTCCTAGTATGATTCTACAGTTTTCTTCTGGACAACTTTTAACTCTGACTCTGAGATTAACAACAGAATACTGACAATAGGAAAATTCTACTCAGCTTTAGTTTTAGTGTCTACAGTTTTTAAGGAAACTTCCTAACCCATAATTATTAATTGATGTTTTTGCCTTTGTGTTTTAATTTATGATATATTTATCAGCTAAAGCTTTAGTGAGAAAATAGTTTAGATCTGAGGCTTTACCAACAAAAAAGTTATCTCTCAATTGTAGAATCTAAGTGGTTTAAGATCAAGTGGCTACTGGAATAAATTTTATTCTTAGGACTCTTATTTGTGGACAGTTTTTATTTCACATCTTCATTATATAGATATAGACACAGACATAGACACAGACATAGGCATAGACATAGGCATAGGCATAGGCATAGGCATAGGCATAGGCATAGGCATAGGCATAGGCATAGGCATAGGCATAGGCATAGGCATAGGCATAGACAAACATAGACTGATAAAGAGAGAGGGAAAGAGAGGGAGACAGACTGGTAGAGATAGAGAGACAGCAAGAGAAAGAGAGAGAGAAAGAGAGAGAGAGAGAGGAGTGAGAGAGAGAAGTTTTTATAAATATTAATTCTACCAGGCCAAGGTTTTAAGCCTCTTAGATTCTTCTATACCCTAATAAACTCCAAAATTACAAATTGTGAAATGTAATATGCCAAGAATTAGAGATTCAATCTATTTCTTTCCCCTTTGAGTATATACAAATATGGCATGAATTCAACAAAGAAATTTTGACATCAGTCTCCCACCATAAATTATGATTTTTTTTTCTGGCATGGCCACTTTTATTGTGGCATGGTCCTTGAAAAATGTTTTCCCAGATGTTAGGGGTAAAGTCCAGAATTTCTTTTTTAAATCTGATATTAAGATAAATCTTATAGCATTGTTTTTTAATGCAGTCTAGAAATAATAGGATATGAACTGAGAAGTTTTGGAGGTATTGGATAAGAGTTCTCACATGCCTTTTGGCTGGGGAAGACACCTAGCTGATCTGCTCCCATAAAGACACCATGTCCTGAGACATCCTATAGGAGCCACTGCACTCAGAGCAATGGGTAAGAACCCCCTCACACTACCCTACACACCAGAGCTACAACTGGGAGCCTGGGGAGTTCAGGATCCATCACCATCCAAACCTCACCCCTCTGGAATACCACTCCCCTTGTACCCCTCCCTTGGTTCTTTTCGTTGAAGTAATTATTTAAAAGTGGCTGCTGGTAAGGCCCACTATTTAAGTTGTGATGGCTTTGCTTAGCTCAGACACCATGTTCTGTGGCCAGAGGCCACGTCCACGCTATAGCTAAAAATGACCAGCCAGAAACACCAGCTCTGTTACCCTTCTGGCCTAGGATCATCTGACAGACCTAGTAATGGGGATTTGACTAGACCTTACGGAAGGGGGCAAATGAATGAATGAAAGGACAAGAGACACAAAGAATGAGATCAAGTCTGAAGTTCTGATCAAGCTTGGAAACTTTAATTTTAGGGGCAGGTTATAAAGACACAGCAAACCAGGAAGTTTGGGTGAAGGTCATTGCTTAGGGAATCCTTATTGTCTAAGACAGACCATCCCATTATCATGACCAACTCCCAAGGAAATGTCAGACATTTTTTAAGTTCCTGGGACCTGAGAACTGTGAATGTCCTTTCTTAACCTTGTTCTGACTAGTCTTTACAGAACAGCAGGTAATTTCCTGAGGTTCTCTCAGAACAGCAGGTAATTTCCTGGGTTTGGCTCCCGGCAGTAGTGCAGAATTATTAAGGGCTGATTACTCTGTCTTGGCAGATATAATCAGTTGACTATTCCACAAGTGTGTCCTTTTCTGGACAGTAATTTGTCTGTAGATGAAAAGAGGCAATTCTTACCTAGTGGCTGTCTCACTACAACTGGAGTAACTCCAAAGATGCTCAATTTCTTCTTAGAATCCAAAACAGGAAAGCTGTCAGGAGCAGACAGATCTCTAATCAAAATGTACATTTATACAGAAATGTTTGTAATGTCAATTCTGTGGACTTCTGATGTTTTGAAAACCAACTTTTATATAAGGCAATCTGGACTGTTGTTCATTAACTCTTCTTAGATATTTCTAATTAAAATAAAAAAATACCCTAACAATAAACTCAGAGCCATGAAATTGTGATAGACTTTTAACTCACAGGCTAACCATCTAAAATCAGTTAAAAAAAAAAAAAGTTAAAGGACTTGGTCTAAGCCTTGTATTCTTAAATGTGTTATACAGGCACAATGCCTATATGAGAATAACAATAATAAACTCATTTTTATATCAATAAGAAACTCATACAAATAAAAATGTTAAGTTTGAAAGCAAAATAAATTTTGTACCATTTAAGAAATTATAACTTCATCTTAATAACAATTATACTTATTTCTACCAATAGGTTATGGCTATCCAATAAATCCTAGCTATTCCTCCCTGTTCAAACAAAACCACTACTTTTCCCTAGGAAGACAGCTCAATATTACCCACCTCAGTCCCTAAGCTCAGGTAATAGGGGCGCCGACTCTTCATTAACTTATTCAAGCTGATTATGGGCATTGAGATATTAGAAGAGGGGCAGAGGGAAGGGTAAATTGATAAGCCTCTGATGTCTGTGTCTTCATTGCATCCAGCTGAAATTCCAGGACTTCAGAGGTACAAGCATTTCTGCTCAGCTTGCTTGATGAGTAGTTACACCAAGGCTGTATATTCTGCAATATACAATTCTCAAAACAAATTTTAGTATCAAGATAATTTTTGTTTGAATTCCAGAATCTAGTCTTCTGGTGACCTGCCTCTGTAATATCTAATTCATATAATTCTGGAAGGCAGAAATATCTTAATCATCTCTTCTGAAAACACACAGACAAAATCTTTTTCCCTATACAAAATATCCTTGAACCAGTAACCAAAAAGCCCTTTATCTTGACCTCTTTTCCAGAGAAAAAATATAACCACAATACTGAAAATCACACCCATCTTCCTTCCCTATTTTGTTAAGCAGGAAATGAACCCAAAATTCTCTTGGGGCCCACGTTAGACAAAACCTGAGTCTCCTGTGAAGCAATATAACTTTATATTATCTGAGTACGCCTAGTTTACATTATCTTTTTGTTCTGCCCTCTGCCTAGAACAGGATTTTTTTTTTTCCATCTATGTGTTTGGCTCTGTAAGCCAGAGCAATTCCACTTACACACTGTGCTCTCTACTCTAGAGCCAGTGACAATTTTACCTAAGTTCAAAATCTAGGTCAATAATCCCCATATGATTCAGACAAATCTGTTTATAAATCGTTCCTAAAAACAAATAATCCGTATATTTTAACTTTATACTAAAATCAATAACTGCTCCACAATGGAGGCTTATTTATTTGGCTTTCTTGGTTCAGAGAAGGCTACAATTTGTCTCAGCAGAGGACCTGCCTGCCAGCAGTTTATTTGTTCACAGTTCCCACACTGGAGTCACATGACTCCTATCAGCACCAATCACTCACTTTTTTTTTTTTTCAAAAAAAGTACAACTTTTACTCTCAGGTGAATAGACTTAATTTTTTAGTGAATTCATGCTCAAAATTGGTGCACCACTTAATTGAATTAATTATTTAAAAAGGCCGCAGGTAATGCCAACTATCTAAGCTGCAGTGGCTCTACTTAGCTCAGACGCCATGTTCTGTGGGCAGAGGCCACATGTGCTCTGCAGCTAGAAATGACCATCTAGAAACATCAGCCCTGCCACCCATGAGAAGCCAGCATGGGATATGGCTCTGCCAATCTTCCACGCTGTCTCTGCAAGGCTGGGCATTGCCCAGACCATCCTGCCATCCATGCAGGCCCAGTAAGAAAATGAGACTCTAATGCTTAAAGATTAATCAAAGGCTTTGTATATGTATTAACGCTCAATAACAATGTGCCCATACAAAGAGAGTTGTTTCCCAATTAGCTAACCTAAATAAAAGTTGTTACCCACAACTAATCTCCATACCTGTATGGCTCTCCATCCTCCTACATCTTTGCTCTCCCTAGCTCCTCCTCTTCCTTTTCCTCTTCTTCTTCTTACTCCTCCTCTTCTTCTCCTTACTCCTCCCATCTTAGCTCCTCCTACACCTTTTGGCTGGGGCAGACACCTAGCTGTTCTGCTCCAGTGAAACATCATATCCTGAGCCATCCTAGAGGAACCACTACACTCAGATCAGCAGGATTTCAGGATCCCAGTGGAGGCCTGAGTTCCAGGAGTTCTTCCACCCAGGAGCTTAGGATCACAGAATCACAGAGACATCTGGACTATGAGGAGTTCTGGCGCAAGCAAGATAACTGGAAAGACAGGGTCCAGTCAGAGACAGTGAGTGCAGGTAGCACTAGAGTTAACCAGATGGAAAAAAGCAAGTGCAATAACATGAATAACAGAAACCAAAGTTACTTGGCATCATCAAATCCAGTTCTCCCATCATAACAAGTCCTAGACACAACATCACACTGGAAAAGCAGGATTTAGAATTAAAATCACTTCTTATGATGATGAGAAAAGACTTTAAGAAGGACATAAATAACTCCCTTAAAGAAGTACAGGAGAACACAGGTAAACAGGTAGAAGCCCTTAAAGAGGAAACACAAAAATCACTTAAAGAATTGAAGAAAACAGAACCAAACAGGTGAAGGAATTAAACAAAACCACCCAGGATCTAAAAATGGAAGTAGAAACAATAAAGAAATCTCAAAGGGAGTCTACCCTAGAGATAGAAAACCTAGGAAAAAGATCAGAAGCCATAGATGCAAGCATCACAAACAGAATACAAGAGATAGAAGAGAGAATCTTATGTGCAGAAGATACCATGGAAAACAGTAACACAACTGTCCAAGAAAATGAAAAATACAAAAAGCTCCTAACCAAAAACATCCAGGCAATCCAGGACACAATGAGACGATCAAACCTAAGGATAATATGTATAGATGAGAGTGAAGATTCCTAACTTAAAGGGCCAGTAAACATCTTAATCAAAATTACAGAGGAAAACTTCCATAACCTAAAGAAAGAGATGTCCATCAACATACAAGAAGACCACAGAACTTCAAATAGACTGGACCAGAAAAGAAATTCCCCCCATCACATAATAATCAAAACATCAAATGCACACACACACACAAAATACTAAAAGCAGTAAGGGAAAAAGATAAAGTAACATATAAAGGCAGACCTATAAGAATTACACCAGACTTCTTACTAGAGACTATAAAAACCAGAAGATCCTGGAGTGATCTCATATAGACCCTAAGAGAACACAAATGCCAGCCCAGACTACTATACCCAGCAAAACTCTCAATCACTATTGATGGAGAAACCAAGATATTCGAAGACAAAACCAAATTTACACAATATCTTCCCACAAATCCAGCACTTCAAAGGATAATTGATGGAAAACTCTAACACAAGGAGGGAAAAAATAAAACCTAGATAAAGCAAGATAGTAATCTTCCAACAACCCCAAAAGAAAATAGCTAAACAAACATATTTCCATCTCTAAAAACAAAAATAACAGGTAGCAACAATCATTTTTCCTTAATATCTCTTTACATCAATGGACTCAATTCTCTAATAAAAAGATGTAGACTATCAGACTCGATACATAAACAGTACCCAGAATTTTGTTGCATGCAGGAAACACACCTCAGTAACAAAGACAGACTCTACCTCAGAGTAAAAGGATGGAAAACTATTTCCCAAGCAAATGGTCCCAAGAAACAAACTGGAGTAGCCATTCTAATATCAAATAAAATCGACTTTCAAACAAAAGTAATCAAAAAAGATAAGAGAAGGACACGTCATACTCATCAAAGGAAAAATCAGCCAAGATGGACTCTCAATTCTGAACATCTATGTTCCAAATGCAACAGTATTCACATACATAAAAGAAACTTTATTAAAGCTCAAAGTACACATTGCTCCTCATACAATAATAGTGGGGGATTTCAACACCCAACTCTCAGCAATAGACAGATCATGGAAACTAAACAGAGACACACTGAAATTAACAGAAGTTAAGAACCAAATGGATTTAACAGATATATATAGAACATTTCATCCTAAAACAAAAGAATATACATTTTTCTCAGCACCTCATGTTACCTTCTCCACATAGACCATATAACTGATCACAAAACATGCCTCAATAGATGCAAAAAGATTGAAATAATCCCTTGCATCCTATCATATCACCATAGACTAAGGCTGTTCTTTAATAATGACAAGAACAATGGAAAGCCCACATACATATGGAAACTGAACAATGTTCTACTCAATGATGACTTGGTCAAGGAAGAAATGAAGAAATAAATTAAAGACTTATTACAATTTAATGAAAATGAGGACATATCATACCAAAATTTGTGGCATTCCATGAAAGCAGTGCTAAGAAGAAAACTTATAGTTCTAAGTGCACACAAAAAGAAACTGAAGAGAGCATATACTAATAACTTCACAGCACACCTGAAAGCTCTAGAACATAAAGAAACAAATACACCCAAGAGGAGTAGATGGCAGGAAGTAATCAAGCTCAGGGCTGAAATCAACCAAGTAGAAACAGAAAGAACTATACAAAATATCAACAAAACCAAAAGCTGGTTCATTGAGAAAATCAAGATAGATAAACCCTTAGCCAGACTAATCAAAGGGCACAGAGACAGTATCCAAACTAATAAAATCAGAACTGAAAAGGGAGACATAACAACAGAAACTGAGAAAATTAAAAAAATCATCAGATCCTACTACAAAGACCTACACTCAACAAAACTGGAAAATGTGGATGAAATGGACAATTTTCTAGACAGATATCAGATACCAAAGATAAATCAGGAGCAAATAAGCCATCTAAACAGTCCCATAACCCTTTAAGAAATAGCAGCAGTCATTAAAAGTCTCCCCTCCAAAAAAAAAGCCCAGGACCAGATTGTTTTATTGCAGAATTCTATCAAACCTTCAAGGAAGACCTAATACCAATTCTCTTCAAACTACTCCACAGAATATAAACAGAAGGAACACTACCCAGTTCATTTTATGAAGCTACAACCGTGCTCATACCTAAACCTCACAAAGACTCAACAAAGAGAACTTCAGACCAATCTCCCATATGAATATCAATGCAAAAATACTCAATAAAATTCTGGCAAACCGAATCCAAGAACACATCAAAACAATCATCCATCATGATCAAATAAGCTTTATCCCAGGAATGTAGGAATGGTTCAATATTCAGAAATCCATCAATGTAATCTACTATATAAACAAACTCAAAGAAAAAAATTGAATGATCATCTCACTAGATGCTGAGAAGGCATTTGACAAAATTCAACATCCTTTCATGTTAAAAGTCTTGGAAAGATCAGGAATTTAAGGCTCATACCTAAACATAGTAAAAGCAATAAACAGCAAACCAATAGCCAACATCAAAGTAAAGGGAGAGAAACTTAGAGAAATTTCTCTAAGATCAGGGACTAGACAAGGCTGCCCACTCTCTCCCTACCTATTCAATATAGTACTGGAAGTCTTAGCTAGAGCAATTAGACAACAAAAGGAAATCAATGGGATACAAATAGGAAAGAAAGAAGTCAAACTATCATCATTTGTAGATGATATAATAGTATACTTAAGTGACCCCAAAACTTCCACCAGAGAACTCCTAAACCTGATTTAAAAAAAAAACCTCAGCAAAGTGGTTGTTTATAAAATCAACTTAAACAAATCAGTAGCCTACATCTACTCAAAAGATAAACAGACTGAGAAAGAAAATAACACCCAGCCGGGTGGTGGTGGCGGCACACGCCTTTAATCCCAGCACTTGGGAGGCTGAGGCAGGCGAATTTCTGAGTTTGAGGCCAGCCTGGTCTACCAAGTGAGTTCCAGGACAGCCAGGACTACACAGAGAAACTCTGTCTCAAAAAAACCAAAAAAAAAAAAAAAAAAAAAAAAAAAAAAAAAAAAAAAAAAAAAAAACAAAAAAAAAAAAAAAAAAGAAAAAAAGAAAAAAAAGAAAAGAAAAAGAAAATAACACCCTTCAGAATAGTCACAAATAATTCAAAATACCTTGGTGTGAATCTAACCAAGCAAGTGAAAGATCTATATGACAAGAACTTCAAGTCTCTGAAGAAAGAAATCGAAGATCTCAGAAGATGGAAAGAATTACTGTACTCATGGATTGGCAGGATTAATATTGTAAAAATTGCCATCTTGCCAAAAGCAATCTACAGATTCAATGCAATTGCTATTAAAATCTCAACTCTATTCTTGATACAGTCAGAAGAAGAAATTCTCAAATTCATTTGTAATAACAAAAACTCAGGATAGCAAGAACTATTCTCAACAATAAAAGAACTTCTGCAGGAATCACCATCCCTGACCTCAAACTGTACTACAGAGCAATAGTGATAAAAATTGCATGGTACTGGTACAGATTCAGGCAGAAAAATCAATGGAATGAAATTGAAGACCCAGAAATGAACCCACACACTTATGGTTACTTGATCTTTGACAAAGGAGCTAAAACTGTCCAGTGGAGAAAGGACAGCATTTTCAACAAATGGTGCTGGTTCAACTGGAGGTCAGCATGTAGAAGGATGCAAATCAATCCATTCTTATCTCATTGTACAAAGCTCAAGTCCAAGTGGATAAAGGACCTCCACATAAAAGTAGAAACACTGAAACTAATATAAGAGAAGTTGGGGAAAAACCTTAAATACTTGGGCACAGGGGAAAAGTTCCTGAACAGAACACCAATGGCTTATGCTCTAAGATCAAGAATTGACAAATGAAACTTTATAAAATTAAAAAATTTCTGTAAGGCAAAAGACACTGTCAGTAGGACAAAATGGCAACCAACAGATTGGAAAAATATTTTTACCAATTCCACATCTGATAGAGGGCTAATATCCAACAAATTCAAAGAACTCAAGAAATTAGACTCTAGACAACCAAATAATCCAATGAGAAAATGAGGTACAGAGCTAAACAAAGAATTCTCAACTGAGGAAACTTGAATGGCCGAGAAGCACTTAAAGAAATGTTCAGCATTCTTAATCATCAGGGAAATGCAAAGCAAACAACCCTGTGATTCCACCTCATACCAATCAGAATGGCTAAGTTCAAAACCTTAGTTGACAGTAGATTTTAGCGAGGATGTGGAGAAAGAGGAACATTTCTCCATTGTTGGTGGGATTGCAAGATGGTGCAACCACTCTGGAAATCAGTCTGGCGGTTCCTCAGAAAATTGGACATAGCATTACCTGAGGACCCAGCTATACCACTCCTGGGCATATACCCAGAAGATGCTTCAACATATAACAAGGACATATGCTCCACTATGTTCATAGCAGCCTTATTTATAACAGTCAGAAGCTGGAAAGA
The DNA here is from genome assembly GCA_030674055.1 of Rhabdomys pumilio. Lineage (NCBI taxonomy): Eukaryota > Metazoa > Chordata > Mammalia > Rodentia > Muridae > Rhabdomys > Rhabdomys pumilio. The sequence continues at coordinate 19,936,731 of JANHMN010000007.1, forward strand.
ACCCAGAAGTCCTTCAACAGAGTAATGGATACAAAAAATGTGGTACATTTACACAATGGAGTATTACTCAGCTGTTAAAAACAATGAAATTGAGAAATACTTAGGTAAATAAATGGAAGTAGAAAATATCATCCTGAGTGAGGTAACTCAATCACAAAAGAACACACATAGTATTCACTCACTAATAATTGGATATTACCCCAGATGCTTGAAATACCCAAGATTCAACTCACAGACCACATGAAGCTCATGAAGAAGGAAGACCAAGTGTGGGTGCTTCTGTTCTTCTCAGAAGGAGTAACAAAATACTCAAGGGAGCAAATATGGAGACAAAGTGTGGGACAGAAACTGAAGGAGGGTCCATCTGGAGACCATTCCACCTGGGTATCCATCCAATGTGCAGTCACCAAAGGTTGAAGCCGATGTGTATGCCAGGAAGTGCATGCTGACAGGAGCCTGATATAGCTGTCTCATAAGAGGTCTTCCAGAGCCTGACATATATAGAGGCAGATGCTCACAGCTAACCATTGAACTGATCATGGGGTTCCCAACGGGGGAGTTAGATAGAAGACTGAAGGAACTGAAAGGGTTTGCAGCCCCATGAAGAAAGCAACAATACCAACCAACTAGAGTTCCCAGGGTCTAAACCACCAGCCTGGGAGCACATAGGAAGGGGCCTATGACTGCAGCTGTATATGTAGTAGAGGATGGTCTTGTAGGGCATAGGTGGGAGAGGGGATCCTGGGTCCTATGAAGGCTGGACACCGAGTGTGGGGGAACTTGATGGTGGGGAGGTGGGAGTGGGGCGGTAGTTTGAAGCACATCCTTATAGAAGCAGGAGGAGGAGGGATGTAATAGGGGGGTTCCTTGGCAGGGGGAGGGGGAATGTAGTAAGAGGATAACATCTGAAATGTAAATAAAATATCCAATAAAAATGTGAAAAAATAAACAAAAAAAATGTTTTTACATATTAATGTCAGTAATGAGTGGGGCTACTTTTGTCAATAGCCTCCCCTGTTTTTCACATTGTATCACACAAATTAATTACATCCATTATGATATACCATCTCATAACTGTTATGGTTATGATAATTCTAGAACTTAGAAGATAAGTATTGGTTAGTATATAGTTAGTGCTGCCATCTTTACTGAATCTGGAACTACCTAAAAAGCAAGCCTACAGGGAAGCCCAGAAGGAATTGTTGTAACTTGGTTAGCATATAGTTCTACTAGTGAGTGATTATCTGAATTGTACTAATGAAGGCAGAAAGACTTACCCAAATGTTTATGGTAGATTGTACCATTTCCATGCCCTGAGCTTTTGTCTTGGTTTCATTTTTTAAAAAAGAAAGAAAGGTATCTGAGCATCTTTCATCCTTGTCCTCTTCCTGCCTGTGGATGCAATGCAGCCATTAGTGTCAAGCTCTTGGCAATTTCACTTCTCCACCATGATGGACAGTAACCTCTGACTATGATCCAAAACGCATTCTTCCCTTAAGTTACTTTTTAAAAAGTGCTTTATCAAAAAAAAAAAAAAAAAAAAAAAAAAAAAAAAAAAAAAAAAAAAAAAACAGGAAAGTAATTGAAAAGGTATAATATGGAGGATAGGGAAGACTTACATTGTGTAAATGGAAACATAGTGATATAGTTACTGTGTAAAATACTAATATTTTAAAAGAAAAAAAAGAAAGATAAGAAAGAAGGAAAGAAAGAAAGAAGGAAGGAAGTAAAGAAAGAACTGCTGTATCACATTGGTTTTTATTTCTAAATAGATATCTAAGAGAACTGAAGTAAGATCTTGAAGTAATTGCCCTTTGACTATCAGGTAGAGTCATAACCTACGAAGTAAGTAATGTATGCATAGATAATGCTATTAATTAACTTTTTAAGACTAAAATACTATTATTAGCAACCACCTATGTAAACACACAGGGAATATAATAAATAACACAAGCAAAAGACAAATACCAGATTATCTCTGTACATGATAAACTCAAATTAGAATGGGGAGTAACTGTTTCTAAGAGCCAAGAAGGGAGAAAATCAAGAGAGATTAGTCCAAGAGTACACAGTTTTGTTCATACAGAATGAAGAAACTCTGAATATTTATTGTATAGGAAAATTCACATCATTTGTACTACAGTTTTATAATTGTACACTGTGGCACATACCAGTGGCTCCCCCACCCCCAGTACTCGGAAATAGAGACAGTAAGTTCACAATAAGCTCTAGATGAACCCAGTTTATATGGTGAACATGAGGTCAAACATGCCTACATTTTTAGATCTAATTTCCCAAAAGAAGTAACTCTGTACTTTATTTCTTAAAAAATTTGCTACTAAGATAAATCTTACAGAATTGGTTCTTAATACAGACTATAAATAAAATAATATGAACTGAGAAGTTTTGGAGGTGTTGGATAAGATTTCTTACTTATGAATATCAGTAATGAGAGGGGCTGCTTTTGTCAATAAACCTTCCCTCTTTTTTTTCACGTTTTCTACATTGTCTTTTAATCTCTCACCTTCAGTATTTTTTCCCTCAATAACGAGTCCTAAACATACCTGATTTCATACCTAGAGAGCCTAGTTTCTGTAAATCCCAAGGGTTTCCCTGTCAAGTTATAAAAGACACTGATTTACATGAATGGATGAAGTCTTCACAGTCTCAGATTCCTATTCTAATTAGTTTCAGAAGAACAGATTCATGTTATGTCTATTTCTATTCCTTTCCTCATCTGTGACAGGGGAATGAGTCATTAGAATTTTAATGTCTGCATTAAATGCCAGCAGTGGTCTGTTGTTATGCATTAACTACTGAAAAACCCTGGATTCGGAATGGCTAATCCATTCCACCTTTCCTTGTAAAAGAACAGGAACGGGCCACTAATCAGTCAAGCATGGAAAAGGTCAACTGAGTACAAAATCATCTGCCTGTCACTAAATGGTGACAGAATTAGAAAGCCTGCTTTTGTGACTAAGATTGAAATTGGAATATAGAATTCACCACATGGATCCTGTGGATTGAAAATGAATGTTGCGGTAGAAGAAATCGGAAAAAATTAACCATTTTTAAACAAATGTTGTTGTCTTCTGCTTTTTTAACAGGTATATTCTTTGGCCCAAGAAATGTTTCCAGTAATAATGGGTAGCTCAAGTAATAGTGCTGTAGGGACATCGTCGTTATAAACTCATCAGAATATAGGTAGATAGATAGATAGATAGATAGATAGATAGATAGATAGATAGATGATAGATAGATGATAGATAGTAAGCCTAAACAATTAAAAAGGAGTCAAGTCTTATTCTTGAAGAAATTTACAAGTTTTACTGTGAAGTATATACTTTTAATTCAATCTTACATTTTTATTTCTTAAATAAAAACACAATTATTTTGACTTAAACAAAAATGCAATTATATTTAAATTGTAAGGTCCCATTACTGATTTAACTATATCTCTATTTCACTTATTATTTGTTTGCATGTTAATCTTGATAGTCAATTCTATTTGTTCTCTCCTCAGAATGTCTGCCAAATTACACTTTTGATTTTTAAATTGCGATGTTTTAAGAGAGATTTTAAAATAAGTCATTTGTCAAAGCACTGCTTCTTTGTTGTTAGTTCATTTATAAAAATTACTCAATATTATTTTTTTAAAAAGTATATCATAACAGTAAGTCTAGGCTACCACTTCAGTATTAAAGCTTGGTGTCAGCCATCAGCTAAAATAACTTTTTAAAAGTCACTTTCTACTTGTGGATTATTTAGAAGCAATGAGTTTTCTTCTATGATTGTCTGTCTGATTCTCATTTTTGCTATACTATTCTAAAGCTATACTATTCTAAATTCTGGGGATAGGTTTGGGGACTTGATATTAAAGAAGAATCTGAAAGGCTGTACACCAATCTAATGGTTTAGATTCATTTTGTGATGTGATATGTAAAGATCTGTATTCTTTGTCCCATTTATCTTCCTACACTTTATTCTTTGGCAATCAACATCTTTCCTAGGTGTTGAGATCTTGCTCTTACAAGATCACTGATACAGAGAACATAAACATTTAATCATTTATCATGAGTTAGCTTCTTAGGCCTAGCAACCTCATTGTTAGCGAGCAAGTTATGTGAAAAGTTTTTGGGGTTATCAGTGAAATAAGCCTGTAGTCATTTGTAACAGCACTAAGATGATTAGATATACTGAGGAAATAGTATACAAAAGCACAAAATAAATTATTGTTGTTCCTTTCAAAAATAAAGGACTGGATTAGCTGATCCAGAAGAAACTCATAACACTGTTCCCAAGGATTTCATTTCTTGAATCATGGAGCTGGGGAGTAGACAAAGATCTTATGTACAAGCTAATAGAAAAATCGTGCAGCCAAAATATATAAGTCACTATTAAAGCATGTGATGTATAGGTCTGCCAGAGGGGATTCTAAAAGTCCTGACTCTTGTGAAATTATTTGGAAAATTTTTTTCATAGATGTGAAGTATAGAAGGCATGGAGAAAACTAGGAGGAAATTGGTATAAGTCTTTACTTTCACACATTCAGTGTCTGATCAAAGGCTTCGTTTGTTATAGTGGGCACTATTTTAGGTTCATATTTGTTATGGACCTATTAGAAGCAACTGAAGTGTACATTTGGATTAAGATATTCAGTTTGCTCAATTGATTTTATAAAAACATTTTCATACAAATATTTTGACCAAGGGCAAATGATGCTCTTACACAGATACACATGCAGACAAAACACCAACACACAAAATAAAATATAAAATAATAAAAATGATAATGATAAATAGTTAGATTATATTCTTTCTCCACAACTCCTCCAAGATCTTATTCACCTTACTCCCTCTCTTTAAAATTTTCTCTTCCTCTTTTTCTCTTTCTCTCTCAAACAAAAAAACAAACAAAAATGAAAGTCAAAATAACCAAAAAAAATAGATAAATAAAAAATAAAGAAAACTCTAGTAAAGCAAAATTAACAATCAAGCAAATCAAATCAAAACAAAACAAAACAAAAAGTGCACAAAATAACCCTGGTATCCACTAAATGTTACACAACTACTTCTAGACATAAGGCCTGCCCTAGAGAGTAGTTGATAGACCCAGTGACACTCCTTTGAAAAAGAAAATGATTTTCTCTTTCCCAACAAGTATCAACTGCCATTTAGCTTGGTAGCTGGAGCTGGACTTGTCCATACCAGAATTTGTCTGGTTGGAGCCTGTGTAGCATTTGTACATGCTGTCACAATGTCTACATGTTCATATGTGTATCAACTCTATTGTGTCTGGAACATGCTGTTTCCAGGGAATCATCCACCACCCCCAGCTCTTACAGTGATTCTATCTAATCATTTCCTGATCCTTGAGGAAAAGTTGAGCTTGAATGAAGTTCCGATGACACCCCTCCCATGTTCCTTTCTCTCTATTTTTTTATACTTCCTCTTTTATATTTCAACTATGAGTTGAATGATTTTGTTTCTCCATTTGTATCTTCCACCTAGTACATTTCCACAAAGAATGAGTCTAAACAATCATTTTCTAGAAGCCCGGAAGCTGTGATCCAAAGTCACTTGTAAATCTATTAACTTAGGTCTATAGTAAGAACAGAAATCTGATACAATCACCTTTGTTGGTGCAGTTCTTTCATGATAAATTTACTTGTTCGCTAAGAACAATTTATTATTAGTCATGAAACTAACTGTTCATACTTTGTTTGAATGTCTCTTAGTTGAGGAACCTTGAAGAAATAATTCTCCTAGACTAAGGAACACCTGTTGTATGCATAGATGTGATCATCATACTTGAGAGAACATCAAACGTAACAGAGATGAACAATTCATTATTTTGAAATTCATTCTAACAGTGCCTATAATATATGCCCACAAATGTATGCACAGTATTAATTCATTGCTTGGAGAGTGAGACAGCTCTGGACCATATTCATGAAAGCTGATCGCTCGCACCTAATTGTAGGAATGTGGAAAGTGATAGGAGGAGAAACATAGTCTACAGATATTGGGAAATGTGGCCTTTTGATAGATCTATTTCTTTGTGCTTTAATATGTTATTGTACAAAAAAGAAGACTACTGAGAAGCAATGACAAGACACAACAGGGATAGCATTATTGGCAGGGAATCAAGAGGCAAAAGGAGGAATGAACAGTAATGCGTTTAAGACCAGCAAATCATCCATGTGTTGTCTGTGGTTATTATTAATCTATATAATTGCCTGCTTTGTTTATTTGATGTGTGAGCTGAGTGAAAAATCAACAGTAGTTATTACTGTTTGGTCTGGGGAATGTATGTCAATAGAACTTCCACACCCCGTTGTAGCAGAGAAGTGAAATTTATCATGAGATCAATACAACTTTAATTTCCAGGTATCTTTCCTGCACAGGCACCTTCTGAAGCTTTCAAAAGAACTGAAGAAAAAATGTTTACAAGGGAATGTTCTGTAAAATTTTAAAACTAATGCTTCTTAGTTATGTTTGATCCTGATTGCTCCTCTCTCTCACTCTGATGCGTGATGGGTGAAACTCGAGTGTTTAAAGCGGGTGATATGAAGGGAAGGGCATATTTATCTTTATTCTTATTCCATGTATTTGTGAATATTCCATTGTTCTTGAGTGTTGTTTGACTATTGCTAGTCACCAAAGTGATAAAAGAATGAGTAGAAACCATTCTACTGGCCTCTTTACTAGCTGGCATCCTCAGTGTTAACTGGTGCTTCTTGCCTTAAGGAGACTTGCCAGCCCTTCTCAAAATATTCTGGAAAATTGTCACAAATGTTGCAAAACACATAGAAAGAACAAGTGGTCTAAGAACAAAACTTCTACTAATGCTTGACTTGTACAGACATATATATAATATGAAAAAAAGGTTGTATTGTGTACCCATGTGGGCCAATATACTCTAAAATAAACCTTAATATAAATTAAACTATTTCCTGAAATCATACAGACCCTTGATAAAAATTACAATTATTTCTGAGAAAGAATCAGCAATAATACTTTTTTATAAATCTAGGTGATTAAATCGGCATGAACTTCTAGTCCTTCAAGTATAAATGAGTTATAATGATATTTTTGGCACAATTTCTGTCAGACTCTTTCCTGGTAATGAGACTGTAAGCAGTAAATGGCTTTTAAAAAGCCACTATGGGATAAAGAAAATTAGTTACCCTCAGCACTAAATGAATAGCCTTAATCAAGAAGAAAAATTAATTAATTAATAACAACAAGAAGAATAACAAATATAAATCCATAAAACAATGTTTATAAAACTTATAACACATTATATGAAAAGTCATAATGGAGGACATTTTGTTGATATCTATAAAGAAATACTTATCACAACTCTGTTACACTTTATCCTATTGGGAAAAAATGACTTTCATATTCTTTATAAGGCTCATCAATACTCAAAGGTCAGTACCTTTGAAATAGCTCCAGAGATTTGTTAATAAAATCTCTTGTGCACTTTTAACAGTTTTCCAATAGAATGTCTCAGAAATGAAAAATTTGCAGAAATTTGGTCAATAATTATTTCTCCCTAGGTAGAACACAGTAGTTCTGAGTATATTTCATTACATTGGTCTGCATGTTTGATTCTAAAATAAAGCAAATTTCATGTCAGATATATATCTTAATCATTTGCATTTGAAAATACCGGAAAACATACTCGACATGGTGAGGGGGATGATGAGTCTGCACGTACAGATGTTTCTCTTGTGATTGGCAGAGTCTTTGAAGCTCAGACGCTTGGTTCTACTTTTCAAATTGCCCTGCTCTGTGTAAAGCTTTCTCCCTGCTCCTTCCTGCAACACTCTGTCTGCTGAACTTTTCGATTACTTCCTGCTTTACAGACTCTCCTCACCAATTATTACATGCTGCTATGTAAATTTGTTCCTCTTCCAAGCCTGATCTCCCCAATTAGCTTTTAATCTCCATCAGGACAGGATCCTGTCTTTTGACTTTTTGCTACTGCTCACAGAAATATGTAAGTAATTAAGATTTAATGAAATTGAGTTTAATTTAATTTGAAATAGATTCCAATGGGCTTTTTCAATTAGATGTATAATACTCTTAACCATTAAAATATGCAGTTATATTAATATCAAACTTTCTATTACATAAAGGGTGAGGTAAGGTTTGGTATATTTTATAATCTCAAAATATATTTGAAAAAACATCTACTGTAGCTTTTTGAAGTTTTATTTATCTTCACATTTTAATTATAAAACATAATATTTAAGTATTTTAGCTACTTTCTCTATAAGACACTGTGCATTTTTATATTTACAGAGAAAAACCATCAGATCAAGGAGAAAGGATATTGTGATAATTTTAAAAACATTCTGTTCAAAAAATATGCTACTCTTAGGTTAGACTGATTTAATAAACATGATCTACTTATCCAAGCTTATAATTATTTTTATTAATAAACATGTTTTAATTGTATAATATATGCAGATACTATGTTAAAGTCTAGAAGAGTCTATTACTAATAACAACAGATTTTGCCTGTATCATATTTTGTTGTCCCAAAGAACTTCCATTCCTCCTACATTCTTTGAGTAGACTCATGGCAAAATATTTCTCATTGTCAGTGACAGCAAGGTAAAATGGACAGAGGGAAAGTCAAAAAATTATTTTAGAAAACAGTATCCTAAAGACATTTTATCATTTTTACCCAAACAAGTGGTTTGTTTCTTGTATGTAAAAACCCTCTACTCTTGTTTCCAATTCTTTTTCTATTTTTTTTTCTGAAGAAGAGAGTCAAATGTCTTCTCAAACAACTTATAAAATATTAATTCCAAGAATATCTTTTCTATGATAACATGACAAAACCAAACCAAAAACTAAAACAAACCAAAAACAATCAACAAACAAACAAACAAATAAGCAAACAAAACCAACCAAACAACCAACAACTTTGTGTGTTGGAGAGAAATAATGAGCAGTTTTGTTAGCTTACAGTTCCATGTTATAGGCCATTGTTGTGGAAAATCCATTGCAGGGACTGCAAAGAGCTGGTCATATCACCCATATCTCCAGCCAAAAGAAGAGAAAAATGAATGCATGTGTGATTTTTTTTATGAATTTCTCACTCTTACACAGATCAAAGACCCAGCCTAGAAAATGTTGCTACCCACAATAGGCTGGGGCTTCTCATAATTATTTTAGTTAAAACAGTCTCCAAAAAATATATCCAAAAGCCAAACCATGTAGGTAATTCTTCACAGAGATCTTGCTTGGTGACTCTTCACTAATTAAGCTTTCAATGAAAGCTCCACATCCCAGTGGTAAAAACTGGGACAAACGCACAATAACTTATGAGATTCTTAGATATGTTGTGATGTGAACTTCAGAGAGGATTAGATTTCTCTGAGTCATTATAATTTCTATAGGTCACTCTAAAGGTACGTGTGTGTGTGTGTGTGTGTGTGTGTGTGTGTGTGTGTGTGTGTGTTTCTACCTTCTATTGTTCATGTGGCTGTATATTAGTTTAATTATTTTGGACTGTAAAAGTTTTACTTTAATAGTTTATTATTCTCTTTTATTTTTTTCCCTAAAACTTGATTACCCCTTTTATACATTATATAACAAATTCTTTTAAATACTAATATGATTTCTGTTTTTAAGCTAAGGTTTTCTGGAATTCAATCTTCCATTTTTCTTTAGCATTTAACTTTATTTTCTTCAAAGCACAGTTTGGATAATATAACTAAATCCTCTGGTTAGAAAGCGTCTGGGTTCATGTCTCTTCTACCCTCCCTTCATAGTTGCACTCTTCTCTTCAGTGTTTATGTACACCTACACACACACACACAAACACATCACATCACATACATATATGCTTAACTTTCTGTAGCCAGTTGTTTTCATTATCTAAAGTCAATTGTCAAAAATCACTAGATCATCTCATTTTTCTCTCATACCTGCCTTCTGCTATGCTATGAACTTTTCTGAGCCTTTGAACAGTATCTGTGGAAACTCTCTTTTTTTCCTAGTATCTCTGATGATTAATACCAGTCTTCCTAGAAAATTTAACTGCATATTTCCTTCCCTCTATTAAAAGGACCTTCATATGCCAGAAGAGAACAGTAGGGGATACCCGAGTCTGATGTTCGCATTATATTTCTTTTTCTTGTTCTTGAGATTTTCCCTGTCAAAAATTGCAAGCAAAGATTAGGTACGAGGATAGGGAGAATATTTACAGGTCAATCTGTGAAAATGACCTTTTTGGGTATAAAAGAGCAGCTGCTTAAATTAAAGCGCCCTGGCCCTAGTACCTACAGTACTTAAACTCTTCTATCTGTGAACACAACCCTGATTCAAAGTAGAGTTTTAAAGAAGCAAAAGTAAGAATTTTAAGACGAACTGTGCTGAACTGTGGGGCTGCTACCTACCCCAATCAAGCTTGGGCCTACTCAACTGCACAGAGACAAAGACCATGTCAGGATAAAACCAGTTAGGGTTTTGTTTTTATGCCAGAGAACCAGCTTCTCAGAAATCAGGTGGCCAGCAGTTAGCTGATCTGGCTGATATGGAAGGCTCTGCTTGCCCCTGGTGCTTCCTCCCCTGTCCTTTTTCCTTCCTTCCCTCCAGGTTTCACACAATGTAATCTAACTTCTCTGTTTCAATAAATGAGCTGTCCTCTGAAACAGCTTTCATACCCGCTGTGCTCACAAACATCCCAGAATCTGCTCCCATTGTGCTCTATAGCAGTGAGCAAAGGCTGATAAAGCCAGGGACCAATATCTGTCACCAAAACAGGGACCATCCAGAATGAGGAAGAAGGTGATTTCTCTTCTCTGAGGAAAATCCGAGTCTTGCCTTGCCACCAGGACTTGAGGGTTGGCTGGTTCTTTCTTCTTCCTTTACCTTTGATTTGAGAACCCTCCTCCAACTGCTGGGGGTGAGTGAAGGTTGGGTATGGGGGGATGGGTTCTCGGAAATTTCCTTCTGGAAGAAGTTCCTTCAATTGGCAATTGGCCCCTCTGATAATCTCTAGCAACCCCTAAGACCTTGACCTGGGTGGCTTATCTCATAAGAAGGTGAAAAGTATAAGACTGGACAGCCTCCTCCTTTCTCCCTATCTTTGTGGCCATCTGGCAATTCATGGGCCCCTCCCAGAAAGAAATTAAGGACATATCCAAATCCATTACTACCAGTGACGACTCTGATAAGGAAACCTGGGAAGACCGCATTGTGGCAGACCTTGTTGCCCTTGAATGAGCCATCAAATACATTAGACAGAAAATAACTTGATCTTCCCACACCTACCTCTCTTTACCATGCACGTCTGTCTAATGCACTTCCTGCTTTGTCCTCTAAGGACACTTAAAAAACTTTTGAAGGCTCCACTCCTTCTGACCCCCCCCCCCCCCCCCCCGAAAAAACTACCACTCAACGATTATGTGAGATTAATGACACCTTCAAACTTGGTCATAATGAAAATAATAGCTTGCCCTTCCCTGTTAATGTAAAACTCTCTCTCTCTCTCTTCTCTCTCTCTCTCTCTCTCTCTCTCTCTCTCTCTCTTTCTCTCTCTCTCTTTGCCCCTCTCCCTCTCCCCTTCCCCCTCCCCTCCCCCTCTCCCTTTCCCTCTCTCTCCCCCTCTCCCCCTTTCCCTCCCTCTCTCTCAGAGAGAGACTGAGACTGTTATTCCAACAAGGCCAATGAATTAAAAGATCGTAGACAATAGTACGAGAGGATGATATTCATGCCCCTTGGACCAAATTCATTTTCTCGAGTCTTCCTGCAGCCCTTAATATATTCTAGGACTTGTTAAAAACCTGGTAGTACTCCTTGTCTAGCTACCTGTTTGTTCAATGGGAAGCTTTATATAAGGACGAATGCATCTAATGTTGGGCCCTGGATGAGGTAACTTTATTTAACCTGTGCCTTTGGTCACCTAGCACACAGGTAGAGGGCGTGATTAGCAGGTCTCCACCTCCAGAGATTAAAATATTAATGAGTTACCTAAAGGCTGGGGGGCGTAGCATAACCAAGCCAAGGATAATGGGAATTGAGGGTAGGGTTTGGAAGGCAGGGAATCATTGAAACAATTAAACACAGGTTGTACAGTTTGAGGGTGATGACATCTGATTAATCTAAATAGACATTATGTTTTCCTCACTAACATGTAACTTTAGCTATGTGACTTTGGCAAAAGAGTTCATCTGTAGCTGGAAGGTCTGGATCTGTCTTCTGCAGTGAGTGTCTCTGGGTTTTGGCGTGCATCTCTGGATCACAGCATGTCTCTGGGGTCTTCAGTTAGACAAGGTGGCTGGAAGAAGGCAGCTTGCCAGTTCTAGGAGGTGACACTGTCTCTGGGTCTCGGTGTGTCTCTGGAGTCTGCAGTCAGATGAGATGGCTGTGGGAAAGCAGCTTGGCATCTCAGGCAGGTTCCAGAAGATGACGTTGTCTCTGTTGGACTTGTGGGAGCACCTGTAGGATAATCACAACAGGGAAGCAGCACCCCAGCAGGGGGATGTCTGCAAAGGGTGTGTAGCAAGCATTAGGTTACTTGGGAGTAAGCACATTATGTTCTGTCGTTGAGATCCTAGAAAAGCAAAGGTGTTTGAGGAAATTTAGTCTTAGAAGGCACCTTTGAGTCTGTTTTTGGATGGCTGAGGGAGAAATATCATGTTAATTATGTACCTGGGATTGGCAGCAACAGTTTGTCTGTAAAAGAAATTAGTTGTTAATTAAAAGCTGAAGATGTTGATCAGCATGTTGATTTGAACCTTAAAGAAATTACAAAGGTTGAAAAAAATTGTTGGACATATATCACGAGTGTTAAAGAGAAAAGGAAGCATTAAAACAACAACAACAACAACAAAAAAAAAAAAAACCCAAAATTTTTAGTTGAAAAGCACAAGCATTGTTGCTCTAGGTGTTCCTGTTAGGAAGAAAAGGAAATGTTTAAAATGTTTGCTTGAAAAACAGGAACGTTTGTTGTTGCAGGTCCTCCTGTTGGGGAGAAGGAGCAGTAATGGCGGGCTTAGAAGCAGTGGGGGAGGGGCCTTGCTCTGCCATGTGGCACCTGGTTGCATTAGCAGAGAGGTATTGTATCTAACACATCAGGAAAAATCAAAACCAAAACCAACACAATGTCCTTTGTCCTTGAGGTTGGGGTGTTTTCATCAGCTATGCTTGCATAACTCCAGTATCCTCTTCTGCATCCAAAGATGATATTCTTCACTTCTCCAACAGCAACGAAGGAACCATTCTCTGACTTTGTTCATAGAACAAAAATGAACCTAGAACGCAAAATTCCTTTTCACATGTCTAATACCAGCTGGTGTTAAAACAAAAAGAAAATGCTTTAAATTAAAAAGGAGGGACACTGGAAGGGCCAATGTAACTCTGGCCCATCTAAGGGCTTGGGTGCTGGCCCTTCTAAAATCATCTGTCCCCAGTGTCATAAAGGATGCTTTTGGAAAAGGGATGGTTATTCTACATATGACAAACATGGCAAGTCCCTCAAGCCTCTTAAACTCTGAAAGGGACAGCCCCAGTCCCAACAATAAGAAGGAAACCCCACATAACATTTTATAAAACTCACATCTCAAACTCAATATAACGATTGGGGGAAAACCATTTAAGTGCCTAATTGACACCAGAGCAGACAGGACTATTTTTAAAATGATTTGAGATCCCACATCATAAGAGGGATCACATAGTCCACAACTAATGGGCATAAGGATGCTACTACTGGCCATATGAGTATATATATGCATATGTGTATTATATAAACATATACAGTAAGGTGGAAATGATGTAAATATAGTGCCTATGTCTGAAACTGCAAAGAGTAGAGTAAAATAGATGCAAAAGGACACATTGTCAATTAGAAACGTCAACATGCCTTAAGATTTGCCTGCTTTTATTGTATCTTCAAGTGTCATGTTTGGTATGTTCTTGGGAGGTCCGCTCTTTTTTGTAGGGAGGCAGGGGTTTTGGGAGGAAGCACATTTGTTGAAGGAAGATATGGGACTGGGAGAAGTAAAGGAAGAGAAGCTGCAGTGGAGATATATTGTGTGAGAGAAAAGTAAATTTAGAAAATAATATATTAATTAAAAAGCAGTGATCTTTACTAGAGAAAAAAGAAACCCTTAAACCTGAGATGAAACAGTGAATCTATTCATTTCATTTGAAGAGTTACTATGTAGGTAGACTTTGAAGATTTAGCCAGAGAAACTATAGCCCATTTGTGGTAGCTTAAATAGGAAGGCCTCTATAAACGGATGTGTTTGAAGGTTTGGTCTGTAGGACATGGACTATTAGGTGTGGCCTGATTGTAGTGGGTGTGGCTTTGTTGGTGAAAGTGCATCACTACAGAATTGGCTTTGAGGTCTCAGAGGCTCAAAACCAGGCCTAGTAGCTCACAGTCTCTTTCCGTGCTGCCTGACAATCTGTATGTAGAACTCCCAGCTACTTCTCCAGCATCACGTGGCTGCATGCTTCCTTCCATGATGATAATGGACTAAACCTCTGAACTGTGAGCCAGTTCCAATTAAATGTGTTTTTTGGTGAGAATTGCCATGGTCTTGGTATCCCTTGACAGCAACAGAAACCCTGAGATTTAAAATTTCAGACAAACTCAGTAAACTCAATGTTAACTGGCAATGTATTTTCACCATTGTAAAGAATATTCCATTTAATTTTAAAGTTATCTTTTTAATTGGATTTATAATTAATGAATATACTCTGTAAATTAATGAGATATCCACAGATTTTTTGTGCAATGAGGTCAAATGCTACAGTATGCATGCATACATATGTATGTAAATGTGTCTATATAGTTATGCATATATATATATATATATATATATATATATATATATATATAACAGAAAAATCTCGTTATGCGTAATAATTGTCATTTGTCATAAAAATTTCCCTAAGAGGTTACAGGTGACATAAAGCTGCAGAAAGCTAATTATCTAATGTTTCCTTATTTAGCTATGTTCTCCCTTTTGCCCATGGATGGATTTTTAAACTTACTCGTTTCTTTAGTTCCTTGTCATTGTCATTGAAAGATGATAATTTCTACTGAAATTTCCATGCTCCTTTGTCACCCATGTTGCCAGCAGCCGACAGGAGCAGCATTGATGCAGTGAGCCATGGAAGGATTCATTCTCCTGTTGTTTCTGTTATCTTACAATTTTAAAACAAAATTTTCTTGTTTTTCATTATTTTTATTAACTAATTTGGTCATCTAATGTTAATGTTAAGGAAACATTTTTTGTATCATTTGTCTCTATTTTTATGTTTACTATTTGTACATTTTTTAATTTTGAATAACTTTATATATTTTTGATATAAAGTCTAACTTTGGTAAATTAAAATCCAGTTTATGTTATATTATATTAATTATATTATATTATATTATATATTATATTATAACAATATATAAACAGAATTATAACCCAGATTACAACCCAAGATTTTTATGTTTTTACTTTAATCATTATATGGCTTCTCCTACAAGGTTTGTACTGTTTAGTGTTTAATAGAGTGTAATATGCCATGGGAATTGCTCCTTAAGGTAGCAATCTGGTTTAAAAGAAGTGTCATGCCCCTGTGAAATTCTCTGGCTAGAATTCAGGGCTTTGGGGTGTGTATTAAGCTCAAACATTGCATCTGGTAATCTAATACTTTCTCCTTGTGTGTGCAGGGGCATGGCATGTATGCAGCTCACCCCACCCCCTGGGAAAATGTATCATTTTTTTAATATAACCAGGTTTCTTAGTTAGGGTTCCCATTGTTATGACAAGGCACCATGACTATGGCAACTCTTTTAAAGACAAACATTTAATTGGAGCTAGCTTACAGGTTTAGAGGTTCAGTCTATTATCATTAAGGCCAGGGGGCACGGTAGCATATAGGCAGGCATGGTATTGGAGGAGCTGAGAGTTCTGCATCTTTATCTGACTGTAGTCAGGAGAAACTGACTCTTCAGCACTGAGGGGAGCTTCAAAGCCCACCGCTAAAGTGATTCTTGCTCCAGCAAGCCCACATCTACTAATAGTGCTAAGCATATTCAAACTACTACACCAGGTTTGAAAATTTGATATTCCATCATGCCATGCCCTGAAATATCCACTTTCTCATTATATATAACTCTAAAGAAAAAATTGTACTTCTCTTCTACTTTAAATGTTGCATGAACTAAATACATTTTTCTGCCATCAGTTGATGGAACCAATTCATTATTTTTATCATTAGAATTCAAAGACAATATGGGCTCTTCTTAAATAAAGACCGCTTTTACTTAGTTTCATCTAGAAAGCATTCCTATACACTATAGAAATAGCTATACACAGCTATACACGTAAGCTTCTGTGTGCCGATGGCCTTTTTCAGTAAGCCTGGAAAGCTTAGCTGTATGAAAGAATGGGGCTCTTTATGATTTTCTTCTAGCCTAAACTATGTTCATAAGGACAATTACCAAAATGAGTGTGAGCCTGCAGTTGACAGTTGCATAAGAAATAGTTACAAACTCCTTCTTTTTCACATTTATTGAAAATAGATCTTTACTTATCTATCCTGATTACAGTTTCTCACCCCTCTACTCCTCCTAGTTTATCCCCACTTCCCTTCAGTCTTCGTTAGGGTTTTACTACTGTGAATAGATACCATGACCAACGCAAGTCTTATAAAAGACAAGTATTTGGGGCTGACTTCCAGGTTCAGAGATTCAGTCTATCATCATCAAGGTGGGAGTATGGCAACATCTAGGCAGGCAAAGTGCAAGCAGAGCTGAGAGTTTTACATCTTCATCTGAAGGCTACTAAATGAAGTTTGACTTCTAGGCAGCTACAATGAGAAATTTATAACCCACACCCACAGTGGCACACCTACTCCAACAGGGCCACACCTTCTAATCCTGCCAGAACCTGGGCAGAGCATATACATACCACCACATCCTCCCTTCAAGATCAACTATCTTTCTGTCTCTCATTATGAAAATATAAAAATGGCTAGGGGAGGGGATCCAAGAGGAGGCAAGAGTCAGAGACATCCCCTACTCCAATTGTTAGGGCACCAAGATGAAGACCAAGCTGCACAACTGGGCATATATGTAGAGGACCTAGATCCTTCCCCTGCATGCTCTTTGGTTGATGGTGGAGACTGTGAGTCTTCATGGCCCAGGATAGTTGACTCTGTATGTCTCTTGTGGTGTCTTTCACCCCTGTGGCTTTTTCAATCCTATCCTCAACTCTTCCAAACATGAGCTCCACCCGATGTTTGGCTGTTGCTTTCTGCATCTGTTTCCATATGATGCAGAGTGAACCCCTCTGGAGACAGTTAAACTAGGCTCCTATTTGCAAGAATAGCGAAGTATCATTAATAGTGTCAGAGGTTGGCTTTTTCCCACAGGATGGGTTCAAGTTTGGCCAGTCATTTGTTGGGAGTTCCCTCAATCTTTGCTTCATATTTATATATCTCTTCCCATCTTGTAGGCAAAAAAAAATTTGAATTGAAAGTTTTGTATGTGGCTTGATGTCCCCTCTTCCGCCACTGGAAGTCCTGCCAGGCTTACAGTCTTAGTCCTGCTATGACTTGATGTTCCAAGGTGAGAGGATACCTAAGGGGATCTTCCACTTCTCTGAGGAAAAGGATAAAGAGTAATGGGGGGGGGGCAGAATTTGTAAAGCTGGGACTAGGAGAAGAGAAGGTTGAGTGTGACCAGGACATAAAGTGAATAAGTAAAATAATTAATGAAAATAGAAAAGAAAAACAAGTTTCTAAATGATAAAAACTAAATATAGCAAAATAAAATATAATAAGGTAAAAGGAAATATATCAGATTGAAGTTGGATAAGGCAAACCAATAGAAAGAAAACGAGCCCCCAAAGAAGGTACAAGAATCAGAGCCTCACTTGTGTTCATACTCAGCAGTCCCATAAAAAGCCGAACTGAAAACTCTAGTACATATGCAGAGGACCTAGTACAAACCTGGGCAGGCCCTGTGCTTGTTGCTTCTATCTTTGTGAGTTCTTATGAGATTTGCTCAGTTGATTTAGAAGAATTTGTTCTCCTGGTGTCCTCTATCCCTTCTGGTTTTTACACTATTTCTGTCTCCTCTTTCCAGGGATTCCTTGAGCTCTAATGAAGAAGAAAGTGGTTAAAACTCTTAGTTATTGAGCTGTCTTATTTTCTCAGAGAACATGCAGGATTGTAGGCTCAAGAGAGAGTTTTAAGTAATGGATTAGAAGAGTTCTGTTTTGTAGTGAGCTATTGTCAGGCCAGTGGTTCCACATTCCTGTAAGGGTCATTTTCCAACAAACTCTTAGTGAGGACACACTTCTAGGATCTCAGTAGATCCTTGGTCAAAAAATACCAGGGGGTAATGCTTGGTTATAACATAAGAAGACAAAGCTCCCGCCCCATCATCACCATTTTCTGAGGTTGGATTCTGAGGTTAGATTTGGTGGCTGAGCCTGGAGGTGCTGCTGGGTTTGAACTGGACCAATGTCCTTGAGCTTGTCAGGAGAAAGATCCTGTGATTGTTCTAGCAAACCAGATGTTCATCTTGTAGCAAAATGACATGGGCCAGACTGTAAAGATTTTAGAAGAGCTGAGGTTTAGTTCTGTGCTGCTGAATGTTCATCAATCAGAGAAATGTCCTAAGAGTCCACATACATAAGAGACCCAATTGTCTCCACAGGATAGAAAATAAGTTGAGAATCATGCATTCATTTACCCAAAAAAGCTCATGAAACAAGATCATGAGAAAAAGACTGTTTTAATCTTCAGTGTTCCAGGACACCCTTCTCAAAATTCTTCTAGTCCCAGATAGCACAAACCTATCCAAACCCAGAAAGGAGGCAGTCAGCAACCTGCAACAAGAGGAAGAAAAGAGCAAGAAGAGAAGAGACAGTGTCTAGTCAAGGGTAGGGGCATTTAAAGCTTCTAAATATGCATGGTTTTAATACTCTAGATGTAGATATGCTAATTCCCAAACTTTAATGGTGTTTCTAGATTGATGTGCTGGTATTTGAATTTATTTCCTAAGAATGTGAGACAAAAAAAAAAAAAAAAAAAAAAAAAAAAAAAAAAAAAAAAAAAAAAAGAAGCCTCAAGACCTAAACTTTCCTGATAGAAGACTATTTCTATTTCTTTTCCACTAGGGAGAGGAAAAGAAGGAAGCTATTTATTCTGATCTCAGTTCCAACTTATTCGTTATTGCAGGAATGCTGCTTAAATAGACTACTGGCACTTAGTCATGCCTCCTGATAACTGATTCATTTTTCATGCAAGAAACTATTTTACAGTGCCACAGATGAACAGATGAACAGAGTCTAATAAGGTTTAGTTTTCATTGGACACATTTTGGCTTTCATCATTTCCACTATTAAAAATGTTAAATCATGCATGTATAATGCTTCAGGTGTGTATATCCTACTTCACAGTATGAGGCTTCAATTTTATCCTGAATGAGATGGTTTCTTAGAAGAATTTAGACACTGCCTCTGTACTCTGGAGTTTATAGTAGATCTTACATGACACAGTCTCTTCAACTGCTTAGGAGAACATTGCATGTTGTTTTTTTATTTACTTTTAAAGAACATTTTTTTCTTTATTTATGTGTATATGTGTCTGGATGTGTGTCGATCACCATAGGTATAGGCAGAGGGAGGAAGGGGGTGGGGACAGTGGTCCTTCTGGAAGTAGAGTTATAGGTGATATTGAGCTACCATGTGAGTGTTGATAACTGAACCTGGGTCCTTGGAAAGAACATCAGTACTCTTAACTGCTGAGCTATCTCGCCAGTTCCCCAAACTAAGCTGTGGAGACAGGCTGTCTACATCTCACAATGTGAACGTGACATCTAAACCAATTCAGCTAAATCACACTTCCTATCAGATCTTAGTGACTTTCTCTTGACTGTTTATCAGCCCCTTCGACTCCCAAGTGACTTTTTAATTAATTGTTCTTCCTTCCCCAACTTGTTTTCTGTCAAATCCCTTTCCTTTGAGTATTGTTTTATCCCTGCATGTCAGAAAGGCTGAGTTTTGCTATTATTAAATGTGATTTCATATAATTTAAGTGTGTTACCTTGATGATGATGATGTCACCCAGGTAGTTGGCCTACAAGGAGCCAGCACAGTTTCACTTATTTCATTTTAATGGGTCCCTTGACTTTAGGGCTATAAACTAAAATACCATTTCAGTATCCGCCAGCAATCTCAAACTTAATTATTCCACTCCAGGAAGCCGTCTGATGGTCGTGCAGAGACTTGCTTTTGAACTAAAATGCAATACTTTACTGCTTGACAAAATTACCTTTGTTTCATGTTCTTTTTAAAAAATTATTTATAAACACCAAGGAAAATTACTTCTTAGCACAACATAATAGGTGATTACAACAAATTTGATTTTGAGATTTAAATTGGATATTTGTTAGGCTTCCTTTTTATTTTTTCCTATGTAATTATGACAACTTCTTAACCACTATTCCAAGTACTGGATGTTGCGGGTAATGTGGTATAAATTTCCAGGATAGCTGACTCAAATCTTTTCACCTACTGAGTTTTGATGTTATTTATTAGGTTTCATATTTCAGATGAAACATCTTATGTGACCATGTCTACCAAAGTCCTTTTTACTTTTTTGAGAAAATTTTGTTTTCTAAGATGAATTTTGGAGACAGAGAGAGAGAAAGAGAGAGAAAGAGAGAGAGAGAGAGAGAGAGAGAGAGAGTGAAAGAGAGAGAGAGAAATAGAGAGAAGAGAAAGAGTCAGAAAGTGAATAAGAGAGTACAGATAACTCTTTCAGCATGATTGTTATATCTGAGAATGATGAACAGTTGGTGAGTAATCAGAGATACCTGGATGTTATTCATCACTTTGGTCCATAGGGGCTAATAGGGAATGATTTGCTCTAGGCTTACATTCTTTGAAGATGAGGAATCATCCATCACATGCCTTGCTTCCTATAATACATTTTTTCCCCGAGTGTCCTGGAGTTTGAAAAAAAAATGATGAAATGACAGGGAAATTAGAGTGAGGAGTTGGCATATTTATACTTGATGTGAACAGAAGGGTCTAATTTTGTTATCTTCAGATAAATGCTTTTATTTGTGCAAGAAATTAAATGCATCAATATTAATAAACTCTAGCCAATAGAGGAAGCAGTGAAATATAACTAAGAAGCAGGACCACCATCATGCACCAAATTTATGGACAATTAAGTCCCATTGTGGAAGGGATGTTTACTTGTCTGAACCAAAGATTCACACAAAAAGAATTACATTTTCTTTATCTTGAACTTCCAATCCTACTTCATCTAACAGCCATGGAATTGAGAAAGAAAAATAGATATAGGAACAGACAATATTTGGAGAAAGCACCAGAGTGAAGTTGAATTCTACCTGTTTATTTTAGGTTAGGGAGAAAGTAGAGAAAAGGAGATTGACTTCACACACACATGAACTACAAACGCCCTTTTGTACCTAAAACTCATTTTAGCTTTTCCTCCTTGAACAAACCGAACAATATTTAGTGAAGCTCTAGACTGGTCCTGGGGACCACTTTTAAATTACAGTATGGCCAGGGGAGGATTGGTGTGCATCCCCAGGATTTCTAAGTTACTGCATAACAGGCATGTTGTACAGAATCTTTTGACTCTAAATGAAAGGATCTCTGCAATTTGAGTTTGTACATTACCACAAACGTGTTGGAACACATAGGTTTTTATTTGTTTGTGTTTTTTTATAGAAATTACTTGTAATCAGAAATAATATTAATAATAAGAATAATTTAAAAAAATGCTGGTTTAAATATTCTCCCAGAGATCTGGTACCCAAGAGTCTATAATTAAAGGTTAAAATACCAAATTACAGAGCTCATGGATTGGTACCACATAACAAAAGAAGATTGTCTCTTAATCAAAAGATACTGGTATTATATATTAGAAGGAGGTCTGAAAGAATTGTCAAAAGGTTTAAAAATTAATGTAACCTTCAGCAATAGTTTTTATTTGGATCATGACAGATTTTATTTTCTTGCAATCTTTCTGGGATGTTTACTGCTGGCAACTTTACAGGGATTAAGTTCCCTGAGGAGCTAATCTTGCCTATGAAAGATTACTTAGCTGATGTTAATCGAGGTAGAAAGCTCACTCTGAATTTGGACAGAATCATTCCTTGGGCTGGGATCTGAATGAAAAAAATAAAAATAGCCAGACACTGGCATTCATCTCTCTGGTTCTTAAGTAGACATGAGCTCATTAACTGCTTCTCACTCCTATCCACCAATCCTTTGCTAACATGATGGACTGTAACCTCAAACTGGGGCCCAAATAAACTCTGCCTTCCCTTAGTGTCTATTGTTAGGCATTCTGTTGCAACACTGAAAAAAGTAAAGGCAATGCCTTCCATCCTCAACCCAGCAAAAATGACATAATTTTTAAAAGTATCTTTCTGAATCTATGAGGGTGACTTTCCCTAAGAGTCCTAACAATGGGAGATATAGAACCTGAAATAGCTACCTCCTGTAAACCATTCAAGACTTCCAATGGAGGGATGGAGACACCAACCTCGCCACAAAATCTTCAATCCATAATTTTTCCTATCTACAAGACTTGAAAGGATAAAGATGGAACAGGATGGTCAAATATATAACTGTTCCAACGTAAAACCCATCCTATGAGAGAGTGACCATTACTGACACTATTAATACTGTTTTGCTATACTTGCAGATTGGAACCTAGCATAACTGCTATTTGAGAGGCTTCAACCAGAAACCAATGGAAACAGATGCAGAGACCCATAGCCAAACATTAAACAGAGCTTGGGAAAGCCTGTGGAAGACAGGAGGGAAAGAACTGAAGGAGCCAGGGTCGGCAAGGACACTAGATAAAGACCTACAGTATTAGCTAACCTGGGCCCATAGAGGCTCACAGAGACCGAACTACCAACCATGCATGGGATTGACCAAAGTCCTCTGCACAGCTTGGTCTTCATGTGAAACTCCTAGCAGCAGGATCAGGGGCTATCTCTGACTCTGTTGCCTGCCTTTGGATCCATTTCCCCTAACTGGGCTGTTCTCTAACAGGATATGTTCCTGGTCCTACTGCTATCTGATACCCCAGGGCAGGTTCATATACATGGAAGGTCTTCTCTTCTTTGAGGAGAAAGGGACTGAGGATGGAGGGAAGGGATGTGAGAAGGACTAGGAGGAGAGAAGGGAAGAGAAGCTGTGATGCAGATGTAAAGTAGATAAATTGATTAATTTGAATATGTAAGTTTTTGTTATAAAGCTTGGTTTGCAAAACAAACCACAACTGTTGAAGCTCATCACTGTGTAATTAGATTTGTTTCCCTGAACACATATAATAAAGACGACGTTTGGTGTGATGTGCACACACACCTTTTGGTACTGAATATTTTAAATGGTGAGAAGTTCTCTTTAAGAAATAAAATAGAAAACTACAAACTGGGATTGCTCCCAGGACCATGAGAGAGATGAGATTTAGTTTGGATGTGAGGCTTAGCCTTCATTAGCTCATCTCAGGCAATCTCTTACATTTCATGAAAAGCATGATATTTAGTCGTTCAAATCAGAAACAAAGGTTATCAACCTTATAAACAAAGAGAAAAGTACATTTGCCTTTTCTTTTCAACACTACACTGAATAAGAGGCCGCTAACGAACTGCTAAACAATGTGCCTTCTTTTACCTCTGTAGTTTGTTAAGAGACAGTGATTGAGGAAAACATGATTTAAATAACAGGTTATAAGAAATGAATCTGCCACATTAAGAAGTAGATTATTGAGATAGGTTCAATACAAGTGAATAAAAATCTTGGCCCAAGATATACTAAGAGATCATATGGAGCCTAGGTCTATAAAACAGGTTATGAATCATAGTGTGCCAGGCAGAGATTCATGCTCAGGAAATACTCAATGTCAGCCTTCCAAATACAGAGTGCAGCTGGATTTGGTCAACTTGGTATATACACCATTTCTTCAGCAGGGCTTAGAGAAATACACATGTGGATGAAACCTCAGGGAATTGAAAATCTTATGGAATCTTATGGCAAGAAGCCTTGATAGCAGATTTCAAAAAAAAGGGGGGGCATCAAAATTATAATAGACCTATATTAACTATGAAAAGAACAGTGAGTAAATAAAAATTCTCAAATAATCAGAAAGGCTTGGTTTTGCCTTAATTTGTGTAGCTGTTAGCTTTCTTGTGTCATTTGAATTTATTCTCATCCTGCAGCAGAGTTCTTTTTAATATATCAGGCCATCTCAGACCCTTATAAAATCCCTTTGTGGTTCCCCAAGTTCACAAAGCTGTAGAGGATTTTAGTCAAGCAAAATGGCTACTCCGGTTGGTATACAGACATGCTCTTAACATATACGTTTAATTCTTCTGGCTGCCCGAAGTGGAAAAGTCTGGTTGTGTCATGTGATACAGACTCATGTGATGTTTTGCTGACACGAGATTCATGAGAAGACACATGATGTTTGGAGAGAGTATAAGTAGGGTTCAGTGGACAGTGATGGGTCTTGAATGTTCCGTTATCTCCTGCTGACCACTGCAGATTTGGTGGAGGCCTGGCAGTTTCTGACGGATCATGCTGCCATTGCTGATTGGTATTTGGTGATTCTTTTGAACTGCTGCTCTCCTGATACTAGTGAACTGGACTGCTGGTATCCTGACAAACTTAGATTAGATTTACTTCAAAGAACCACTTCTAAACAGGTCCACATCCCCTTGTACGATTACCATCTTTTCTCCCCTACCTATGGATGATGAGCTAGAAGTCAGGTCAAGGCTTTTGATAACCCTTATAAAAATAGGTTTTGAAAAATTTAAACCTACACACACCCCTAGTACACATCTTTAAACCCTAAAAAATAGCAGTAGGTTAGTTGGTAGAAGGAACCACCCATGTTTAAAAGTGATGTCTAATTTAGTGGCAGACACAGTATGGAATCAGAGAAAGATTTGACAGAATAGGATATACTCACCTCTCATGAGAAGAGAGAAGAAAGGAAAGCTAGTTGAGAGGCAGCACAGAGAGAAGAGGCAGTTTTACACAGAAAATTATATAGAGACAGGTTGTAGAGAGCACATGCTAGACAAGAGTGAAGAGTGAATGAGCCAGAGAAAGAGAAGGAGCCAGAAAATCAGAATAGGTTGCTAGAATTAGTTTGAGGCCAAGAAGAGCAATTCAGTCAAAGGCCAAGAAAGGGAAGCCAGATTGAATCAGTTACCTTGGTGAGGAGTTTGAGCCAGACAGCTGAGTTGAACCAGAAATTCAGAGCTCAGAAACAATGAGAAACGGCAAGCTTATCCAGCAGTCTCAGAGGTTGAAAACACTCTAGGCTTAGATTAGATTATAAGAAACTTCCAGGAGTAGACCTAGGTTAGCAGATAGAGGCAGTAATTACATCAGGAGAATAAAAAGTATTTTCACACACAGCTAAAATTGAAGTCCTTACTAAACCCAATGATCTGATGTTCTTGGCATTTTTACCACCTTTTGTGCTATCCTTAATCACTTGGTGTTAAGGCAGGCACTGAATATGCAGTGCAGTGGGTATTTAAAATAACTTTGCTGCTGAAGATTTCTTACTCACTGCTGGTATTATCTTCTTCAGGAAGATATTTGCATAGTTTGTTCCTCAATGTATTCTCAATTGCTACCATTTCAGAAGAGACAACTATTACTGCCTCAAATTTCTATCTAATTTTGTTGTAACTTGTATTCATGCCATTACTAATTAGCTTGGTATAATTTTTTATTTATCTATGGTTAATTCCTCATCTGGTTTCAGCATTTTCTTTTATTTATTTAAGACAAGGTTTGACTGTGGATTCCAGGTGTGCTTCCTATTCATTATGAAGCCAGACTGGCTTTAAAAGCCAAACTGTAGAGCCTTAGTTGCCCATAAACATAAGGAATTGTGTCATCAGCGCCAGGTAACCCTAGTAACCATCACAATCATAGCACTGTAGGGTACCAATTGCCTCCCTGACATCCAGTTGCATACTCTGTACTCCCACAAATCTAGTCCACTTTCTTTCCCATCGGTTTCTGATATTCATTCCTTTCTTTCGGTTTTTACAGGCCATTATCAGCAAACATCCCTTTATTTAGAATGTCTTTGCTCAGCTTGTCTTATATCAACCAAACTTATATTGCATGTTATGCTTATGGTTGATATGCTTACTGATCCTCTCCTAAATGAAATCCTTTCCTCCTTCCTTCCTTCCTTCCTTCCTTCCTTCCTTCTTCTCTCCCTCCTTCCCCCCTCCTTCCATTCCTTCCTTTCTTTCTTTCTCTTGTTTTCTTTTCTTTTGTTATGACACCTTCATGTGTGAGATACATGTCTTTTCTCTTCTCTATCCCCACTTCCTTGTACATACACGTTCCCCAGTCTCTTAGAAGCCGTCACTAGGCTCTATCTTCTGCTATGGAAAAATGGGGAGTAGAGATTATTTATGAGTTTAGTCACAAAATGTCAACCTTGATATTCCCCATTTATATTACAGCCCTGCAAAGGCCACTATCATCTCTTTTTTAAACAATTTTTAGCCTGCAGCTCATCTTGACCCACCTTCATCCACATTCCCAAAGTCACAGTGGCCTTTGTAATAATTAACTAAAATTACAAGAGACTCTTCACTGGACCTCAAAAGACAATATTAAATTTCACACACAAAAAAATCATTCATAGCAAAATTTCTTGCCACTAAATTGGAACTAAGCTGTTTATCTGACCTTCTGAGAATCTAGGCTGAAGAATATGAAGCTAAGTACACTTAACAGCCAGTTTAATTGACATGGCAATGACTATACTGCCATCAAACACACACAAAGAATTAATTTACACACACACAAAGAATTAATTTGAAAATTTTGGTATAAATTAAAAACCTATAAATTATTTATATTTTCCTATTCTTATGTGTTCCTATTGCACTTTCATATAAAAAGTACTTTGAGATGATCAATCCTTTTTGTTTTGGTTTCTGGTTTCGTCATGACTTCTACCAATAAAACTAAGCATGTTCAGCTAGTTGAACGTTCTATTTTACAGAACTGCGTACTGCATGATTTGAAAAGCAAAAGAATGTTACTTACCATTTTTAGCTATTTAAACTATGAAATCATTGTATTTTTATCAGTTTACCAAGCCCTAAGTGTACTAGTTCACCTTAAGGTATCATCTTCATCTATACCCCTGTTTAAAAGCCTCTATTTCCTTACTTTTATTTATTATTGATCTTGTATTTGCTTATTGTTTCTATTCTATCCACCTATGTTTCTTAATTTTTTTTTGTTTGTTTTTCGAGACAGGGTTTCTCTGTGTAGCCCTGGCTGTCCTGGAACTCACTCGGTAGACCAGGCTGGCCTCAAACTCAGAAATCCTCCTGCCTCTGCCTCCTAAGTGCTGGGATTAAAGGCGTGCGCCACCACTGCCCGGCTCTTAAATTTTCATAACATACAAATGTGTCTCTTGGACTGGATTGTCTTTACCTCTTCTCTCTTGTTCATTTTGATTCATATGTTGGCTTGTGTGTATCTGCCTTTTAAAAGTTCTTTGAAAAAAGTTCACCATTCCACTGTTGATTCACATTTTGTATCTGGCATTTGAAGAAGGCATCATTTGCTGTTCTAGTGAATGTCTGCTGTGCATCAGTCTAAGTATCATAGGTTTCGTCTTCTCCAACAAACAGGACATCAAAAAAATTTCCTCTTGTAAATGAAAATACTCATTTGGAGCTGGCTTACAACCCCAGAGGTTTAGTCCATTATTGGCATGGAGGGGGGTATGATGTTCCAAGAGCAGACCTGTTGCTAAAGGAGCTGAAAATTCTATATCTAGACTGACAGACAGCAGGTGTGGGGAATTGAAGTGTCAAAATCCACTGCCAGTGACACAGTTCCTCCAACAGGGCCATGCTTACTCCAAAAATGCCGTATCTTCTAACAGTGTACTCCTTGTTGCTCTAGCACTTAACTTATGGAGGCCCTTTTTAGTCAAACCACCACACAAGAAATCTATTTTAGGGGCTATAGAGATGACTCAGCAGTTAATAGCATTTGCTGCTGTTGAAGAAACCTGGTTTGAGGTCCTGGCAACTACACTGTGGCACCTGTAACTCTGTTTAGCTTACTGTGTTTCTGGCTACTGAATGAAATCCAAACATGCAGGAACACACACACACACACACACACACACACTCTCTCTCTCTCTATATATATATATATACATATAGATATATATGTATATATATATATACATATATATACATATATATATAGTGTGTGTGTGTGTGTGTGTGTATGTGTGTGTATATATATAATTTTAAGAATACATCCTCTAGCCTTTATCAAAAATCCATTAATCAGGTATGAAGCATATAGAATTGAAAGGCTCAGAGAGAAAGAAATCAACTCTAACAATACCGATCCTTTTAATAACTGTTTTATATACCTTGTCTGGCAGGCAATGTGACAAGGAACTCTAAGTGAAGGAACATCAGTGCAATCACTCCTACATCCTTTCAAGGTCTAAATAAAACAATAAGCACACACTTATTAAAAATACTTTGAAAATGCAGATAAAAAGCATCACGTAATGGGCAGACTATCTTATACAAACATTACAGGTAAGGATGTAGGATGTAAATAGAATTAAAAACCAACATATATCACTGAATCAGTCCAGACCAGAGTTTGGAAATCAACAAGGTGTCAATATTCATAAAAATTTTAATGTTCAAACATTCTTCAAGGTAAAAAATTATAAAACAACCTCAAGTTAGAAGGCAGAGTTAAGAACTCTCGGGAAGGAAAATATAATTTTTTCACTGTGAAATATTAATTCTTCGAATCACATTTTACTATCTATACCGAGACAGTTTATAAAATGGCAACTCTATAGCTAACTTTGATGTTTTTTTTAAAAAATTTTTTTTACCTTAAATTGATAAAATACTATTTGTTGCTCTAAAAAGTTTATAATCAACATCAAACAAATGATTATTTCTTATTTCAAGCTACACTGGAAAAGTTAATAGTGCGAAAGTGCCTTTGACATTTATGTTTCTGTTAGAGATCATATCTGTATAACAGGTAAGAAAAACATTACAACTACTGGCATAACTATTATGAGGCTGACCAACCACTCTGTTATTAGCCTTAAGTTCCGTTTCACAAGCCTGGATTCATATGTGGTGCTGGAAACATGGTTTTAAAAAATGACTAAGAAGGATTTGGTCCTAGGGTGAACTTGTTAATGTTGCTTAATTAAATTGTCATGCTGTACACTGCTTTCTAAATATTTATGGTTTTTATCAGCAGAAATATGCTACTCTTAGCTTTATTCATAGTCTCCTCATTTTACAAATAACTGTGAATGAAGAAATATCTGACTGCTTAAAATGGTGAGAATAAGTGTCTGTTAAAGTTAGGGAAAGACTGAAGGAGCTGAAAAGGTTTGCAACCCCATAGGAGGAACAATAATATCAACCAACCAGACCCCCCCACCCCCAGAGCTCCCAGGGGTTATGAGTACACAGGGAGTTTACATGGTTCCAACTGTATATGTAGCAGAGGACTGCCTTATCTGACATCACTGGGAGGGGAGCCTCTTGATCTTGTGGAGTTTTGATGACCCAGGATAAAGGAACACTAAGCCGCTGAGGCAGGAGTGGGTGGATGGGTGAGGGAGCACCCTCATAGAGGCAGGGAGGGAGGGAAGGAATGGAGGCTTATGAAGGGGAAACTGGGAAGAAGGATAACATTTGAAATGTAAATAAATAAAATAACCAATTTTAAAAAAAAGGAAAAGAAAACGTAAATGACACCTAGATCTTCTCTGTTAAGGCTCAGAGAACATTAGGAAAGAAGAAGCACAAATAAAGAAGAAGACAGGGAGAAGGGTCACCAACTGCTATCTTCTAGACATGGCAAAACATTGTAGTCATGGTGATATATCAGCTATTATTGTTTGTAATGTCTCCATAAGAATTAAACTATAAAGAGTGCATTATGATTTGGGGAAGGGGTTTATATGATCCTAGCCATTCCTGCAGATGGATCCTAGGGGCTTGGCAACCTTTGTCTTTAATTGTGTACCCATTGAAGAACCACCAGATTCACACGAATAGTTCCAAAGCTGTGGTTGCACTGATGCTCCTGGTTAACCTCTGAGAGCATTTCAAGAGAACAAAACAAATCAACCATCACCTACAAAATCATGAATGTGGGTAAGAGAGTTACAAGGTAGAAAGAAAGGTTAGAGAGGGTGCTGGTGTAATAACCAGTGTAATAATCAGAGATCTATGACATTGTCAAGGGCAAAGTCAGTAAAATTATGTATAACATAACTGTAGTTTTAATATCTGTTATTTGGCATTACACCAAAGAATTTTATTTTATCTAACATTGATATAATTCATCATATCTATACACTCAACTGGAGATATTATTGAAAAGGGAGAATTAAGGCTTTTAATTATGTGGTAGTTACCATCCAAAAGTAGATAAAGTAGCGGCTGACAGTGGAGGGGACACACACTATTTATCTCTTTAGTATGACCTTATTCATGCTCTTAAGAGCATTTGTGCATAGTTTGGTGGAAGAGGTGATATAAAACCCTATGGTATAAACTAAATGTTTTAATTTGGTTATATTTCTAAGAAAAGATTTCTAAAGTAGATCTCAAAAGAGGAAACACTTTGGTGTGAATAAATGACATACTTTAGATATTCTTGATTCTCTGGGCCTCACATCTTCAATAGTGTACACAAAGGGAGAGCCAGGTAAATAGGGTTGGATATGGTATTATTGTGAATATATTTCCTTTTTAACTGAAACCAATTTTATTCTATTAGATAGCATGGTTCCATATTCATGTGATAATGCATTTCATTTTAGCATGCCCAAGAATGTTGCAGTTAGAAGTCATGAAGACATTCAGTGTTGAGTGAGGCCTGTGACTATACTTTCTAGAATATGACAGCTACCGTTCTGCATGAAAGAGGTCTATCTATCTTGTTGCTTTCAAAGATGGGCTTAATCTGTAAGTAGCTGAAATCTTAGTTTCTTCTCTGGGGCCTTTAGCAACACTTGAACATGTGGGATCAGGGACCATCTTTTTTAGAAGTGAGAAAATTGCAAGTGTATCTAAACAATTTTGGGAGAATGCAATCTGTGAAAACAGTTTTATTATTCAACACTTCTGAAATGTGAAAATGAAATAAACAAAACCAAACCCAAATCACCATGGGGCTGAATAGGCTTTAAATGGAGGAAGGAGTATTAACTAGAAACTGGAATATTTGCAGTGGGTTGGTTACTTAATAGCAGTCAATTGGGAACTGGGTGTTAGCAAAAGACTGCATGCTTTATTTCCAGAAAAACAACCTTGCAAAGACTCCTGTGACAAACTGATATTCAAAATGTAAACATTTATTGCCAAGGAACATCTGTAGAATAATTGTAGAGCTTCATTAACTTTTAATTCTCATTTCAATAAATTTTACATGCCCTGATAGAGTGGGGAAGCAATACAATTATGCTTTCTGATGACAAAATATTTCAGTAGAGGAAATGCCAACTCTAAAGTTCAGAAAGATTATAAACAGTTACAAATCCTTAAAAGGTCTCTGTCAAGAAGTAAAAATTAACATCAATTTATTATATCAAAATCCTAATTGTAGGTAACTGTATGCCTGTGACCTTATACTTTAATAATCTTATCAAGTGCACATTAATCTTTTTAAATAGTTTAAATACCTTTTCAAAATTTTAGTTTTCTCCCATGTAATTAATGTTAAATATTAGTTAGAGGTGAAAAGATTATCAGATCTTTAAGAAAAATACATCAATTTCATGTTTCCAAGTTCCCAAAATACTACTAAGTTCACATATATTTTAAATATAGTTTGTCATATCCTTTGGCATATAATAATTATGTAAGTCTGTATTCAGAGTTGTAAGGTACAAATTCAATTTCTGGCTAGTTAATTAGAGAAAGAATATAAAACTAGGTATAGTTGTACATTCTTGTAACTCGATCACCTTGGAGGCTGAGTAAGGAAGAGCACTGTCATTTTAGGTGAGTCCTAAGAACATACAGGGAGTTGAAGGCCAGCTTGGGCTGCCTAGTGAAATCTTGTCTCAAACCATCCAAACCAAACTAAACAGCAACAACAATACAGCTAATTAGAAGGGTAACATGTCACAGACTTGTTATGACAACTGCAGAGTACTGATTAATGAAACAGGTCAGATTCTGGGAACTAGCATCAAGATTTCCAGACATATGTACTGTCTGGTCAAATCTCTGTGACCAAACAACATTGCTTCTGAAAGCTGTCATTTGGGAAAAGAAGAAAATCCTTGTCTTCATATGCCAAGCTCAACCTTTTGCATCCTATATAGCAACACTCAACTGACAACACAAGTCAGGTATCTATATCCTCAAATCCAGGAGTTTGGAAAGAGTGTCAGTTCCTCTTCAGAT
This sequence comes from Rhabdomys pumilio, assembly GCA_030674055.1. Lineage (NCBI taxonomy): Eukaryota > Metazoa > Chordata > Mammalia > Rodentia > Muridae > Rhabdomys > Rhabdomys pumilio. The sequence continues at coordinate 19,969,257 of JANHMN010000007.1, forward strand.
TGCCTCTCAAGGTTTAAATGATGTATAAATTCTCTTTCTCAGTGAGTTGAAGTAATGAACAAATAAACAGAAATTGAAGTCTTCTATATTCAGCACTTTATAAAACACACACACACACACACACACACACACACACACATATATATATGATGAGATAGATGCATGGATAGATGATGTGTAAGACATATGCAGTTAGTCATGGTTTTTCAGTGTTATATTCTATAAACTCACAGAAAACATTGCAGTAGCTGACACTAAACTGTTGTTCCCAAGGAACAGAAGCCATTAAGTTGCTATGAGCATCTTGTTACACTGACTTTACTAAATAAAAATACATTAGTTGGATTTCTATAAGATTCTGTATAAAGATGCTTTAGTAATTGTATATACTGATATATTAAAAAGAAAGCTGAAACCAGAACAGAATAGACAAGCTATCTGGAATTTTTGCATGTCAGCTCTCGAACTAAATCAGCAAGTGTCCCTTTTGCAATCTTAGTCTCAGATTGTTTTGCCATCTTTGTTTGTGATTCCACTGTTGAAGATGGCCTGGCAGAGACATGCTGTACAGTTACAGAAGCTCAAAGAAATGGGTACAGAGCTAAACAAAGAATTCTTAACTGAGGAATACTGAATGGCCGAGAAGCACCTAAGGAATGTTCAACATTCTTAGTCATCAGGGAAATGCAAATCAAAACAATCTGGAAATTCTACCTCACACCAGTCAGAATGGGTAAGATCAAAAACTCAGGTGACAGAAGATGCTGGCTAGGATGTGGAGAAAGAAAAACACTCCTCCATTGTTGGTAGGATTGCAAGCTGGTACAACCACCCTATAAATAAATCTCTTTTCTGAGGTGGCTCCTCAGAAAATTGGACATAATATTACCCGACGATTCAGCTATACCACTCCTGGGCACATACCCAAAAATGCTCCAACATATAATAAGGACACATGCTCTGCTATGTTCACAACAGTCTTATTTATAATAGCCAGAAGCTGGAGAGAACCCAGATGTTCTCCAACAAAGGAATAGATACAAAAATGTAGTACATTTACACAATGGAGTGCTACTCAGCTATGACAAACAATGGCTTCATGAAATTCTTAGGCAAATGCATGGAACTAGAAAATACCATCCTGAGTGAAGTAACCCAATCACAAAAGAACAGACATGGTCTGCACTCATTCACAGACCACATGAAACTCAAGAAGAATGAAGACCAAAGTGTGAATGCTTTGGTCCTTCTAAGAAGGGGGAACAAAATATTCAAGGGAGGAAATAAGGCATCTGGGCAAGATGGATGGGACGAGAGGCCCTTGGTCCTGTGAAGGTTCAATGCCCCAGTGTAGGGGAATACCATGATGGGGAGGCAGGAGTGGGTTAGTGGGTGGGAGAACACCCTCATAGAAGCAGGGAGAGGGGATGAGATAGGGGGGTTGTGGGTAGGGAAACTGGGAAATGAGATAACATTTGAAATGTATATAAAGAAAATATCTAACAAGAAAGAAAGAAAGAAAGAAGGAAAGAAAGAAAGAAAGAAAGAAAGAAAGAAAGAAAGAAAGAAAGAAAGGAAGGAAGGAAGGAAGACTAACACTGTTAAAGCCCTGTTCAGAAATATCTGTGGCTGATATCCACAAAAAGGAGAGAGAACAAAATAGCATGGAGTTGTGAGAGCCAAATTTACATTTTAAGTTTGAATTATTATGTCTAAGATATCCATAAAACAAAAATGCCTCTAACCTATAGGCCCCAGGAGAGATACTTCCTGAGATGCTAGAGGCTACTGTTTAAGGGAGATAAGAAGCCACGTTTCTCCTCAACAAATTTCTTGACCCAACTGCACTGAATGTGTTTGCTTACATTAAGCAGAAGGGACATGATCAGGATGTTTCTGGCCACTGATTGGATGTAGGTGAGAGGTACATAGGCTGGAAATACATCAGGTTATATGAATTTCTCTGATTAGACCTGATAGGAAATATGGGGACCTTAGGGGTTTGTCTTTTTAAGCCTTTGCAAAATGTAGCTTATGTCTATTTTCTGGGAACCCATGAATGGACCTGGCCATAGTCCATCACCCTGGCCAGTATTTAATTAAAGCTTGCTTCAAATTTTGCAAAAAAAAAAAAAATGCACAAGGAAAATGCGAGCACGCATGCATGAGTGCACACACACACACACACACACACACACACACACACACACACCCCAAAACATGTTTTAGGTAAGTTTCACAAATGTGCAATGTTGAATAACAACACTTAGTAGACAAAAGTGCTTAGTTAATTAGCTATCTATTTATCATCTATATCTATCTATCTATCTATCTATCTATCTATCTATCTATCTATCTATCTATCTATCTATCTATTCTGTGTTAGGGATCATACTTAAGGTTCTGCCTAGGCTGAGAAAAAGTGTTGCCACTAAACTATGTCTCCGGGTTAATTGCTTGACTTTTGATGGACTAGACATTTTGGGTAGTGCAGTATGTTTGCTAGTATGTATATGAACGTGAATGACAGACAGTGTTCCTAAGATTGGTTTGGGGTTACAAATAAACTGTAGTGATCATGTAAATCGACTAACATGAAGCTGTCAACAGTGAAGGCAGATTGCTTAAGCATATATGTCTAGGTGTCTAGAATATCAGGTATTACTGTGATTTTGCAAACTGCATTGCATAGTCATGCAAACAAAAGCTGGAATAATACTTAGATCTAATATACACTGTAAAACTATATTTTTTTGACAATACTCAATCTCAAACTTGGCATCATTTTTTCTATTATAAACATTCTTCTATTTGATTTTTAAGGTGACTATTAATACTTTAAAAATTTTTTGTATCTCTTAATTTCTTCATATATTGTTAATTTTATTTTGCTTAAAGATGTCCAATTTCTCAGCCACTATCTAGCTATTCTCTACAAAAACACAGTGCCCAAGTGCTGTGTAATATTTTTCAGTTTATAAATTCATTCAAAGGTAATTACTTAGCTAATTAATCATTTGGGTTTTATTTTTGTTCAAGAACGAAAAAAAAATCTTTATTTAAAGCCTGAAATAAAATTTTGTCTTTTATTTGCACATCTGATGAGTTGGACAGACCTCATCATTCAAATGACTTTCTGGGCACTTTGCAGATTAAAGAAATTACAAAACAAATAAGCTAACTCCTGTAAATATGTCCATCTGTGGGCTTTTCTTTCTTCCTTCCTTTATTTCTGGACACAAGCAGAACATGAGCAGAACCTAGTGTTTCCAGTACTTTAGTGTCTTCAGTCTTTCACAGCCTTCTCTTGGCTCTCTGACTTTTGCCATTTGGTTTCTGTCAAGAGAGATGCTCACATGAAATATATCTTAAGAGGAAATGAGGAGGAAGAACTATTTGATCCAAAAACAATGTTCCAGATGGGAAGTGTTACCAACACTAGAGTAATTCGTTGGCTTTGTTGAAGCCCCTGATGGAGGTGGATCAGAAGGATGGTGTTCATTCAGGTTCAAACCAGGGCCAAAGTCTGGGTCAAAATCACAACAGGCTTTCACATCCACATATGGTTGGCTAAGGGAGTTGGAAGCTTACTTAAACACTGTAATAGACAGGAGAGTTGGATCAGGCATCTCTATTGTAGACTCTGGAGACACACATAAAATATATCAGAAAGATGGACTCCATATACAAGAATATCAAGGAACCAGAGGTGTGGCAGTGTTAGAACTTGCAGAATGTTCAACCTACGCACTGCTCCTGTTACTCTCTAGAGTGGGTACATTCAGCTCTATCATTTTAAGGCAGAAAGAGGTTGGGATTTTACAAGATACATTTAGACATGTTTGGAAAACAGCAGTGTTTTATTAAAATTAGATGTGAGAACTATTTTATTAAGAAGAGTGAATTTAGATTTGGGAAAGGAGTGGAGAGAACATAGCCCAAACTCCAAGGCCCGATATGTCACATATTCATTTTCTGAATTAAAAGAAATTCCTCATGTCTAAAATAAAATAAATGCCTCAAATTGTTGCCTTGAGGATGCACTACTCTGATTCTAACAGGTCGAAAACCTGAAGGTGTTTTGCAGTTAAATGATTTTTTTCACCTTATGAAACACAAAATAATGGATTATCTTATAGTTGAAGAAAAAATTAGATTTGATTATATATTGTAATATAACAAAAATTGAGGGTTAAGGAGTTATCTAGGATGCCATTAGAAAAACGTTTTCAGAGGCAGTGAGCAAACCAAAGACCATCTCAACGTAAGACTAAACTGAAGCACAAAATTCCCTAAACAGAAACCATAAAACTGTTCTCAAACTAGATTTCTAGTTTCATTAATCAAAATAAAATGTGTTTGCATGAGTGTGTGTGATTATATGTGTATGTGTATGTGTGTGTTTATATGTGTATTTGTGAGTTTGTGTATATATGTGTACATGTGTGTATATATGTGTATATATATATATATAATACTTGTGTGTGTGTGATTATATGTGTATGTGTATATGTGTATATGTGAGTTTGTGTATATATGTGTACATGTGTGTAAATATGTATGTGTATATATATATATATTATATTGTGTGTGTGTGTGTGTGTGTGTGTGTGTGTGTGTGTTGTTTCCATAAAGAAGTAATAAAAGTTTCTCTCCTGCACTGCCTCAGTGGAGCCTATATGAGAATGTCACATTCAAAGAACTGCTACCTTTTTAAATAAAACATTAAAATTCTATGTGAACAGTGTAAGACTATGAAAACAAGTTTAAAAAACTATTCATTGTTAGGAAATCCTGCTCCTTAAAGTCAGTCTACCATGTCTGGTTAGCTCCCCCTGAGCTCAACCAAAATGGAGGATCCCCTTTCCCAGCAGGGCTTCCCAACACACAAAGTCTACCTGAGGAATGTCAAGTAATTCGTTGCAAAATTACAGGTTCAACTTCCTGAAATACCTTTCCATGAAAATGAGGTATCCCCAGGACCTTAAACCTCAGCCAATGAAACTTCTCCCTAAGAGGAAGCTCCTCCTACTTTTCAACTTTTATACCCCAAATAAAGTATGCAAGCTGTTTCTTTGACTATTATTTAAGAGAGCTGTTTTTAAAAGAGCTGTCACGCTGCAGTCTTCTGAGGAGACCTCCTCCCGCAGTAGTGCTGGTCCTGGATCCTCCTGACCCTCCTGTTGGGAACTTGCTTCATCCTTTCTGGTCTAGTATGTGTATCGGGGTCCTGACACTCAAAGGGAAAAAAAAAGAACATGGAACTCGGCTCTGCTACATCCTTTCCTGCATGGTGTGCAGCAGCGCCTGGACACTCCCAGGGAAGAAGAGGAAAGCAGAACCATAATTCATCATACAACTTACCTATTTAAAAAACAGTTTTAGTTTTTGTCTAGGAGTGAGAATCTCTAAACATTTTCTCCTTCCAAAATAACTCATTTATTGATATTTCTGATGTTCCGGTGTTGCTTATGCAGCCATATCTAAGAGATACTATTTCACAGCAGATCTTCTGCTATTCTGTCTCTAAAAAAATCTTTCCACTCTATCTTTGGTCATGTTCCTGGAGCCATATGTATCTGTTGAGTATGGACTCCCCATAACCCTTTGATCTTTGATTGGAACTCTGATTTTGGTTTTCTGGAATCATCTCCATTTGCTGTAAAGAAAACCTTCTTTGTATGAAGGCTGGTATCTACACTTTATGTATCGGGATAAGATTTTAAATATAGTAAAGAATTATCCTGTGCTAGTAAAGTGGTAGTAATCGATTCTTTTCTAAGCTTCATAAACTTTCCCAAAAACTACAAGCAACTATTAACTATTGAAAGAAGGAGAATTACGTTCCTTCATGAATAAGACACCATGTTTGATGTCCAATACAGACTGGCCGGCCTTGAAACATGAAAACAAACACAGAATTATCAAATTATATTCATATATTTTTGTGCACGTTTAGAACAAATATAATTTAAAAAAGAGTCTATCAGCTTGAGGGTGGGCATTGAAGAGACTTAAAGGAAGAGAGTGGGAAGAGGCTAGAAGCAAGCAAAGGAGGGGAAAAGTTATACAAATCTATTTCAATTAGAAACTTTAAAAGTAGTTTTAACGTAATGTTTGTTATTTGAATCTACAGATCTGTGGCCACCTTTTATGGCTTAGTTTCTTTCCATTTTGTATGACCTTATAGTCTTTAGAAAAAGGAGATTTCGGTTGTGAGCCTAGCCTTTAACGGCTGAGCCACCGTACCTCACTGGTACAAATTGGTATAATTATGCTTTAATTGTATTTTGAGAGAAAAGTTTTATTTTAACAGGAATGGTAATATGTAGGAGGAGCTAAGGTGGGAGGAGTATGGAGAGGAAGAGAAGGAGTAAGGAGAGGAGGAGAAGGAGAAGAGAAGCTAAGTGATGAGAGAGAGAAAGAGAGAGAGAAGGCGGAGACATGGAGGCAGATGTTCACGTGTCTACACCAGTCATAGATAGTTGATATATCTAGGTTGGGTATTGGGTCACACTTCTGATTGAACATTACCAAACTTATAACGTCTTTGACCAACTTTTTAAAAAATGTATAAAAGCAAAAAGAAAAAGGGGGCATGGAATAGGGGCTTTCTAGAAAGAGGAAACGGGGAAGGGGGATGGCATCTGAAATGTAAATAAAATACGGAATTTAAAAAAAAAAGATTTTCATCTAATTTTGAGTAATTCAAATCGAGAAAATATTTTAAGTATTTATGATCACTAACTTACTAACTAGTATACTTTTTTATTTTTACCTAGCAGATGATCTACAGAAAATTTATACTTATTAAATTATGATTATTTTATGGTGTTCCTCTCTCCACTGTTTTTGGCTCCTTGTTAGCATCTCAAAATTCAACAGTTTCATAAACCTCAGCTACCTAGATTTGTAGTGAAGTGCCTCATATTTAGTACGTCGGGAAGGAAGGGGTATCTATCAACTGTGTTCTCAACTCTGTTGTTCTATTACATTGTCGTGTCTAGAAAAAAGCATCAAATTTAAACTGTCACAATAAACAAAACAGATGCAAATCTAACTTTACAGTCTCTAACTTAAAAAACTATATTTTTCAGAATACATGAAATGAGAAAAAAATTTAACAATATCTGGTAATAAAGTCTTGTGCTCTAGGAACAAGGAGGACTGATTAGGAAAAGTGAATTTGGTATATTAACTTGGAACAAATTTGATCTTTAGTTATGGTGATAGCCTAGGTGACTGTAGGACCTTGAGAATGGAACTCTTAAAAATTCTTTATTGGAGGGTTGGAGAAGTGGTTCAGTGGTGATTACAGAGGATAGGAGTTCAATTCCCCACACCCATATCAGGAAGCTCACAACAGCAGCTGTTATTCAAAAAAAATTACCTTGTGTATATACTCTGCAGTAATCACCATCTAATGACCCTTGGACTGTTAAACGTTTCTTTTTTTTCAATAACCTTGTATTTTTTGGAGAATAAAATAAATCTAGTTCAGACATGTTTGAGAACACAGCTGATATAGCTAAATTTATCTACTTCATATCCTGGGTATAGCATAAAACCAGCACTACTAAATGTATCATTTTTATTAACTGAAAAAAAACATATATTATATACAAGAATAATATATGTATATATGAGAGTAATATATAATATATGTATTTATGTGTACATATATAATATATACACACATATATTTCATTTTTCCCATATGAATGCTTAGTGTTTATAAATTGTTACACAACTTCTCTTAGGTATTTAGATAGATTTAATATTTGGAAATGAAAGGACACTTGGAAAAGCACAGAGGCTAGTAGGTTTCAATTGAGTCATTAGAAATTGAATAGGAGCTCAGATTTACAGAGAAACACATTGATGAGTCTAAGTCCATCTTTGCACATCGAGAACTGTTTGGCACCTCTGGGATGCTCATAAATTGGGACTCATCTGCATAGTTTTCATGAACAAAAGTCCAGAGGTGACTTATATTAAGATATCGAGAATAACTTTCTGTTTTGGAAACCTGGAAGGGTGCATGTTTTGGGATATTCTAATTGTATACATTATGCACAATGTGAACAATCTGAATCATCAAATTACTTTAGAAATATTTTCTGTGAAGTTACTTGTATAAAATACACTTTTTTTGTCATAGTTAATTGAGACTAGCCATTTTTTTTTTTGTAAAGGAATAAAATTACATATTCAGTTGTCATTTTAATTTGCCAAGATTTGTTAGTGTGAAAAGCACCCTCAATTTCACTGTTATCAACTAAGATAATGCATGACACTTGGGTGTTGGCATTCTGACCTTAGCCTGTGTTGTTTTATGTAAGTTGCTTTGTATATCAAGTAACCTTTTTCCCATATTTTAAATGAAAGTATTTATGTAAATCCTCTATAAATTGCCTTTTGACTCTGCAATTAAGTAATTTTGAGCATCAATAGCCACTTGAATTATGGCATTACAATAAGTTGCTTTTTCTTACCCAGAGAAAGTATTTTTTCCTTTTATTCTTTATGATCAGCAGTTATTTAATAGTCTACTTTCTACCCTTTGAAGGCAAAAAATAAATCATCTGTATAAATGGTTGTAACTGAGAATGTAGCTCTTAATCTATTTTTAAATGTCTGATGGTTTTATGTTTCGGTTGTGTTTATTTACTAGTCTCTCCTCTCCAATTGTGAACAATTAGATGAGAAGCCAAGTTATTCACCAAATGATTGTACCTAGCTGCAGGGACTCACAATAATGAGTCCTCAGTAGGTGGGGACATTTGCCAGGAGTAGACTGATATGTCCTGTCCAGTTTTGAGAAGACATGGGTAAGAATAACACCATAAACAATTGAGAGTTATAACTAATTGAGAGAGTTGGACAAAAAATGTGGTCTGGAAAAGGCAAAGAAAAAGGAAGTGTTGGCCAAATGTATGGTCATGTTTTGAGACTTGGCATCAAGAGCTCACACCATGTAATGCACTGATTATTGAATGCTTTTTATCCAACTTTCTAAGGATCCTGTCTTCACTCTCATTTACTCTCTCATCTTTATCTTTAATATCATTTTGACATGAGTAGAAAGATATTTTTTAGAATAAATAACACAAAAACAGTTTACCACTTACCTATTCAGAGTAAAGTTTTCAGATTTATATCTAACACAAAGACCTCGTAAGTGTGGGCCATTGGGAGACTGTTTGGGGACACAAGGCTGGGAACTCCCATGGCACTTGGACACACTGAGACTTATAGACATACTAGCAACTAGAAAGATTGGTAGAGAGAGGAATCCACATTAAGGAAGAGGAAGCTAATGCAGTTTTCTTCAGAAATCTTCCTGTGCACCAACTAATCAGAGTACATAAGCAAACTAGGTTCTTTAAAATGTAGACACTGTGGCCTTAGATGCGGTGAATGTATTAATTCAGCCCAAGGCAGTTACTCTCTATGTATATTATTTTAGGATTATGATGCCAGATGTTTCTCATGCAGGATGTTGGCAGTGAAATTCTTCATGTATTTACCTTGTGATTCCTATCTGGGAGACTTTGACTGAAGCCTACATGTGCAGAATACTCAATCAACATCTTCAGTTAAAAACTAATCATGGTTCCCACATTCAAATATCCTATGTATCAAGCTTAGGATCATTGATGCTGGGTAGTTGTCTCAGTTGTTGTTGATTCTATCTAGTCTACAATTGTACCCTGTGAAACAAAATTAAAAATATATAATTACAGTCTGCTTGATAAGCTGTTGACTATAGTGAGTTAAAAGCATGCTGTGCTGGCTGCAGAAACATGGCCACAGTGGTCTAATTTCCTCTAATCCACTAGGTGCCTGCTTAATTACAGCCTTCCATTCACTGGCTCTCTGGCCCAATTCCATCTCAGCTTGTATATTTTTTTCATTCGGTTTATTGTCTATTTCTATTTCATCGAGCGGCATAGAATACAAGCTATGTCATTTTGTTCCTTGGCTTTCAACACTCTCCATTGAGCCATTTCTATATTTTATTGCAGGATGGAATTTAACTCTTTCCTCAGACATAGGAAACTTAAGAGAACTAAGACATCTATAATACAGTTTAATCCTTAAAAGGTTTCGCCTACTTTGGGTGTCAGACTATAATGACAAATAACTGAATAACAAAAGAATTATTTCAGCTGTCAGACTGACCAGTAGGGTGGAGGATACAGGGGAAATAAAAGAGATGCTGAGAGCAGAGTCCCCTACAATGTAGTCTTCATATTTAATGGAAGAAAAGGAATCAAACGATTCTTGGAGTGATAAAACTGTTGTGATATTTATTGTGGTCTTGGCTGGATGCACAAATATATTTGCCATACTCAGAGCTCTGCACTTGATAGGGCTACTTTTCCCTGCTGGAAATTTATAAGGTTAACATAAATATACTCCCAAGGTTGAAATATAAATAAACAGCAATAAAGGTGACAGGAGACAGTGTGCCTTCTAATAAGCTTTAGCCAGAAAATGTTTTGTAACATGACTGAAAACCTGATGAGGAAACATTTTGTGATCTTAAAAATGTGTTGAGTCAAACAATAACGACTTATTTGTTTTTAATCATCTCACCTTTTCTTTTGCCGATTATTCCTTGGAAAAGCAATAATGCACTTCAACAAATTAGAAGAAAAAAATCTAGGAATTTTTAAGTTATTTGATTGCTGTTAAAAACAGAAAAGGAACAGAAACCAGGCTCATTATAACTTACTATCATTCTACACAAGGAATATTTTAATCATGACACAAAAATTCATGATCTTCATATATAATCTCCTGTCAACTTACTATGAGGTTATGCCAATTGTAAAAAATTCATTGTAAAATGAAAAAACTGTGATTTAAAAACACATTTAATTCGTCTAGCCTATCAAGCACTGCAGCTTAACAATATAGTGTACGTGTAATATTGTTGTTTTATCTTTGTGGTCACATAGCTGACTGGGCGATATGCCACCCTGTGTCTGACTGTCACGATGAGACATCCTATTCCAAGAATGCAAAAAAACAGCGGACTTCTAAAATGAAAATGTGGTTTCTCCCTACTGTGTATCATTGTCACACTGTCATAAAGTTGAAAAATGTTTTAAGTTGAGTCACGGTAACTTGCCAACTATCTCTTTTGCTCAGATTTTTTTCCACTCTGGTATGTAACCTAGACTTTGCTCAAGGGAAGCAAGAGCTCAAGAATATGATTTAGATGATGCTATCATGTACTGAGTTTTACTTGATATTCTTGGCCATAAATCAGGACACATACATAACTCATGTGAATTTATCCTTTCATTAATTCATACCTGTGATCTCAGAAAAAAATATTCAAAGACTAATAAACAAAAGAAAAAGGGGGCTTGGTTGGCTTGCAGACATTGCATAATATATCAAAGCCATGAATCTTTGTAGAGTTGCAACAACATGCATGCGCTTCAAGATTCTCTACTAAAAGTGTGTGTGGGGGGAGAATAATTATATTAATGGGAAGAGTGTTGAATGCTAACTTTTCATTATTTTTTTATCTTGGAAATTAAGGAGACCCAAGAGGCTATCTTCCACTTATTTATGAACATTAATTGATAGTTTAGTTTCCTTGATAGAAATTGACAATGGAGAAAGAATGGGGGCTTGTTAAGCAGGCATGTTGGAAAAGTACCTCAAAAGATTTGAAGGAGTTCAAGAATACTGACTCACCATGTGAATTATCAACTGCTTGTTCTAACTGTAGATGTGAAAAACAGTCCTTTGGGAGTATAGTCAGCTAATAAGTGACACAGATCATGCTTTCTGTGACTGATTTAATTCTGTCTTTTCTGTGAGGAAAAATTATGTGCTGTGTCAGCATATTGTTTTCATTGCTCCAGCTGAGCAGTTACTGCTTATATTAGACATTGAATGCACACTAACACAAAAGTCTTAATTTGGATGTAGGATTTATATGGTGGGAAAAAACCCAAAATCTAGTCATACTAGACATAAGTGGGCAACATATTTGGTGAAAGGTTGATAAGAACTAATATATTCAACAATGGGTTTCACTGATTTAGCCTCGTTAAAATAAATGATTCCTTTACATCTGGATGCATAGATTGATTTTTGTCTTTGTTGGGAGCAATGTTTTTATGGGCTAAATTTAATGGTTTGTTTATTCTTATGTTACTCTTTTATTAATACTTCCAGTCATGGGACTGATTTTATAGAGGCAGAAGTCATAGACATAGATACACTATTTATTGGATTAAGAGGATTAGCTGTGTATTTATTAAACTACACAAAATTCTCAATTATTGACTAGTTTTTCTTATAAGACTATTGAACTTTGTCAAAATCATAGACAGTATAGTGTATCAAAACCATGAATCTGTGCAGTGTTTAATGGCTGTCAAAGACATTAAGGGGATACAGCTTAAGAGACTACAATGCCACCTTTTAGAGTGTGACTCATGTTTATTGTTTATTGTTTTGTCTTGTTTGGTTTTTGTTTGTTTTTGTAAAGAGAGAGGAACAAACAAACAGAAAGACTATTACCTTTGCTTTTACATATTAAGATTCATTAACAAAAATGTAAGATTAAAGTTCTGCGAGCAATAGTTTCTGTAGGCTTAGATATCATTTTTATTGGATATTGCATTTATTTACATTTCAGATGACATCCCCTTTCCCCACTTTCCCTCCCTAGAACCATGCTATCCCATCCCCCTCCTGTTTTTTGTTTTTATACCATTTTAATTTCATGCAAGTATTAAGGTCAGTTCTAGGTTGAGGAACTAGCAATACAATAGATGCAAATAGTCAAGGAACAAGCAAAACAATAAACACAAATAGTCAAAGAACAAGCAAGGTAATAAACAAAATTCTGTGAACACTCCTATGATCACTGTTTCTAGGGGCTTATCAGGATGACCAAAATATCTGAGCCAACTTCCCTGTCCTAGCTCAAAGTCATTTTCATGTCTGAAGCATACTTTTTTGTTCTAGCTTAAAATTTAAATTCCTGTTTGAAATTACTTCTTTGTTCTAGCCTAATATTTAGATTTCTGCCTGAAATAACTTCTTTCTTCAAGCCTAAGATTTAGATTCCTGCCTGAAATTACTTCTTTGTTCTAGCCTAATGTCAGATTCCTGCCTGAAGCCCACTTTCTCTTCCTTGACCAATGTCATATTCCTGACAAGAAGCCCATTTCCTTGTCCTTGACCCATGTCAGATTCTTGCCAAGCAACACCAAAAGCTCTCTGCCTCCCCCCCCCTTTTATTTCATAAACAAGACTGAGCTTGACTTAGGTTATTCTGACAAGAATGCCTTCCTTACCCATCATGGCATATGCATCATCAAAAGCAATGCTCTTATGTCTTAGGTTGGTAAGGCTCTGTGTAGAATCTTACCTGTCCTTGGCTTGCCAGCCTGTTAATTTAATAACTCTGTCTGGGAGTCCGATTTCAGTTTCAAGCCATGTACCTTGGCTGCCAACATGTTGATGTTCTTAAAGACAAGACTTAGATATCTTAAAACTCAAGTGAAAATTGGGTCAATTATGACACTCAATGATATTTCCATAGAACTCAGAACTGTGACAGACACCTGACCAATTCAATCTTCTCTCAAGACTAAATGAACAAAATTAAGAGTTACATTGTTGCTGGGTGATTGGCCCTGATTGGTAAAGATAACAATGACATGCATAATCTGTTTATAAATTCATATTTGAAATACAGGTGACATTAATGTTTGGTGACATTAAAACTAATGGTAAAGTTAGTCATAAGAAAACACATTCCAAGTTTTTTGCATCTAATGTAAGATAAAAGTTTACTATATTATGTAAGAACCCTGAAATGGTTGAGATTAGAAAACCTAAAAGACACGGAGTAACTACACACATTCCTCAGTAGGTAACGGTCTGTGTCACCAGGACTAACATCCTGAGTTCAATTCACAGGACCTACATAGTAGAAGGGAAGAACTGGCCCCTAGTCTTCACATATGTGTTATAACATACCCCAGTGCATAACTAAATGAGTGTAACTTAGAAAAAGAGATATATATGTTAGAGAATGAAAATCCTATCTTTAAAAAAAATAGTTTTATTAAGTAAGTGAAAAATATGTTCATTCATATTCATGGAATGTCATATGCATTCATATATAGGCTTACATATTGTTCCTCTTTCTCCTGTTATTTTTATATATGCATACTTTTATTTATTACTTAGTCTATATGTTATACAATATGAAGATGACAGCAGGAGATACTTAGAAAAGCAATGATTGTCCCCTTGATGTCTTAGGCTTACAGGGGTTAGGCTTGACACATTTTCATATGTAGGACATTTTAATTTTCATTTGTCAAAACTATGCTTACATTATATTACACTGGGACATTTTCTTGATGTTTGAAGTTTAAGTGTAGGAGAAAATATCTCACACTGTGGAAGGTCAGGAAATAAATAATCATGGACACTTGCTACTTTTTGTGGCATAAGCTTATCTTATATCCATAGACTGAAACTTTTCAGTGTTGTGAATCTTATCTTTTCCAGATAGAAAGTCTTCCCTGATAATAGCTCAGAAGATATGACATCAAATCTATATGTGTTGAGAACATTGCTGAAGGCTTCTGTTTGGAAGAGAGTGGCGTCTAAAGAAGCACTCAGAATCTGCCTTCCAATGTGGCAGAATCTGCTAGAGCTGTCTCTACTCTTGGGATAATACATATCACGAACCAAGGCACTCTGTTCAGCAGCAGTCTAGTGTTTACTAGGAACTAGTCCAATGTCTGTAGGACACAAGAGGTCATACATTGATCAAAATTTGTATTTCTGTCTAATCTGATGGAATAAGTTCTTTACATACACAAGTCATGTGCACATATATGGACAACCTGAAGCAGACACACATACAATACAATTTTTTTCACCTCTGAATGGTTAAGGTCTTGATCAGGGTAATTTTTTTAAGGTGTTTTTTGTTTGTTTGTTTTGGTTTTTTGTTTGTTTGTTTGTTTGTTTTGTTTTTTTGTCTCCTACATCTGAGTTAGAAATTAAAAAGATATAAAGTGTGTAAATATTGACTGTTGATCCTGAGATTTGCCAGAGAAAAACCAGTTCCATAATTTTGAGCCAAATTTGAAGCAAACTTTAGGTACATACTGACCATAATAGACTTTGGTGAGGACCATTCCCTGTAATTCCCAACTGAGTGGTCCTGAGACAAATATGGCAGGGTCTTTTAAGGATAAATCCATATGGTCACTGTTTTCTCAGGTGACTTTGCTATTTTCTCAGGACTACAAAAACTCCCAGCATTCCAGAAAGTCAAGTGGTCCTTGGGCAGGTGGGGCTTACAGGTTAATGGTGGGTCTTAAAGATTGACAATTTACATTACTGTAATGTTTCTCCTAAAATGTGAATTTTAAAAACAAAGAAGCATTCTAAAATGTCTGACTAGTAGTCATCTTTCCATTGCGTATGTTCTTCAGAACTTACTGTGCTGCTTTCTGCTAGATTTCTTGTTCAAACTTTTGAAGGTAAAGTGCCTGAAACATATAGAACCAGTGAATCCTGCCCTCTTGGAGTGCATGCCAGAGCTCAGTTCTGTGTCCTTAGGGTACACAGAAATAAGCTACGGTATGACCTCCAGAGCTTCAGGATTTGCAAGGACTGTGGAAGTAAGATAGCTATTTACACTACAGTTTATGTACACTCCTGTAGCCAGCATAGATTGCCCGGGACAGAATAGACACTTTCTCCTCTACTCACTGGCAAAACTAGTTCAGCAGGCAAAAACTAGTTCTCCTCCTTTCTCCTCATGGACTTTAATTGATGGAGACGCTGCACAGTGTAAAGCCATTTGAGGGCACCGATGACATGTGTTGGCATTAAACAAGAAGAACAATTTTAATTTGTAGCTTCACTCCAAATTAGAAAGACAAAATAAATAAATAACTCCATTTTGTCAAGCAAAACTGTTTTAAATTCCATTAACAGCAATATAGCAAGAAAAAAAAATTAAAACAAAACTCGTCTCTGCCCTCTTAAAGTGCCTGCTTCGTAAGCTTTGGCTCATGATTTCAATATGGAATTTCCCTAGCTACTCCATTTACGAGGGCAGCTTCATTTAGTGATGGCATTTTATGTGCCTGCTCTACATTTGTAAACCCAGCCCCACTCTTTAGGACCAGGAATGGACACAATTTAATTCTGTTTATTATAGAAATCAAGGGCTTTTGGAAGGAGATTGTGAGCAGCTGTTTAATATTGTCTTTCTGTTAATATAGAGGTTCATTTCTCATGGCCTCTGAGGACAAGGCAGTTCAAGAGATTTCCAGAAGCTCTCTCTGCAATGCTGCAGGTCAGTGCCAGCATTCAGCCTTGGAGAAGCTTTGCTGCTAATTGGTGGGGCTGGCTGTTGTTGGCAGGTGTCAATGTAAGACCCAAACTCCAGCAGTAGGCTTTCTGGTGACTCTACCTAGAACACATCCTTAATCAAAAGAGAAAATGAAAACATTATTTTTGTTACACAACTGCCCAGCAATATTTTCTCATCTCCTGTAGCTGGATTCAGTCTAAGGGAAGATTTTGGAATGAGGACAAGCAAGGATTATCTCTGCCTCTCTCAGATAACTGATTCTTTAAAAGCTGAGGAAATTAAATACTTCTTTTAAAAAACAATCTAGGTAAAAATCATTGAGCCAACTTTAAGGTGAAATGATGGTTTTAGTCATTTCATTTACAATAGTAACTGACTAAAATCACATTTTCACAAAAAACAGTCCCTGAATGTGGCATTGATATTTCTCCACAGTGACATAGAGCAACCTCTTTGACTTGGTGGGAAAAGAATTTGGCATTAAGCCATTCTTAATTTTTGAGGCAGGGTATAAGGATCTCATGTAACCCAGCCATTTTTTTATCTCACTATATAGTTGAAGATGGCTTTTATCTCCTGGTATATATGCTTCCACCACCCAGGTTCTAGGATTATAGGCTTTAATTACCATGCTTGACTTTTCTATTTTAAGAGCTAGTATAGTTGTGTAGCAGGCACCTTAAATCTTAAGGTCTCTTTCCACCAGAACCAAGAAAATGGCAGCCAATTATATTTCGCAGTTGCATCAACATTATGACTTAAAGAAGGACACTTGTCCAGGCACAGTGCTAAACATTTGTAATCCTAGCACTTGGAGGACTGAGACAGTAGGACTTACATGAGTTTTACATCCTGGGCTAAACAATGAAACCCAATCTGAAAGATAAAGCATAACCAACAATGACAATGAACAGCAGTAATCAGATGACTTTCTAATTCTCAAATAAAACGTGAATATAAGGAATACTGAATTTCATTGACAGGACAACACTGGGAAAAAAACGATTAAATGAGGTAACATTGTGCTATATCTAAATTTTGGGCTATTTTAAAAGGTGGGGCATACCTCAGTAGATTTCTACAAACCTGTAAACTGAAGGCAGACTCTGTTGCTTTCCTTGAGACTACAAGGGATAAAATTGCATTTGAGTGTCTTTCTACATTTTTTTAAACATGGTTTTTGATTTACCCACTCGTTGGTTTATTGCCTTGTTTGAAATTATAAATCCTGATGTTTGTTGGCAAAAATTTCATTTGGAACAGGATGGGAGACGGAGTGTTGTCGTGTAGCTCAAGCCGACCGTTATTTCCAAGTCTTCTTGCTGTCGCCTCTATAATGTTTTCATGGCTACATCAGGCTAGAGAACGCACCTTTTGCACTGAGTTTTCTAAAATGCTGCAGAAGCAATGGATTGAGAATAATTCAAAAGCTAAAGTGATGATTCAGGCAGCAGGAAAATGCCTGCTGCAGGACTTGAATATCGTCCCTAGAACCTATGTAAAATAAAATTTAAAAAACAAAAATCACAAAACGGGTTAAAATGGTGAAGTGTTGGAATGTTGGCTGTATTTTTTTTTATTTTTATTTTTTTTGTAATCCTGTTAGCCTTTTCATTACTGTTGAAAATACCTTAATAGAACATCTTAATCAGAAAAGAGATTGGTTCATGGTTTTAGAAATGTCTGTTCATAGGTTTTGACTCCCTTGATTATGGTCCTGAGGTGAGAGAGAACATCAACCTGATATAGCCCTGGCAGAAGCTACTTAGGACCTGACAACAGTGAACACACACACACACACACACACACACACACACAAACACACACACAGAAAGAGAGATAGAGAGAAAGAGCAACAGAAACAGAGAGACAGAGAAAGATAGAGAGACAGAGACATACACAGAGAGACAAAGACAGAGACAGAGAGACAGAGAGACAGAGAGACAGAGAGACGGAGAGACAGAAAGACAGAAAGACAGAGACACACACCTAAAGGGAGACAGAGAGAGACAGAGACAGGAGACAGGAAGAAAGAGACACACACAAAGAGGCAGAGAGACAGAGATACAGAGAGAGACAGAGATTCAGTGAAAGGGGGAAGGAAGGAGGGAAGGAGGAAAGAAGGAAAGAAGGGACGAAAGGAAAGATTATCTTAAGGAAGGAGATTTCTTCTTTTCTACTTTGATTTTGTCTAGGCCTATAGAAAAAGTTACTGATTACATGTGAACCTAACTTTAATAGGAAAGAAAATGTTTAATATAAAATCTTAGGAGCTGAGGTTTTCTGGTATTCAGCATTCATGTATCCTTAAGACATCAGGGGAAGGATACTAGAGGAATAAACAGAAAAAAAATGTAGAGATGGATATTGGGCACTGTAAGAGAGAATTGTCCTTGTTTGTTTGAACTCTAAGTGCATTGGTTCTTGCAGCCTTTTAAAGTTGAGTATAATGCCAGAAGACATATTTGTCCAAGCAAGTGGAGAAGGAAAAAATACATGAAGC
Organism: Rhabdomys pumilio; assembly: GCA_030674055.1. Taxonomy (NCBI): domain Eukaryota; kingdom Metazoa; phylum Chordata; class Mammalia; order Rodentia; family Muridae; genus Rhabdomys; species Rhabdomys pumilio. Next base: position 19,988,150 of record JANHMN010000007.1, read on the forward strand.
TCTCCCTCTCTCATTCTCTCTCCATTACTTTACCCGATCTCCTCAAGTTAGTAAGTACACCATACATGTACATGGGGATGAACATACAAATGAAAACATCGAAAAAAAATAAGTAAAACTTGACTTCAAGTTCCAGCCTCTGGTCACATTTGTTATTTGTTAGGCAATTGTGTAGCTGTTTTCTATAAATTAAAACAAACTCTCCTGGACGGAGGAGGGGCAGTCATTTCACTCAGCAGGTAAGGAACTTGGGGACTCGGGAAGATCAGAAAGACAAGATTCACAAGGCCCACCCACTAGGTTGTATATGAAGTAAAAGCTGCTAGAAGAGAGGTCTCTTCTGCCAACAGAGCTACCTCTATGTCACTCAGGATATTTCAAAGATGCAATTTTACCTTGTCATCACCCATGCTGTGGTGATGTGGGAACACCAAAAGAATGACCCATGCTATACTTTTTCATGGGAACTTTGAGGGATGCTCAAGGAAAAATGAAGCTGGCCTTTTGCCTCAAGAGCACTGTGCTCCCTGAGTTATTCTTAGATGTGATGTCATGTATCTTGAGACACATATTTAGACTCAGTTAATAAGACAATTTTATTCTTTATTATTATTATTATTATTATTATTATTATTATTATTATTATTATTGTATTGGATATTTTATTTACATTTCAGATACCAACCCCTTTCCCCATTTCCCCTCCCTAGAAAACTCCTACCCCATGCCCCCTTTTCCATTTTGATTTTATACAAATTTTTTTTTAATGTTAATCAAAGACTTTATAAGTATGGTAATGTTCAATCAGAAGTGTAACCTACTACCCAACCTAGCTATGTAAACTATCTTTGACTGGTGGAGACATGTGAACTTCTGCCTCCATGCCCCCTCTCTCTTTCTCTCTCTTTTTCTCTCTCATTACCTAGCTTCTCATCTACTTCATCTTCTCCTCTCCTTACTCCATCTTTTCCTCTCGGTGCTCCTGTCCCCCTTAGCTCTTCCTACATATTACCCTTCCTGTTAAAATTAAACTTTTCTCTCAGAATACAATTAGAGCATAATTATTCCTATTTGTACCAGTGAGGTACAAGATAGTCTTAATACCCAGTCCCTCCTGTTTTTGACTAACCAGAATCTCTGTCATCTCTCTTGACTAAAACACTTAATTTTGAACCTGGCTTTTTCTTGGCTTTAGAATGAATGTCAGCTGAAACCCATCCACTCAGATCTTTTCTCTCAAGGTAAATAGCCAGGATTGGCTATGAGTCTATAGGTCTTCAACGCCGTCAGAAATCCAGAATGACTAGATTAACTGAAGTTATGGGAAGCACTAAGCATAGCTTCTAAAACTTAGCCAATTTATAGAGACTGCTGAACACCTGGACAGCCCCTATACTACCGAACATTGAAGCATCAAATCTTCAGTCTTCTGGCCCAAATTCATCTGACAGACCTTAGTGCTGCAGAATTATTAAGGGCTGGTTACTCTGTCTAGGCAGACATAATCAGTCGACTATTCTGCAAGTGTGTCCTTTTCTGGACAGTAATTTGTCTGGAGATGGAGAGAGGCAATTCTTGCCTAGTGGCTATCTCACCACAACTGGAGTAACTCCAAGGATGCTCAATTTCTTCTTAGAATCCAAGACAGGAAGCTGTCAGGAACAGACAGGTCTCTAATCAAGATGAACATTAATATAGAAATATTTGTGATGTCAATTCTATGGATTTCTGACGTTTTGAAATCCAACTATCCATGTAAGGTAACCTGGATTGTTGTCTGCATAGCCATAACCTATTGGTAGAAATCTGTATAATTTAGTATCAAAATGAAGTTATAATTTCTTAAATGGTACAAAATTCACTTGGATTTCGAATTTAAGGTTTTCAATGGTATAAGCTTCTTATTGATATGAAAGTGAAGTGAATATTGATACTCTCCTAGGCATTGTGCCTGTATAACACATTTAGAAATACAAGGTTTAGACCCAGTCCTTCTTTAACTTTTTTTTTTTTTTTTTTTTTTTTTTTTTTAGCTGATTTGGGATGATTAGCCTGTGAGTTAAGGGACTATAGCAAATTCATGACTTTGAGTTTACTTTTAAGGTGTTTTCTATATTTTATTTAGAAATAGCTGAGAGGGGTTGACACTTTTATTCTTGTTGAATTTCAGATCATATAACTATAGAATCCAATCTGGTCAATGTACTCTGAATCTGGATATGGCTTTCTGCCTTGCTCTCTTGCCTTCCTGTCAGTTAACTGAGTTTAAATTGGTCTGTCCAAAGAAAGTGAAGGGAAAGTGCTGTTCTGTTAATATTTAGTATGTGCTAATTGGCAAGTATTTATTTACATATTTTTTCTGAGCATATTTTTTTTCTGAACTCAACCTTCCTTTGATCATTGCTTTCTTTGTTACAGTCACATTCATATGTAAAAGTACACTGAAATTGAGGTAAGGTTGTCTACAGAACTAGACTAATCCGCCCCATTCTTTCAGGTCCTCAGATCCAAGGTCCAGCAGACAAGAGCTGTACAGGTTAGCGAAGAGTCAAGAGGGTGGCTTTTTTGTGATGTCTTTCACTTATTCATGTTCTTGTCAATACAACCACAGCTCTGCTCCTATAAATAATCCCAGCAAGTCATTCTGTCATCAATCTAAGCTTGGACAGAATCACTTCTCTAGTCTGTCAGTGATGCCATATTTGGGGTTTAAAAAAATGTTCACCCATGTCTCCTCAGGAAAAGTTACATAACAAATAAAATGTTACTCTATCTGTCTTTAAAGTAAACAATTCTCCATTCCTTTAAAATTAATCTATAGATACCTCCCCCCCAAATAAGTGAACTGAGATAGCAAGCCTAACAGCAAGCGACAGCCAAAAATTGTCTCGGGCTTGGTTCACAGCTCAGGCAATGTTTCAATAGATAGAGCACTTGCCATAAACATATGAGGACAAGTGTTTGGGTCCTCAGAAACCACATAAAAATCTCGATAAGTGTGATGTAATTCCATTTGTAATTCCAGTACCCAGGAGGTAGTGGAAGAGGAACTTGGAGCAAGCTGGCTAACTAAAACAGATAGCACATGCAAGCTGCAGGTTCACCAAAATCCCTGACTCAGTAAGTAAATTGGAGGGTGACTATAAAAGACACCTAGTGTCAACTTCATGCTTCCACATGCACAGCCATGTACATATGTATGAAAGTGTGCCCTGCACATGCCCCACTTATGCAAACATGCATACTTATATTCATGCACAGTATACACATGTACACATACACACACATCAAATGTATTTACTTTTTTCTTTATGGAAATGATAACATGATTTAATCACATAGCAAGTACTGTTAAGGTTTCAAGGATGATGCTATGTTTATATACATTTAAAATTGAAGTGGCTGGTAGGACCATGTAGTTATGCTATTTGGAAAAGAAGGAAACTAAATTTATATAATCCATCTGCCAATAGGTGAGTCTAAACCTAAGTGGAGCTAAAAGTCAAGTGAAGTCCTTTAAAATATAGTGCCACAATCTTCTTCAAAAGCTTCATATTATTATATATGTGTACACCTCTCACACCAGTGTCTTGGAGGTAGAACAACTCTTTTCACCTTCTGTATGAAGAAATTGCTGTTTTCCTTTCCTAGCTCTGCGTTGCTGCAGCTGTAGTTGAGCTTAGGAGGAAACCCTCACCTGAAAGCTTCACATTTTACCTCTTTGAACTGAAACATGGGAATACATTTTTAAATAGATTAAATGTTATACATGAACATGATCCAACATTAGTCCTGTTTTATATTCTTAAAAATGATGAATATAATGTCATAAATTACTTTTACATGTGTTTCTGACCATCTGTTATGACCATCAAGAGGCAAAATTCAGGGAATTGGTAACAAGCAGTAATTCTGCTTTAATAAGATTTCAGTCTAATTGTATGTGCTTAGCGTTTCAAATAGCATTTGGGGTCAAAAGCCAAATTTATGTGTGCTTAGTTGAACTGAACTTTTGAACTTCTAAATTTTCTTTTCAGTGGTTGAAAGATTGTTCTAAAGAAGTAATTTGCTTGGCCTGGTCAAGAATTATTCCTTTTTTTTTTTATAATGTAATCTGCTAAATCTGATTTTCATACACCTTTACAATCAGCTAATGTGAAGTATAACCATTGTTTAACAAAAAGAGAATTATTTTTCTAAGGTAAAGAATGTATGTTTTGAATTGTATTCTGCTATCTAGATGATTTTGGTTCCTAAAGATAAGCTTATAAGATGATGTGAACTTTGATTATAAAAGTAAAGTTTCTATTTAATAATCTCTTTTATTCAATTTCCCTATTTGTCATAATACAATCATGACTAATAACTTCTTATGGAAGTTTTATCAATCTCATTTATTGAAAAGAAAAATGACTCAGATGCTTAAGAATTAGCTGGCTCCCCCAGTGAATACTTCACCTGACATCTTTTATTTACTATTTAAATACTTAAAAACTAATTATGCCTTTTGTATATTATACATGCATATGTATGTATATGATGTGAAGACACATACATGTGTGTACATTTCATATACACTTAGATGCCAGTGGTCAACATCTATCATCTTTCTAGATCACTTTTTTTTTTTGGTTTTTCGAGACAGGGTTTCTCTGTGTAGCCCTGGTTGTCCTGGAACTCACTCTGTAGAATAGGCTGACCTCGAACTTAGAAATTTACCTGCCTCTGCCTCCCAAGTACTGAGATTAAAGGCATGCGCCACCACTGCTCGGCTCTAGATGACTTTCTATCTTATTTCTTTGAGACAGAATTTCTGACTGTACAGGGAACTACTCAGTATCTAGCTAACCAGCTGTCAATCAAGCTTCAGTATCCATTCCCATCAGTCCCCCTCAACACTAAGGTTAGAGATGTGCACTCCCACACCTGGCTTTTAGATGGGTGCTGAGGACTAGAACTTAGGTCCTCTTGCTTGAGTGGTAGGTACTTTACCACTGAACCATCTCCCCAGTCCTAACTGAGAACTTTTGTCAAGAACATTATTCATTATGTGCCTTGACTACTTAAAATATCAGCACCAGGAAAGTAAAATATGTAACACTGAAACAGCTGGATTCCATTTGCAGAATATTAGTGACAAATTTAAGCAGCAGCAGGTTTTGAACTGGAGTTAGGAGCCATGACCTAGAAAAATTTTTTCTGTTGGTATTAGGCCTCGAACCCAGTGACATCACATCTAGGAGACCCCCACATCGTTGCCAAGGCAACCACTATACATTCCCAGAATCCACCTGGCTACCTTCCACCTTTACCTCAGAGAGGCTACATCACCTCCCATTTAAAACAGGCAGAACCCCGTGACCTCGCTCTCTTCTCTTCTTCTCTTCTCCGCCACCATCTTTGCCCTATCTCCTGCATAAACCCCACTTGGAACTGAGGTCTGGTGTGGTCTGTTTTAAGCCATCCACAGAAAATATAAAAGATGGCTATTGTCCAGGAATGAAAGGGTGCTTGCCTGGCTTGTGCACGGCCTTAGGGTGTGATGTTCAGGGCCACAAAAACAAAACAAAACAACAACAAAAAAACACCCATAGTAAAACAGAAACCCTTAAGTTAGGCTAATAGTCTCAAAACTCTGACAGATTTAAAGAGCATTTTAAATTTTCCTGTGATTCTTAAATGTTGGAAAGATAGTTCTTTTGCATGCCAATAGTTCTCTCTAAGACAGTTTAAAAGCTCAAAAGTTTGTTTGGAAATAAAACCTTCGTTTCTTTGACCTATAATGTTAGGAAGAGCAACACTGCTTTGCCTCTGTGAATGACTTTTAGTGTCTGACTTAAGGGAAGGAGAGCAGATCCTTCCAGATGCTCTTGTGCTCACATTACAGTAATAGCACACATCCTAGATTCTGCAAAGACTGTACATGTGAAGCAAAGAGAGTAAAGGCCGATAAATTTGGACATTATTTTGAAAATAGTTTTTGCCTTCATGAACCCTTACAGGTTTGTGGGAACACTCCCAAGCATCTCTGACTGTGGTTGAGAATTTTTGCTCCAGGCTGCTAGACACTCTGAACTTGCTTGCACACCATTCGGAGTCAGGGAGAGCAGCTAGGGTGTCTTACTTAAAAGACTGGTGTCATGCTCATGTTTCTTCCAAGTTTAGCTTCTGAGAGCTGTGGGATCCATGTTCAGATAGACATATTTGCTCAAGGACACCTAAAAGCTTTAAACTATTAGAATTATTGAAGCTGAAGTTAGACAGTAACCATCAAATTCAGTGACGGATTCAGTTACTATATTATTATGAATGACTACATTCATTGTATGAAAAATATAAGGAGAGAATTTCCTAAAACCAATGGTATATCTCCCATTTCTCTGGGCATTTTATGGAAATTACAGAAAAATTACTTTGAGAAAACCACCAAAACAGCAACAACAACAGCAACACGACAAAACCCTCATAGAAATAACAAAGTAGCAAGAAGCGTATCAGTCATCAGCCACAGATTTCTTCAGCACAATAAGTTAAAGGAGTTTCTAGAGAACAGCAACCCACACAAGATTAAGGAAGAAAGAAAGGAGAAAACTTTGGCCCTGGGCAGTCGATGTGTAAGTAAACATAGATCTTCTGAAGTCCAAGGTCAGAATCAGCACAGAGCAGAAATGAACGTGGGCCAGGGAGTAATCAGCGCAGTGATTCATTAAGCAGCTGCCTGGGAACGGCCTTTTTCTTTCTTTAGTAAATAAATAGTCTGACAGCAAGGATTTTACCTCTAGGCTCAATTCAGAGAGCTATTTCAGAAAGGGTTTGTAACTAGCCCTGGGGGTGGGGGTCTTTTAGAAAATCAAGCACAGCGGAATTGATGATAAATACATTTGTACAGTGGATATAGGGATATAGGGGGAAAATTTCACACACACACACAAACATACATATGTACACACACACACATACACACACACACACACACACACACACACACACACACACACACACTTTTAAATTTGTCAGGTAATATTAGGAGAAATGACAGTCTCCAGCTGGCCGCCTGCTAGTTTGTTATCCAAATAGTCTATTCGCATGACTCTCACTAGTCGCTTTCCATTAACCCCAAACACCATGCAGAGATGTGGCCCACTGAGGGGGCGAAATCTATCTAGTCTTATGCTTGACGGTGCCTATATCTGTTTTAACATGAGCATATGTAGACAAAACCCATAGGAGCCAAATATACTAAATGACCAAATAGTTTGTAAAAATAAAGATGGATTTCATGTGCTGTGGGTACAATTAGCAAAGAAAACCTGTGGGGTATAATCACAAGAGCTGGTTATAGGAGTCATCTTAATGACTGTAATGAAACTTAGGTATGACTCAAGCCTTTTCTATATATTTGTTGTTGATGTTGTTTGCTAGTTTGTTTGTTTCTAGTTGTTCAATACAGGGCTTGTCTGTGTAGCCCTGGCTGTCCTGAAACTATAGACTAGGCTGGCCTGAAACTCACAGAGATGCACCTGCCTCTGTGCCTGAATGTGATCTATTGTGGAAGGTGTTCTGGTTTTATAAGCAGGAGAGTGAGCCTCACCACATGACCTTCAACCTCTGACTCCATTGTGTGAACAACACTTGGACATTTTCTCAAAACTGGGCTGTTGGTGGCTTTGCTACCTTGTGTGGATGCTGTTTTATGAATGTGTAGACTCTATTTTGTTGTATTTGGTCTATCAACAAACTTAGTTGTTTTTTTTTCTTCCTTATTTTTCAAAGTCGTAGGAGGAGAGCTTGTATCAAAGTGTTCTTTATTTAATAAGGTTATAGTGAACCCAGAACTTTACAACATGCCAAATGGAATCTAAGATGCTAATGACTATAAAGCACATCATCTTATTATCACTAAGAAAGAAAAAATATGTTATCAATGGTACTGTGACCCCATTTCTTCTTATTATTAATTCTAATTGTTTACTTATTAAAAATAACTCTTCTTAGTTTATCTTTACGTTAGGTTTTCATCACCGCACACAAAATGAAAGCTAGTGAAAGAACGGGTATTTTAGTTTGCATGTGTGTGTGTATTATGTAGGTTATGTACACATATTAACGAGTTTGTGTGTTGGTGTCAAAGGACAACCTTTTGTGTCTGTTCTTACCTTCCATCCTGTTTGAGGCAGGGTCTCTTCTGTACTACTAATGAACCAGGCTATCTGACTCAAGAGCTTCTAAAGTCTGTCCTGGATCTGTGTGTATTGGAACAATGGGATTATAAATGTATAATACCGTGTTTTGGTTTTACATAGATTCTGGGGATTCAAACTCAGGTACCATATTTTTGCAGTAAGAAGGGCTTTCCCCACACAGTCGTTTCCTCAGGCTGGAGTTTATTGATGTAACTTTATTGTTACAATCTGGCTGACATGTCTGAATCCCTTCTATGGGGCTCAAAGTAACTGTGTCTTTCTGAATGTTTTTCTGTTCTGTGCCATGAATAATAATAATATGGCATTTAAAAAGAATGTTTTCTTATTATTTATGCAATAATTTTTTCAAGTTGCAGATGCTTTACCTGTCGTTTTTTTAAAGAATTTTTTTCATTTAAAAAATATAAGTCTGTGTGTGCATGAGAGAGCGGGGGAGAGAGGAAAAAAAAAGAGAGGGGGGAGGGGGAGGGAGAGAGAGAGAGAGAGAGAGAGAGAGGGAGAAGGAGAGAGAGAGAGAGAGAGAGAGAGAGAGAGAGAGAGAGAGAGAGAGAGCATGTACCTTTGAATATGGTTGTCTAAGAAGGCCAGAAACATTGGATTTCCCTGTAGCTAGAGTTATGGATGGCGATGAACCACCCGAGGTGGGTAATGTGACTCAAAGTTGAGTCCTCTGCAAGAACATTGAGCAATCTTTACCATTGAGCCTGTTCTCCTGTAACCTTTCCAGCAAACTCTGATGTTTGTACATTCATTATCTTTTCAGAAGACAAAGAGAAATCAGAGTTAATCATTCATCCATGAGCAGTGATGTATGTATTTTTTATTTATTAATGGAACTATACAGAGGGACACTCTGTGCCATTGGCCCAGCAATCAAACTCTAAGGCATAGATGATAACAGCTGAAAGCAGAAAAATCACATTGTACAACAGAACTGACTATATACAGGGCACGTGAGATAGCAGAGGACCATGACATGAGAAACCAGCAGTGTGAATAGCACCTAGATGCATTAATCCCTGAGTGTGTGTGTTGTCTACAATTCCTATGATTCTCACTCTAGCAACACTGTTATGTCCTCTGCAAAAGGCATGTGCATAAAAGTAACTTTTCCTAGTGTGAGCTTTTGTAGGCATTTTGCTGACTCCTTTTCTGGGAAAATTTTACTGCGTACTGGTGATAGTGTTGATGATTTTTTTTTTTTTTTTTGCCAGCTCCTATCATATATTTTTTTCTTTCTCATTAGCTTACAACATAGTCCCTATACTCCCCTGGATAAATTTTGAAGCATTTCTCTTGTCCACAATATTGTGCCATCCACAGAAAATAACCAGGAATCCCATGTTCCAGCCCAGCTTGATTTTAAGACAGTATCTACACTCCTTTAGTGCCTCTTTATCTCAACACAGCCAGTGGTCTGGATCCATGTCTGTGTTTGCAGATTAGAAGTGTCTCTTCTCAGACTTGCCTTACCCACCCAAGAAACATGCTTTCAGAGAGCTGGGAAAGTTGGGCCAAGAGCATTTTTATGTAATTGCCTAAATTTGGTTTAAAAAATACTTACCTTGGCAATATTTGTGGACTGTGAATCAACATATATATATATATATATATATATATATATATATATATATATATATATATGTGTGTGTGTGTGTGTGTGTGTGTGTGTGTGTGTGTGTGTGTGTAGAATATGAGGGAAAATTTGGATACATTATTTTAAACCCTTTGTGTTCATTGGAAGACTGCAATTGGTAGAAAAGGATACATTAAGAAAAAGTGAGATTTAGATCTTAGCTGTGTAAGATGTGAGCTACCCATCTTTCTCATCATAATGCTCGATGATTTTCTTATATCTGGAGCTTTGTAGCTCACTTCTTTGTCCTGGGCATATTCACTGTTTCGTCTCAATTTCCCTAGTGTCTCACATCATCACCACAAACAAATTAGTTAAGTTAAATTTAGTGTAAACAGGTTTGGGGATTTAGATATGTTTGGTTTTGCTTTTTGTTTGTTTGTTTTTTGTTTTGTTTTGTTTTTTGGGGTGTGTGTGTGTGTGTGTGTGTGTGTGTGTGTGTGTGTGTCTGTGCCTGTGTGTGATAACCTTGGGCGTTATTCTTTGGACCCTATCTACCTTTCTCTTTATAAACAGTCTCTTTCTGACACTTCTTAAGTGCCCTAGATTGGCTGGCTATGAGCCACAGGGATCTGCATATCTCCCCATTCCAGAACTATCATTACACATCTGAGCTTCCAGCCCTTTGCATGTTGGTTCTAGGGATAGAACTTAGGTTCTTATGTTTATAAAGCAAGAAATCAGGTTGTTATGTTTGTAAAGCAATCTTTTTACTGACAAACCTATGGACACAGCTCTAGACAGTTCTTTCTTTAAAACTCAAAGAGAGAGAGAGAGAGAGAGAGAGAGAGAGAGAGAGAGAGAGAATATTTTGATCAGATTATGTCCACATACCTTTTCTCCCCTTAGGTTATATCTGGTCTTCCAGAACATTCCCCTTCCAACTGCATATCTTCTCAAAAAACAAAATTTTCTTTTTAGTAGCTCACTGAGCACAATTAGTGACACCTATATGTACATGGGTGTAAGGCCATCTACTGGTTCATGAACAGTCTACCAATAGCCATTCCTAAAGGAAAAGACAATTAATTCTAACTATCAGCTGCCAAGAACTCCTCAGCTAAAGGTTAGGGAGCCTTGTGAGCAACAGTTCCATCCATACTGGACTTTTGACTGGATAGATCTTGTACAAGTCTTGTGTAGATAATCACAGGGCCTATGGGCTCATGAGTACAATGACCATCTTAGGTTCTGCAGAGTGTTTTACATATCTTCTTCACATTTGTGGATTTTCCATCATTTTTATATCCCCTGTCCAGGATGTTCTCTGTGTGTCAGCGCAAAGGGTCACTGGATGGGTGATAAGATGCCCATGGTCATTTGTATATACTCAGTCCTTTAACTAATAGGCACTTCCTTTAAAAAGAGGATAATTATAGGAACTTGAACTGATTCTTATTCATTTTTTAATTCCTATTTCAAATATAACACTAGCAAGAAAAGAGTTCAATACATAGTTATTGAGAAAAGTTGAAACGATATAATCTTGTTAAGACTTAATTGTGCATAATCTCCCAACATATAGTGAGAAAAACAAAAAATATCTTTTGTATTAAACATTTGATCAGGCCTCTCATAAATCAAACCTAAATTTGTGCATCTCTATAACCTCTGAACAAGAATGACTTTAGCTGCCTATTTTAATCTAACCTTAAAATGAATGGCCACCTATCCTGCTGATACTTCTTTTTCATCTGTTGTGATGTAGCTTTTCATGCTTGCTCTCCTTCTCCCCCCCCTCCCGCCTTCTCTCCCCCCCCTCCCAAATCATGTCATATCTCCGTTTTGTCATGAGGGTTTCCTGAAGGCAAATTTTAAGTGTTAATATGAGTGCTGTAAGACAAGGTCATACGGGTTCATTTACGTTACTGGCAATTCTTTAACTTGGTACAGAATAAATGATAAAATATTTAAGTAATTCTTTGTATAGTATCATATTTAATGGGTAATACTGTGCTAAATTAAGCTGTTATTTTGTTTGTTTTGTTTGTTTGTTTGTTTGTTTGTTTGAAATCCCAGAACCTTTACAAGTTAAGCAGGGACTGTACCACTGACTGAGCTAGCCTCTCAGCGTGAGAGGCGGTTTTTTTTTTTTTTTTTTTTTTTTTTTTTTTTTTTTTTTTTTTTTTTGTTTTGAAAACTCCCAAATGAGGGAGACCCTTACTGAAGTCTCGGGAAATCTCGAACACCCACAAACTCCAAGACACTGTACCTGGATGCAATCAGCAGAGGTTTATTAGGGAAGAGAGCTGGCAGCCAGTGTTCAAACTGCACACTCGCGCAGGAGTACAGTTTGACCCCCAGTGGTGGGCTAAGGAGTTTTTTATAGTAAGGGGTAGGGAAAGGCGGGGAAAGTTTGGCGCGGTTACACATGATTGGTTATTTCAAATATCAACAACTTGCAGAGGCAGCTACATGTGAGCTGGCAGGATGGATAGTTATCCGGGACCTCCCAGAAGCGGAGGGAGAGAGAAGTAAACACTGGATGGCCCATTACTCACTTGGACTAGTTTGGACTTGTCTGGGGCATGTCTTTTTATTTTTCTTTTGGTCACCTTGCCCCTGGAGGGGGCATGTCTGTTTTAAGCTCTTTTCAAATTTTATTTTCACAGTTGTTGTTTAGTTTGATTTTCTTTTTCAGAAAATGTTTAAAGAAGCGTATTTTGAAAGTTTATAGACTTTAATAATTTTTAAAGCAGCAGAAATTCTATTTGAGTAATTCTTATGTTTATACAAAATTTATAAATCGAGAACCTTAGGTATTAGTGTAGAAGGAGCTGTAAGCAATTGGCAAGTGTATTTTTATCACAGCTGCCGTACATTGCCTCTGATTTGCTTCAATTTCTAAAATGATTTTCTTTTATTTCTTTGAATTTACTCTCATGTCCCTGAGGCTTCTCAGTAAGTGTCCCTTTTACCAAGGAGTCCTCTAATTCTGACAAAGACAGACTCCCCATGTTCATTCCTATCTGTTTCCTTCCTCTTGGACCCTTTCCTTCACGACTCCCATCAAAAGTGACTCACACTTATTCCCTTATCCATCAGGGCAACTATTTATTTGATATGTTTCCAACTTTAATTTTTTTAAAAAATAAAGTTTTTATTTTCACTTTGAAAAGCTTGTAGAAACTTTTTTTTGCCACATCAACAGTTATCAAAGAAATAATTAAGAATCTCAGGGCTAGTGCAATCCTTTACTAGTGCAAACCCTGAACTCCAGAGGCAGAAACAGGAGGATCTTTGTGAGTTCAAGGCCAGATTCAGCTACAAGCGAGTTCAGGACAGCCAGGGTTACACAGAGAAACCCTCTCTCAACAAACTACACCAAACCAAACCAAACCAAACCAAACCAAACCAAACCAAACCAAACCAAACCAACAAAACCCCCAAAAAACTCCTCACAGGACTGCATAAGACTGTCCACATTTACATCTAGCATTTCGGTTTTTCTTCCTGTCAAACTATATTCTTTTGCTGAAAGACTAGTCACAGCCAACATTTTGACTTTCTTCTCCAGGGACATAGTAGTTATTTGTTATTGTTTGTTCATTTTGTGGTGATCTTTTTATTTGCTAATTCAAATGCTTTATTTTAACTTAATAGATTTGATTAATAAGGTAACAAATAATTCTTAGAAATGTAAATACTGTAATTTTTATGAATTAGATGTTTTCTTTCTTGTTCACTCATCTTTGTTTTCATAAAGGATGACTTACTTCTTCAGCACTAAACCTGGGGCTTTGATGAGTCACTAAGAGGCTATGTTCAGAAACAAACCAAATCTCCCAGGTAGAACATTTTTTGGTTTGCCTTGAAAGTGAGCAACAAATAGGCCAGCTTCCCAATTCCAGGGATGTTCTTGTCAGGGATGGTTCATATAGACACTGTGAGAGCATTGGACTGTAGAGTGAAAAATTATAAAGACCACTTATAAAATATACACAGGCTCACTAGTTCCAAGAAAGCAAAACTAAATATAAGATTTCAGGCCTTTCACTGCCCCGATACATTCCTCAAGCCTCAGGGAAGAAAATCCAGCTGTGGGTGGGGTAGGCCCAAAGCAGGAAGACACATTCCTGGCCACAAAGAAAGATGCAAGACATCTGGATGGTTTCAAGAACTAACTAACTTTCCACTGATCTTTGTTATCCCCCACCCCCCTTGAGGTCTTTTCAAGTGTTACAGCTTGCTGAGTTCAAAATTTATAAAACAACCAATCATGTGTAACCGCGCGAAAATTCCTTCCTTTCCCTACCCCTTACCATAAAAAGCTCCTTAGCCCACCACTGGGGGTCAAACTGTACTCCTGCGCGAGTGTGCAGTTTGAACGCTGGCTGCCAGCTCTCTTCCCTAATAAACCTCTGCTGATTGCATCCAGGTACAGTGTCTTGGAGTTTGTGGGTGTTCGAGACTTCCCGAGACTTGAGTAAGGGTCTCCCTCATTTGGGAGTCTTCAGGACCAAACAGATAGGTCTCTGCTCATGACAGTCATTCTGAAGGGATTTTAGCATAAGGAACATGGTGGTAGCTGTTATATGCATTTTGGTGTAACATGGAAAAGTGAATTTTGCTTGGACTTGTTCCAGGATTTGTGTGAGACCAAGGTGTGGAAATGTGATATAATCTTGACCTTCAGGCATTGAGCACATTGTAAACGAGTTGTTTTTCAAATTGAGTTCATGTTAGGTCAGTCTTAGAGACAGGATTGTGGAGTGAGCTCAGCACCTCATGGCTAGCACTAATACCACATTTAGGAGATTTTGCTGTGGCAGCTGAATCAACAGCTGGGATTCTAAAATCCCTAACTTGCACATAGGATTTATCTTTCTCACCCACAAAATTATGCTCCTATATTTACCATCTGTGTGTCACTTTTTATTTATGAAATTATAAAAAACATGATTTATAGGGAAAGTAAAGACATGTTTTTGAAGACAATTTAAAAGCGTAAGTCAGTGGCATCGAAATGCAGTTCATAAGACACGACTCATTAGGCAGAACAACAGCTCATTAACAAAGTACTGGTAGTAGCCAATAACTTTTGAAAGTTATTAGTAACGTGAAAAAGCGTCAGCCTCCAAAAGGCTATACTCCTTGCAAATAATATCTGAAAGACTTTTACACTGGTGAACAATTGGCCCACCCAATGGCTCATTTTCCATGACTCTAACACTTTTCATATGCAATATGAAAAAAAAGTTAACCTTGTGGCACCTTTGCGTGGCTTTGTCATTTGCCCCTTATTCAGAGGACATTTGCTTTTGCTGGAGGGTTTCAGAAGAAAAAGGGGCTGCCAACATGTAGGTCACTTTGTTGGGATATAAGAGTGTCTGAGAAGTAGGGAAACCTGATTCTCCAGGCAAGAATATGCAGGTGATATGCAAATCTCTCACTGATGGCTCCCCTTGGTGCCATTATCCCTTCTAGCCATAAATACATGCCTCCCTGAGAAAAAGCTTGCAGGTATTCTGTTGCTACCTCTCCACAATACCAGTCTCACAAGGAGGGGAGTAATCAAAGGAAAAGTGTTCCCCAGACAGGTTGTCACTACAGCCTGCAGGAATTGTGCTGGTCTTGGTACAAACAGAACCCTTGACCTCCGTGCTCTTCTGTGGAATAGTATGCAAGTTCTCTCATAAACTCTTCTCTGGTGAGTGATTAGAATTATTTTTAGGTCTTTGCAGTACGGTCCTCTTATGTTCACAGTTGATAGTACTTCTTCTTGGAAAAGAGGCTTTCGAAACAAACCTCTTGCAGATGAGAAAGAAACATTTTTATGTCTGCATCTTTTCTAAAGACATATACCATGGTTGAAGTTCAAGTGGAAGAAGAGGATTTGTTGGAAATTTGAACATACATTCAAAAGAGCTAATTGGTTTGAAGAAGAGAGGTATATAGAATCAGGCTGTAAATATTTAACTATTCTCTTCCAGATTTTGAATAGGACTTGATGTTAGTTTTTACAAAGAGACATTTTCTTTCTTTCTTTCAACACAACCTAAGTTATGAATCCGCTGCTATCTAAAGTTTGATAATCAGAGATGGTTTTGTTTGTTTTTCTAAAAAAAGATTCCCAGTGTCACACTAATCTCATAAATGCATGGTTCTAATTTAAAATAATTGTTCTGAAGGAAAAAATAAGCAAGTCTGTCACCAGGAGGCTTTGAAAGAAAGGGCAGTCTTCCAAGCCAATTATAAACAAATTGACCCTCTTAAGATTTTTCCTCCTCTGTAAAAACTCAGGCTTTGCCAGTGAGCTTCAGGGTGTTTTTTTTTTTTTTTTTTTTTTCCTTGATAGAAAAGCATAATTCTGAATGGACCACTCTCCTCAAGCCTTCTGATCCAGAAAAGTAAACCCAAGTCCGTGCCTCAAAAACAATGTGTTTGACTGAATAACCTGGGCATAACTGATCTATCAGGAAGAAGAAGCTTAGGGAAATGAGTCTATTAGAGGCCAGCCTGGGTGGACTTATGTTGACTTAGAAACAACCAAGCACAGAGAAATCAATTGACATTTATTTAATGCTCTCTGAAGCATTAAAAGTGTTTCAAGACATTAAGTTTCTTTTGCCCTTTCTTCCCTTCTCAAAAAGAGGTAATCAAATACTCAATTAAAATGTATATTTCACTTACAGAGAGAGACAGAATATAATTTCAAAGTATATGAATCTTCTTTAGAAACAGATTTTTGTTCTGATATATTTTATAAACATTGTCAATGAAAGTTCTTTTTTAAAATAAGACTGATTTAATAATCATTTCCAAAGGACAGAAAACATACACGTACTCAGACACATAAAACACACACACACACACACACACACACACACACACACACACACACACA
>JANHMN010000007.1:20004846-20018365 GCA_030674055.1 Rhabdomys pumilio
CACACACACACACACACACACACACACACACACACACACACACACACCTACAAACTGACACATCTATCTATCTAGTGTTATTTTTGGGCAATATGTTATAGCACAGGTAAAGCCATAGAGTCATAAGAAATTAGTAACAATACAAAACAAATTAGCTTGAGTTTTTACTTTTACAAGAATTCAGTTTTTCAGAGACTGATTTATCCCTCACACATGTGAAAACTGAGACTCAAAGTCATTTTTGTAGCTGGTAGCAGTCCTGAATCTGGCTGAGATATCCTAAGTCTCATTTAAAAAGTATATAAAATAGGGGTAGTGTGGACAGATGACAGGGAAGATGCTTATTTAATACCTGTGGGTCAAACAAATGAAAGACTGTTCCACATTCCTGAATGAACTCTGAAACCTTGACTTAATACCCCTCCCCAGCTGCCATTCCTACACCTCATTTCTGCCCCTCTCTGCTCACCCCTGGATTCCCTGAGTTTGGCTATAACAGGAGCAGCAGATACTTCTTACATATTGTCTTCATCTCCACATTTTATTCACCTTTCATCACTCATCTCTGGTTTCCTGTACTTCATATAAATTAAATGTAAACAGTTTGAACTTTTTGTCCCCCAATTTTTATTTTTAAAATGCCCTTGGCTATGGAGTATTGATAAAAACAGGTAGAAATGAGACAGGTGTTCAGGACCTCAACTGAATCTTGTCATTGGTTCTGTTGTAGTCAGAGGCAAGAAATCTCAGAGGTGTTGGGAGGCTCGGGTTCCTGTTCTAATTTCTTATTGTCTTTCTTCCATACAGCTGTCTAGAAGCCATCCAGGAGGGTCTGGCTAGATCTAGAGTCCAGATACCTGGAAAATAGAGATGCAGGGATACTTGTGGGTAGTCATCTTGACTGACAAGCCCACTTTGCCTCCATTGAATCATAACATGCTTGCTAACCAGAAAATAGGACCTTCAGTGAAAACCTTAATGGGACCCAGCCCTGCTACACAGAGCATAGATCGTTTCATGTTTCCTTATCTCTCCTTATAAACTTTTAATAAACTTTCAAACTGTACATTCCCAGTTGTCTTTATTAGCCCAAGATGACTTTGAAGGCCATCAATTTTGGGGGACACCCAGTGCACTGAGCTATTGCCCAGGTGGAATCAGAAACTCTCTGTTGCTTTGAAGGATTCACACTTTCTCTAAAATCACTATGGTAGCTCTGTTTCCATATGCTGTCTTGCCTTAGTGCTCAGGGTTTAGTTGAAGAATTGATCTCATCTTCTTGCTGACATATGGAAGGATTCAGGCAACTCCTTTATTTCAGTCAAAAGTCATTCTCAAGAGCTTTGGTATAATAGCCTTTGGAATTTTCATAATCCCACTAGATAAGATCACTGATTTTTATACCAATATATAACAAAATTAGAAATCTGAGATAACGGATTTGCTTAACATTGTAGCCTTAATCAACTTATTGAAATAAATATGATTGAATTAGGGAGATTTCACAAGCAACACCTCATTATAAGAAACTGAAACCATGTAGATGTAAAAGTTAAATACGCTGTCTCCTCTGATGTCTAGTCACAATAACTCTTCTAAAGATTATAAAACAGATGAGCATATACACAAACACACCCTCACTCACATGTAAGGTCCACTTATTTATGTAAATAGAATGATAAAATGGGTGTTTGTTTCTACTTTTTTCCTCCAATCTTATCTTTCAAGTTAAAAATATGTTCAGAGAACATTCTTATGCTTAGAATAATTATCTTATTCTTTTAAATTGCTAATTTCACTTTATATAGGAAAGCTATAATTATTGTGACTAGTTCCATATTCTCCTACACATTGATATACTTTATCATTTATTTTTCTTACCATCAAGTGGATAGCTTGTATATTTATTTTTGTAAATACACAGGCAAATTTTTGGAGACTATGTTTCCAGACATAAACACTGGGAAACTGTCTGACTGACACTAAGGGTCTACCAGGTTTTGCTCAACAAATCTACCAGTTAAAATATATTTAAGATTTTTATTTGCCTGTCCTATGGACAGAAGTGTTTAATTAAAAAATTACTGAAGCAAATAAAGTAAAATATCTATGAATGACTTAGCTTATGATTTAATTTTGTTCAACATTTTTATTGGATTATTTATTTATATTTTATTTTTTTCGGACTATTTTGTAAATTGAGAACATTAAGCCATTGTTTATTGTCTAAATTATAGACATTGTCTTCTTTTTGACATTGTAGCTTTTACTTTTTTAATAATGTCTATTATATTTCAGAAGTTCTACAATTTGTTTAACTTCAAAAATCAATTGTTTCTTTTCTGGCTTCAGAGTTTTGCCAGTGTAGGGACATTCTCAGAAAGCAGACACGCTTGACTGTCCTACAAAGACAGATTAGAATTTAATGATTGTGGAGAAAGATCAGAATGCTGTAGGTGCAGAACTTCATTACAAATTATCTCTTGGATCTTGACCCTTTGAATTACCTGTGTCTCTGGACTAACTTCTATGGAACTAAAATCTCAGAGAGCATCTGAAGCCTATGGCAGGAAGTTCTCGCCTGCTGTCCTCCTCCTGCCCTCAAATTAATATTGAGAAATGAGTTGATTTATAACTGTCATTGTTTCATTTCTATGAAAACATCACAGAGTCAGTATTGGAGTATGGACCCTGAGGAAACCTATATCTTTTTCCAGGTATGATCAATCATATTTGGAGGCAAAGCCAACTATATTTTGGTATCCTTTAATGTGAGAACTTTGTTCTTTTGTCAAAATGTGTTGTGCTTTAAAAAATTTATTACCTCTAAGTAATGCAAACACACCATTTAGGTCTTTTACGTCTTCAGGTCTTTGAAGTATTCAGATTATGTCAGGTACAATATGAACAATAGATCTCAAGGCATTGTTGTTCAGTACTTCTAAGCAATTATATATAAAATGTTATATAAAATTATGCATAAAATGTATATAACTGTCCCTTCTAAATTAATGTCGAACTCCATTTTAATGAGAATCATTAACAAACAATATAAGCCCTTCGTTGAATCTTTTTATCATACTGCTGTTCCAATTTTCTACATTTGACCTCAATATTTCACTGTCTTGTTTCACTGATGCCTTCTTTTTTTCTCCAGTGAGATATTTCTTCTCCAGTGACTATGTCTTCTCTTAGATTTCAAATAATTAGAATAAGCTTTGGGATTTTTATATGGACTGTATTTCGTCTATAAAACAGATTAGAAATAATTGACAGCTTGCTTTGCCTCTTCTTAATACTTACTTAATTTCTACTCATCCTTTAGTTTCTTTCAATATGTTTTTTATTGTCTATCTCACACAGCATGAGTATTCAATTTTCTATTTTAACAATTACTTTCAATATAGTTCATATCATATATTCATTTTGATCAACTGTAAGCTGTGCATATCTTTATAAATCTTAATATTTCTTTTAATATATTTCATATAAATAGAAATATGTCACTGCTGACATTGTTATTTTGTTCTGATAAGGTATTTCTTTGTTTTTGATTTATTGTGAGATGTTCTCAATTGTTTGTGTTGATTTTATTTGAGGTAAGATCTTTCTATGAATCCAGGGCTGCCTGGAAACACACATCCCTCATTTCCACCTAAGTGTTGTGATTATATCCATGTTGCACCATATCTAGCTTATTTGTAAATACAAACATACACACACACATTTCCATATCCCTAAGGAAAGCTGATTGATAGTATTCTATACATTTTTTTATGTGTGTGTGCCAATTTAGTATGAAGATCTTATGAATTTACAATCCAGTGCTAGAACAAGGAAAACAAGAAAAATTCACAAACTATCTCCTAAAGTTGAACTACACTGTTTTGTTTTTGTGTTGGATAAAACGATGAAGTAAATGTTATCCTAAACATAGGTTTATAGATATTTTTCTCCTCTGTGCTATTGAAATTCTCTTCCATCAACTATTATTTTATATATATAGATAGTACTTTTATTAGTTTGTATATATTAGTTGGACTAAAAAAAATCAAAGGATAGTTTTCAATTTACATTGCTAATACCAACAAATTAAGAAAGTATGCTCAGATTATTTCAGAAATAAATGTGTATATTTTAGATTTTTCTGACCTGTGAACTTGAAATCTTTAAAGATAAAGAGTATTTCTGCTATGTGTGTGTATATGTGTATATGATTGATTGACACACACACAGAACATAGATGCAAGAAGAAATGCAACAACTTTGTTTGCCAAGTCAGCTCATTTTCCTGACTAACTTGGATATGTATTAATAGTAAAGTAAATTTCTCTTTAATATATTAAATTTATTTACTTACTCTTAATGATACATTAAATTTATGAAAGCTTCCCAAGGTGAAGTCAATATGCAGTCTTATAACTGTGAGTATATCTAATTGGACTATTAATAAGCTAAATTAATGATTTTCATAATTTTTCTCACCTATTCTCCATATAGGCTGGGCAGTAGTGGCGCACGCCTTTAATCCCAGCACTTGGGAGGCAGAGGCAGGTGGATTTCTGAGTTTGAGGCCAGCCTGGTCTACAGAGTGAGTTCCAGAACAGTCAGGGCTACACAGAGAAACCCTGTCTTGAAAAACAAAAAACAAACAAACAAACAAAACAAAAAAAGTCTATATAGATAGAGTTTACATGGTACCTTGTGAGGCTGATCTTTGCTCACATTCTCAAAATATAATGGTGTCATTGATAGCTATAAATGTATTCCAAAATACATTTTTGCTAAAGTAGAGAAATAAGTTAAATCAACAGTTGAATGTAGATTTATATTCCCTTTTAACTATGAATAAGTGAACGTATCTTTGATATATATTAACATTCTAAGATTGAGTCTGCCTTTTCAAAATTGCAAAGCTCTATTTTTTTTTTTAGCAACTTAAAAAGTAAAAACCTTACTTCACCTCCTGTGATAACCCAAAACAGGGCTCCTTCCCTAGCATCAACACATGTGTTTACTTCTAAAACAGAATCCAGCTGAATACAGTAAACTCGTCTCTCCTATCTTCCATTGATTGTATCACTGCTTACAGGATTTACATGAATTGATGACTGTCAAATGTATGACATATTTTTTAAAAGCTCTTATTTCCTGGGATTCCAGGTAAACCTTGTGTTTCAAGAAAGGCAAGCACTGGATGATGGACGACACTTTTAAAGTGACATTGAGATTGACAATGTGTCAAAATTCAGAGCAGGTGTTTGGCAGGTGAGCGGTAAGAATGTAGGAGCGCTGGAGTGAAGCAGGCGTAAAGAGAGGTTCTTAATACCTGTGAGACCGAGACTTTGACCAGTAGAAGCTAAAAGGAGTTGTATAAAATGCTTACCAGTTTGAGGTCACAGCTCTGGGAGAGTCATTGGTCAGTCACATTTTTATAAATTCTGGCATTCAGACATTTTTCAGCACACGAATTAGCAAACCAAACTTCTTTTGTCCTGGGGGCTGTATTTTATACCTGAAACATGCATGCCCTGTTTAACTAATGACATCAAATGCTTTATCTCTCTTCTTATTTGAAGTCATTGTCATCACCTTAGCCACAGTCCAAATTTAGTAATCTGACTTTATACATTAATGTATAGAAATAGACTCTAATTTATAACTTAAAGACAGAAATAAGAAAGCTATTCTTACCATTTGTCTGTTCCTTAGGTTCTATAAGCACTCATTTGGTTGATAACTTTATCCATGACAAAGGTTTTTGCTCACATCTCTACTGATGTAGCTGTACACCAGAAACTTACCATCCCTGTTTTGAACTAGTTTTTGATTCTTCCATTCCCCAAATTTCTGCAATTCATCTTTTTTTCTCCATATTTTAAATATTCTTGAAGAGGACACAAATAATATTGGCAAATTTTGTTTAGAATAATTGAAAGAACATTGAATTGTCTGTTGTTATGTTCACAACTACTCCAGGAGAATGTCAAAGGTTGACAACACTGACTCAATTTAACCTGTGGATGATACACTACTCTCCAAAGGACTGCGGTAGCTGTAAATGCCATGTATTACTGAGGCAGACTATTGGCAACACTTAAATCATAGTTACCTGGGAAACAACATCAAGAACAACCGAAATGCAGCATCCAAAATGAATTAATCCATTTAACTATTTCATTTTAAGGGAAATAGATTTGAAGTTGTTATAGAGAAATTGATATCATTTTGTGTGACTTCATACACATGAGAATTAAATTAACTACTGAGAAGAAGTGTTTCACTTTTCCTGACCTGGGAATCAATGGGAGAGACAGCATGTATACTAAACAAAATTACTTAAACACAGGATCAAAGAGAAATGATATAAGAGATAAAAAATCATATTTTTTTATTTCCTTGATCATTCAGCTGCTGATTTTTTACTATTTGTGTATTTACTAGCCAATGAAAGCAATTATAGGGTTGGGAATAAAAGTGAAAATAATTTTAATAAGTGCAATGTGAGAATTAAAGTTTTATTAAAATATTGTTCAATGTTAAATGCTTGAAGCTTGGCATAGCTTTGAAGTTTGTTTCCTACAGTGAGCTAGTTATATATTTTTGTGACATTGGGTAATAAAATTTAATAAGTCTTCCCAGGACAGTAGCACACTGCTTTTTTTCTATCACTTAACTGCAGTTTATTTGAAATTTAACTTCTTGACATTAGCTCAGGAAAGACGTTTTGTCTGCAGGCATTACTGGTTGTGTTATTACAATGGGAGGTATTTTCTTAGCCAGATGAGAAGCGAAGATAACTTGCTCTGTCCTCAACCTTTACCTCTCCTACTCATGACTGCAAATTAGTCTATCGAAAGAAAAATGTCAGAAAAATAGCGTTAGGCTTCTTTACACTATCAAGACTGGATATAACACTGAAACTAAATAGGCAGTGAGTAATTTGTTGTATCCCCTCTCCCACCAAAGTCCTCTAGGAAATAAGCCTAGTGTTTTCCCACTTTCTTATGCCAACCCCTAATCATGAAACACGTCTTCTACAGTGTCTAGACGATATCAGTAACTGATGTAAATGTATAACCCATCAGTCATGTAAGAAAGGTCATTTCATTTTGGTCCTCATCTTTTCCTTCAGTGACAGTGCTATTGTATAGAATAAGTAAGCCATGGATTCAACTCTTAATGCTACAAACAAACAAAAAGAAAAGTATCATTTGCTATCCGTAAATAAAAATGCCATGTACTAAATCGAAGTTGGAGGGTAAAGACTGTGACATCATAGAATTTTGCATGAGATGGGGAAGTCTTTAGAAAGGAAAGTCTGCAAAGATTCCATGAAAGATATTGGCTAGCCTGACGTTTGCATGAGTTGGACAAACGACATTGGCTAGGCTGACATTTGCATGAGTTGGATAATCGACCACAACCACCTGAACACTCACAGAAAGGGCAGAGTAGCCAAAGAAGTCTAGGCAGACTGGGAAGTGTGAACGCATCTGGCATGGTAGAAGAGAAAATAGCAGAATAGAGTAGTTTTTCATTTTGACTGTAGTCTCAAGAGTAAGTAGAACATAGTAATTTAAACCATAAGGTAGTTTTCAGTTTTCAAATGTTAGTGTAACTTTGTGTTCTCCATGGGTGAAAAACAAACCCACTTATTACAATCAATTTTCAACTTAAGAATGATCCCGATATGATAAGTCATGGCATCTGTCTTTAGTAAAGACTGAGGCATTTTTTACATGAGAAATATCTTTAATTACAATAATGAGTGCCCTGAAATGGTTCATGAAGCTCTATCAGGGTCATAAGACAAAAATTTCCAGTTAATAACATCCAAATTAGGAAAGCAACGCTTCCTATTGGTTCTCTTAAATGGCACGTGTTTAATCTCTCATTGGAGGTTTATCACACAAGATTGTGTTTTATATCGGGCCATGAATCTTTTTATCTTCCCTAAAGCATATAGTATTAGACTTACTGCACAATTTTTAAAGTCCTCACCTGGAACAACAGATCTTTACTCGGAGATGTTAAGAAGCCTATCAGTAACTAATGGACTACGGTGGCGATTAAATCAATCAGTGACTTACAGGATGTTATTGTAAGTCAATATGTGAGGTTCATCAGTGCAGTGTTGAAAGCAGCAGAAATTGACTTACAGGCACAGGTGCACTTCAGCATTGTGCTGCCACCTTCATTTGTCAATATGGAGAAATGAAAGTTAAGAGACATTCATTGGCATTGCCAAGACTGCAAAAACATTGGCGTGACAGAACTAGTCAAGGGCCCTATGCTGTCTCATCCCCAAAACTCCTTCCAGAGTCCTGCATGATATTGCTTCTAGATCAAAACTCCCTGTTTGGTGGGTAGCAGGCTCAGTCCAATGCATTCTATTGTGCCTCTTAGATAATGAATGGCTGGGGATGCCGTCTCCGATCTTTCTAAGATGTTAAGCTGTTTCTCCGTGAGTTCTCAGCCATGAATCTCTGTCCTGTACTTGCCTATATTTCTCGCCCCATTGACTTCACGGTGAGATGGAATACGGGAAAGATGTAAAGCCTCTGCCCCTTTTTCCATTAGTGACAATATTTTTCCAGTTCACTTACAGATTTAAGCAAAGGCTCTTTGTTAGCCAATTCATCTAACACTTCACTCACACAGAGCTCCAGACACACAAATGCCTCCTAAATCTTCACCTTCTTATTCTATTAGCTTCAGAGAAAAAGGAACGTAATATTTTGCCCGGTATATCTTTTTATCATGAAAGGCATCTAAGTTCTGAAAACCTCATTGATACAGTAGGCTGCCAAGGATTACAGGTTGAACCTTACCCTACTCATAAATGAGTAACTACTTTTTAACCCCATTTCTCATGAACTGGGGTTTATATTTTATAAAACAGGCTCGCCTTTGTGATATGGAGTATTATTTTGAAAAAAAATGTGAATAATGACATGGAAGTGTTCCAGTTAACAGCCTAATAATATATATTTAATTTTTCAATCTCATCTTGAAGGCAATTGAAAATTGGAGGTTTTTTTTCTTTTTAAACTGTAGTACAAATACAGCATTCTTATTATAATGTATCCTGATATTAAAAAAAAATAGTGTATGGCAGAGCACAAAAATACACTAGAAAAAAAATACACAGAGAAAAAAAATACACTAGCAGGTCTGGTTAATCTTGAAGTCAATGTCCTTGGATTATTGGTTACCAAACAACTTAAAGTTGTCACAGACTGCTGAGTTAGGCATTCACACTAAATATAGTGAGATAATCCTGAAAGATATATTTCTACTGAGTGTGAATTTTAAAAAAAAACATTTGTGTGATTTATCACAACATGTTTTTTTTTCATTTAAATATGTGTGATGAGCTCAGATTCCAGTTTAAATTTTAGATCAGTCTAGATGCATTTATTTTCAAGCCTTTTACCCCTTTTCCACCTTTTTTTTAAAACCATACAACTTAAAATCAGAGTTAGCATGGTGCATTTCCTATAGTTTCACTTCATTCATGTAATTTAGTTAATAGACTTCTACAGAATGCATGAAGTTGATTAGGCTTTTCAGAATCTGCCCCTGTGAACATCAATGTCCTTGGGCTGATCTTATTCAAGAAAACTTGGCATGACCATATGCAGATGTTAAAGGAAGCAACCTGAAATTTAAAGGCCTTTTTACCCCCTCTATTGATTGATGGACAATTTTTGAAGAATGCAGTTTATCAAGAAGCCTTTCCTCTCTACTTCCAGAGATCCCTGTTTCAGATCAGTGTAATTTCCTGTGTAAGATGGCATCTAGGACACGAGATACCCTTGTCTTTTGACAGTAGAGGACATTTGCGTGAGCTGTATTGTTATCCTTGACAGCAATGAAACTGTCAAGTATGATACATCTGTAAGAATCTGTGCAAGTAAGCAACCGCAGATATGTTTTCTTAACCAGCAGAACAAACAGCTAAAGTTAGATATATTGTGCACTGGTAAAAGATGCAAAATATGGTACAATTTAAAGAAAAAAGACTATAAGGAATTAGGATTTGCTCTTTCAAATAATGCATAGGATAGAATGAAAGCCATTTGCAAAATGACCCTCAAAAAACAAAGTGATTCAAACAGTAAATACTTCATAAACAGAAACTACTATTCCATCTCAATAAGGTTGCAAGGATAGATACATGAATTGTCATTGGAAAAAAATGTAATAAAAGTTAGATTAAAAAAGGCAAAGTTTAAAAAAGTAAAATTTATATTTGTGCTTATTTAGGAAATTCTTTCAGTTAGAAAGAATATTTATTAAATCATTCATTCATTTGCATTGGTTATATGCATTTCTTTCTGACTCATAAGAATCCCATTTCTGGAGTGATTCAGTTTTGGTAAATGAAAGCAAATACTCCTAGCAAGGTAATAACTTGTTGAAAAAAGTATGATGACAAAAATTAAGGTTAAATATAAGACCAAAAATGTTAAAGCTTTTTAATTTACACTATCACTGGCAATAATTGTGATTACACCTAATCTTAGAACAAATTCCAGTTTGAATGAAAGTCATATCATGTGATAAATATAACACAGTAATAAATTTGCCAGACTGTGAATTTCTAGACACAGTGTGCAATGACTATGAGATTATTAAAACAGTCACTAGCAATTTTATTTTTAGTATCTATGAAATTGTTCTCACATCAATAATTATTAGATCATATTTTAGCACATATTAGATCATATTAAGCAAAAATATCTTTAAAAATCTTGATTTTTTACATTGTAAGAGTGTTAAAATTTAAATTCAGAAAACATATCTTATAAAGGAAATTAGTAAATATATTTAACAAGGATAAAGTTTCATTATAATACTTTTTACATTTTTTCAATGCATTTTCTTTAACTCCTATGTTGCCCCAGAGGAATATAAGTTTTATTAAGTTCTCAACCAACAAAATTTTAGGTAAAAACTTTCACATTAGTTTTTGTTTGTTTGTTTGTTTGTTTTTGTTTTTGTTTTGTTTTTTGTATAAATAAAATTTTTCTGCTCAACACCTTTGAGAATAACATGTAGGTTATGAGGGTACAATACACATACGTGAACGTGGGATATTAACCTAATACAGCACGAGAACATATGACTAGGCAGAGACCTCCATATGAAGACTGTAGAAGCAACACAGTAGGAGGAAAAGTGTCTCCCAAAGCAGGCAAAAGAGTCAGAGAGACACCTACTCCCCCTGCCCAATTCCATTGTCGAGAGTCCAATGAAAACATCAAGCTAAAAACCGTAGCTTATACACAGAGGATCCAGCCCAGACTCTTACATGCTTCCTGACTGCTGATTCAGTCTCTGTGAGCCCCTATGAGCCCAGCTTAGGTGATGTTCTGGGTGGTGCTCTCGTGGTTTCTTTGAATCCTCTGTCCTATAATTCTTCATCCTCCTCTTATAAGAATTTTTCTGAACTCCAAGAGGAGGATGAGATGGACTTCTCTATTTTGGGCTCTATCTTTATCTAATATTTGGCTATGGAATATTCTTATCTTGCCTGCAGGCCATCAGGATCTTACAGTCATTCTAGGGCAAAGGTCACCAAGCCCTTAAGGGATGCCTGATAGCTTATTAAGTTTCTTCAGTCATTATGCTGTGGTTCTGTGTAAATCAATTCACAGTGCTGAGTACTCTGGAGGAAGTGTCACTAATTGACTGGGATAAAGCAGGCAGTTACACAGTGCCATCAGGTTAAGAGATGGCTGTCAAGTCAGTTCTTTGATTTATTTCTTTGAGACAATGTCTCACAGTGTAGCTCTGACTGGGTTGGAGCTCTCTGTGAAGACCAACCAGGCTGACCTTGAACTCTCAGAGAGCTACCTGCTTCTGTTTCATGATTGCAGCAATTACAGGTGATGTCACCATATCTGGTTGATACAATTCATTTTAGAAAGATTTTACATACAACACACATACACATAGGGGTAACCAGAATAGTGTTCATTAATGGTTTAAATGCTCTGAGAGATGAACTGTTGTTGGGAATGAAAGGAAGAAAAGCAAGAGTCCTTGTTCTCTTAGGACTAGTCTTACCTGTTCTTATTCTTTACCTTTTTCCTCTCCTACTTGCTAATTTATGCACAATACCTGCCCACTTATTACTCAGACTAAAGGTCAGAGGTGCTCTAGGTTTGCTGTGGAGTTGAACTAGTTTTCTCTAACCCACCTGTGTACAAGCTTGAGGTTATTCAAGCATTTGGGAAGTAATAATTTTCGCTTTTACAGACGTTAAAGAAAACATTAGGTGTGAATTACTCCATTTAAGAGGTTGAAATTAACTGGTGAACATATACACTTAGTTTGTGGTTTCCATACCTTTTGGATTATTTTAAGTAACAGATTTCTAAATTTATCAAAAGCATCAAAATGGACACGAGATTTGAACAAATGTATTACTTAAAAATCTGAACATTTAGTTCTAAGTGCTTTGCAAAGTAAAAAATGTATTGAGGACTTCATTGGAAAAATATTCACCAGCATATTTTAAATTAAAAGATAATTACACAATCCCCCTTTCTGTTTCTTCCCTCTAATCCCTTTTATGTACTTCCAGCTCTGTTCCTTTCAAACTCATGGTCTCTTTTTGTTTAGTCTATAAATAAATAAATAAATAAATAAATAAATAAATAAATCTGAACATTTGCTGTGAAATGTGTAGTATTCAGTCTAATAATTCTAGAAATCAGCGCTGGCTGGCAAGTTGTGGGACCTTTCCTTCAAGTGAACGTTATGTAGCTGGTATTCTGTCTCATTGCAAAGTGTTCTGAGCGTTTATACCAGACTCACATAGTCTAGAATTCTGGAAATCTGTAGGCAAGGCATAGGCATCTTTTATCATCTTTGTTTACCATATCCAGCAACTATCTCAATACAGATTACAGAATGCAGCTCTCTACTCTGCTCAAAGGTTACAGGTTGGTCTTTATTGTGTGATATAATGTTTCTTCTTTTAAAATGATTTTATAAAAAATTATATGTATGTGTTTGTGCACTTATATGCAGACATCCATATAAGTGGATCGGATGGTCTGGAAGTAGAGTTACAGGTAGTGGTGAATTCCCTGACATGGGCATTAGGATCTGAATTTGGGTTCTCTAGAGGAACAGACTATGCTCTTAATTGCTCAACCATCTCTCCTACTCTAGCACCTTTCTTAAATCTTCCTTCTTTCAGGCTGCTACGGCTGCTATTGCTGGTCCTAACTGCTTCAATCTAGTCTCATGCACATAGCTGGCATTTCAGTTCCCTATAGAAATCTCTGAAAAACAGGCTGTAATGTTTAACAAGATTTTACTGAAGTCTTGGGGAAAATAGAAGAGAAATATTACATCAGAAACTTTTCAAAAGATGCCCAACAGAGCTACTGCTCTCCAACCTGCACCAGCATTACTTTCCCAGACCTAGTGGGAAATCCTGTACAAGGATTTGTGTGTGTGTGTGTGTGTGTGTGTGTGTGTGTGTGTGTGTGTGTGT
>JANHMN010000007.1:20018375-20028932 GCA_030674055.1 Rhabdomys pumilio
GTGTGTGTGTGTGTGTGTGTGTGTGTGTGTGTGTGTGTGTGTGTGTGATGTTAATTAATGGAATTAAATGTTTATTGACTCTGCATATTGAAATATTTTTCCCAGTGTTTGGTAGCTAATATCCTCTCTTCATTCATGCACATATTTGCAGGACTGTTCTATTTTTTTTTTATCTATAATAAAATACTGACCAAATGCAGCTTGAGGAAATGGTTTATTTAGCTACACTTCTAGGTAATAGTCCATTATTGAGAGAAGTGAGGGCAGGATTTGAAGCCAGGAGCTTGACTGCCTCAGATGGCTCTAGGTGGGGTTAGGTGTTTCAGTTTACTGCCTTTAGAAAAGTAACACTCTCACCTATGCCTGACTAGGCCATCCTCCCCTACATATACAGCTGGAGTCATGGGTCCCTCCCTATGTGCTCCCAGGCTGGTGGTTTAGACCCTGGGGAGCTCTGGTTGGTTGGTATTGTTGCTCTCCTCATGGAGCTGCAAACCCTTTCAGCTCCTTCAGTCTTCTCTCTAACTCCTCTATTGGGAAATCCATGATCAGCTCAATAATTAGCTGTGAGCATCCCCCTCTGAGTATGTCAGACTCTGGCAGACCTCTAAGGAGACAGCTATATCAGGTTGCAGTCAGCATTCACTTCCTGACATCCACATCAGCGTCTACCTTTGGTGACTACACATGGGATGGATACCCAGGTGGAATAGTTTCCAGATAACCCTTCCTTCAGTTTCTGTCCCATACTTTGTCTCCATATTTGCTCCCTTGAGTACTTTGTTACTCTTTCTAAGAAGGACTGAAACACCTACACTTGGTCTTTCTTCTTCATGAGCTTCATGTGAGTTACATCTTGGATATCGCGAGCTTCTGGGCTAATATCCACTTATCAGTGAGTTCATGTTATTATGTTATCATGTGTGTTCTTTTGTGATTGGGTTACCTCACTCAGGATGATATTTCCTTAGTCCCATGAAGGCTGGACACCCAGCGTTGGGGAATTCAAGTGTGGGGAAGTGGGAGTCAGGGGGTGGGTGGAGGCACATTCTAATAGAATGCAAGAGGAGGGGATATGATAGGGGGCTCCTAGGTGGGGGGGGGAGTGGGGTAAGAGGATAACATATGAAATGTAAATAAAATATCCAATAAAAAAAGAAAAAAAAAAGAAAAGTAGCACTTTTAGTCAAGAAGTATGCCTTCAGTGTTCGCAAAACAAAAGTTTTCCTTCTTATCCAAAGAATTTGTTCCTGGAGTAGTGATTATTACAGAATTATTTTTACTGTGGCATCAGTTGTGCCTTGTTACTTTTGAGTACAAGACAATGCCTTAGTTTAGTCGGGAATTACAGACTCTTCCTGGTTTTCCTTCTTCCTCATTTTCTTTCTCTGACAGCCTACTCTAGCAGCTTATAGATATTGTATTGTTAATGCACAGCCTCCAGCTAGGAGGCTGCTCTCACCTTGCTGCTATTCTCTCACTTTCTCCATCACCCCATTACCCCATCACCCCATCATTCCACAAATACCCTGCATCTGTTAATTCCCTAGGATTGTATAAGGAGAGAAAATGTTTGTTCAAATGGGTGCATACATATTCTGCAATCATCTCATAGGCAAATTGTTCTCAGGACAGTTCTTGAGGACTTCTCTCCAGATGAATAAATAGGGCAAGAAATTCTGAAGCCTAAGGAGCTGAGCTTTCCCAGAGTTAGGAGTTCTCTTTCTGGGGGTTCCTTGGGTGTGCTGCATAACAATTGAACACTAGCTGTGTCTATAGCAGCTGGCAATCTAAACTTGAATGATAATAACTGGAACCTAGGAATACACATGTATCTGTTATTTTATTCAATAGTTTGTTGTAAATTGTTATTTGAGGTTTCCCAATATCCAACACAGTATTAGTATATAGTAAAATGCTAATAATTCTCCTTATTGAGTTATGTGTTTATGGAGCTTCAGACTTACACATAATACTTTATTCACTAGATTTTCCTTACTTTAATTATTGTTAAGATAAGTGATAATTTGAACACATTTTCAATATTGTCTCCTGACTTCTTTATATTATATAAATAGGCCTTTGCTATTACTGTGGAAGAGAAGATGAGGCCACGCTGCTCATTATATGATGTATTGAAAGCAGAATGGACAAAGGAAGGCTGGGAAAGATATGTACATCAAATCACAGCCCCAGTGACCTGCAGATTCAGAGGCACATTCTATGTTCCCATCACTCTCCACGATAACATTTTGTCATTTACATATGTTGATTGTCTAAAAGATTGATGCTGTAACACTAGAAACAGGTTAGTTAATACCTTCTGCAGCGGAACAAGAACTGGTTGCAACCAGCAGCACATGAAAACTGTACTGAAAGCAAGGTGAATAGCTTAGCCAAGTCATCAGTGCGCGTTGAAGAGTAGCAGAGAGTATACCATCTTCCTTTTGCTGTAATAGAGATTCAAGAGAAATTGTTTCAAAGAAGGAAATACACATTTTGGTTCATAGTTTCAGAGGTTTTGGTTGAAGGCTGGCTGGCTCTAGGTTTATAGGGTTTTGTAATAAATGGTAGAAGAGAGGATGGGGACATGTTGTTCATGGTATGATGTGTGGGAAGCAGAGTAGATAAAGGACGGGCTGAGAAAGATATATATGCCAACCACACTCCTAGTGTCCTGCAGATTCAGAGGCATATCTTGTTTTTCCATCACTCTCAATAGTCAATTCCAATCCCGAATCCATCAATGGAGTAAACCATGAATTATATCACCACTTTGAGTTCTGATTATCTATGGGAATGATGTGAGGAATACATTCCTATTTTGCTTTACTAATCTAACCCATGAACATCAGTCTCAAAAAGCATGTTCCTACTGATGGAAAAATTGTTAGCTCTTATGCTTTTGTCAGGGGTTTGATGGGTAGGTTGGTGTGGTGTTTTGTAGGTGGAGTATGTGTGTGTGTGTGTGTTTTCACGTGCACATGGATGTGTATAAACTCAAGGTTTGTGCCAGTGCCTTTCTTAGATCACATTTAATTTTTATTTTATTATTTTTTGAGACAAGATTCCTCACATGAAACTCAGCAGCTTGGCTAAGACGGATGTACAATAATAAATTTCATAGATTGCCTGTTTCTAACCTCTCTACAACAGGCTGGATTTAAAAGCATATTTCTACATGTTTGTCTCCTTAGTGAGTTTTTGGAAACTGCATGCGAATTCTTATGCTTGCCAGTAAACATTTTACCTCATGACCCATGTTCTTATCCCTATTTCCAAATCTGTTAAAGACACTGTGTACTGGATAAAGATGAAAATAATGAATTAAAAAAAATTTGCTAGAGAATATAAAAAATGTAAAGCTTTTCAAAAGATTATATGTTGATTATATAGCTGAACAGAGTAGCTAATAATGTGATGTCATTTTTATTCTGTGTTATCAAAAGGATAAAATGCATGCCTTTTATCTATTTTAGAATCACCGTGCATGCCTTTTATCCATTTTAGAATCACTGTCATAGTGTAAAAGCCTATTACAAAAAATTCGGTACTTCTATTTTAAAAGGAAAATCAGAAAGCAATGAAATGTCTGAAATAAAATTCAAGTGACAATTGCTCAGGAAACGGATTCTGAATGTGGAATTTTCCTGTGAAGGAGAATGTTTGAAGTCATTTTAAAACATTTGATAGAAGCTCTGAATGACATTTGAGAATCATTGAGGAAAATCTAATTAGTGAAAGCAACTGAAATTTAGTACCTATGCAAGAAAACAGAATGAGTCCTTCACGTATATTGTGTGTGCACATGTGAGCACACATCTTGTGCTGATGTTGTTATCAGTGTGGGTATTATAAGCATAACCATGTCTTGCAAGCCAGCTTCAGAATCGGAACATACGGTTATTTAAACGTTGGTGACAAATATTTTTGCAGGTGCAAGCTAAGGTGCAAATTTTTCAAATTATCACCTGGTTTGTTTGCAGAAAGGAAAAGTCATGCTTGCTTGGCAGAAATATTGTGGCGCTGAGATACTAACACCTGCTGTCTGCACAAGACAAGCTTTGAACTCTTCCATCTGTGAGGTTGCCACCTTCCATTGAAAATAATTGGTACAGATTTTGCAGTGATGCAATTGTAGGCAAAGTACAAAGGGGCTCTAAAGTTCAGTTCAAAGGTGACAGTTTATTAAATACTTCTAATGTCACAAAGTACACATGCATTTACAAGTCTAGTCATGTGTTAGGGAAATCTATGTAAGTGTGGAATATACAACTGACTCCATGTGAAAGTCCATATCCATTTCTGATCTTGAGTTGATCTTGAGTGCAATGGCAGTTTGGCTACATGACTGGCGTCTGCTTACTTAACCTAAATATTGAAATCATGGCTTCTCCTACTAATTTAGCATGCTCTCTGATCATGCTCAGTGTCCTCTGTGGTCAATTTCTTCTGTAATATTGTTTTTGTGAGCCATTCAAACTCATATAACACACAGACATACAGTACATTTAGATGTCAGAAAACCTTAGGCATTATGCAATATTCAATTGTATCAAGTTAATAGCACCCAGAGGCTTATGTATATTGGGTACTCCAAAAGTGCTTTTATTAGAGACAAAACTGAAAATTTATTGTATCAGTAAAAAAAATGTTATGAATTGCAACAAGAAATACTTTCTAGGTTAAAGTGATATACTTAGCATGGAAAATGTCCATCTAAATTGCTGAGAACAGGAGAAATTTAGTACTTGAAATCCTTATAATGTATATAGTGGCTGGCTGCCTTGAACAAGCCGTCTCCCAGGGCCTATAACCTTGATTTTGCTTTCCATCTCCTGACCTCAGCTGACAGTTCTTCACACATTCTCCAGTAATGACCAGCTCAGAGGTCAGCAGAACTGCTTTTCTCTCCCGCGTAAGCCTGCCTATGTTCTCCCAGGCTTAGGTCTGAACTTTGTCCTCATTTTTCCTCATTTGATGAAAGATGTCTCTTTTTTTGTTTCTTTGTTTCTTAGTTTCTTTCTTTCCCTCTCTCTTTCTTTTTTCTTTCTTTCTCTTTCTTCCTTTATCTACCCTTCTTCCTTTCTTCCTTCCTTCCTTTCCTCCCTCCATCCTTTTCTTCTTTCTTTCTTTCTTTCTTTCTTTCTTTCTTTCTTTCTTTCTTTCTTTCTTTCTTTCCTTTGTTCTCCATTTCAAAAGTTCTGCCCTTGGTTATAGTTTTTGTTTTGTTTTGTTTGTTTGTTTGCTTGTTTGTTTGTTGTATTGACTATGCTGATCAAGGTAGTGACTCATTAGTGTCTTTAAAGAAGAAACTCTAAACCAGAACCTCCTCAATTCCCAGTTTGATTGGCATGTTCTTTACATTATAGTTTGCATACAAAATCATTACACATTCTTTATTTATTATACATTCTTTATTTTGAAGGTGTAGTTATAAAATTCTCATATTAGAAATAAAATATAAACTCTGTACTTTAGTTTGTATGATTGTGGTGTGTGTGTGTGTGTGTGTGTGTGTGTGTGTGTGTGTGTGTGTGTTGCTGATGGTGGTGATGGTACCCAAAGTGTCTTGTATGATAAGCAAGGATGCTAGCTCTGACCTTCATCTCTGAACTTCTTTGTCACCTTTTTATCTGGAGCCTTTTTCACTCCATAACCATTGTATACACACACACACACACACACACACACACACACACACACACACACACTCACAGCTTTGATAAGAAAGCAGCTCAGAGCTGATATTTTGTCTGCAACCAGACAGAGCTCTGGAGACCAGAATTGTCTGTCTCAGCCTCTGAAGCATTAATTTGTAAAAATGAGAAAAAGACTCCATTACTTGACACCAGTAGATTTCAACTGCTCTTGCTTTAGTGCTGTTGAGTGCTATTATGTTTTAGTTACATTGGTATTATAAATTGATCTCCATGGATCTGGCTTTTTTAAAGGTAGCATCATCTTTTTCAAGGTTGGATTAATGCCATCAAATTTGCTCTTTGATGTTAATAATTAAAAAAGGACAAACGTTCCTCCTGGATCTCCCTTCAGTGCAATTTCAACTTTGTTTCTTTGTCAGTTTTAGATCACTGGTGATATTTGTGTCTATGTTGAATCTTTCTGGACCGTGTGACTCATTTCCGAACTGACAAGAATCATTGTTACTGTGTGTCTCCTGTGTCTTTGGAGTCATCATTCTTTCTTTAGGGATATTTAGATGGACGTGATGATCTATATGCTGGTATAATCAATTACAGTAAATCTTGAAATATATATTACACAGAACCACTTTGAATAATATTATATAGAACAAAGTAAGTAACCTAAAGTATTCTGTCCTTTGTTTTGATATAGTTTTGTTGATGGACATAGAAACCAGGATCCTATGCATGTTTTTCATGGGCTTTGCCTCTGAGCTTTACTACAGTGCTACACATAAAGTACTTGAAAATGTTTTTATACCATGTTTGAGAATACAGGATAACTGTAAATACTATGTTGAAAGTAAAGTAGAGAAAATCTAAAACCAGTCAAATGTATGGATGTAACAAAACAATTTTTTTTTCTGGTCATTTTATTTGGACATAATAATAGATAAATTGCTTTAAATTTTTGTAATTTATTCCATAGACATGTTCTTCAAGTTTCATGCAGTAACTGATGTGTTTATAAAAAGATAAAGAGAGAAGGGATAAGTTGTGTGGATATGTGGTGAGGTGTCGGAGGAGGGGGTGCCTACATAGGCCCATGCTGAGACATTCCTTCCCCCTGAGCAACCAGCCACAAGGCAGTATAGTATAGAATAAAATAGAGTTTATTCAGGGCATGGGGAGGAGAGTTGAGAGAGTAGTAGAGTCAGAGAAAGGCACAGAGAGAGAGAGAGAGAGAGAGAGAGAGAGAGAGAGAGAGAGAGAGAAAGGGAGAGAGAGAGAGAAAGAGAGGGGGGGAGAGGAGAGGCTGGCCATGAGCATGTAGAGAGGGGGAAGGGAAGGAAAAAAGAGAGGGAAGAAGAGGCAAGGGGAAAGGGGACAGAAAGAGCAAAGGCAGCAATCCCTCTCCTTTTATAGTGAGTCAGGCATACCTGGTATTTGCCAGGTAACTTGGAATTGGGGCTTAGGCAAAATGCTTACATTAACACAAACATCTTTTCAAGAAGGAAGGTTATTTATTAATTTAGTAGTTAGAGTTTGGGAGAGTACTATTTTAGTTTAAAAAGAAAAAAGTTGTAGTCAATTATAAATCTTTGGAATTAATGCATCACCTTGAAACAATATATTCTAACACGTGATCTGTAACCTGTAGAATTGATAGATTGTTTCATCCCATTGAGAGTAGTGTGACTGCTATTATTAGAATTCTGAGGCATTTGTTATATTTCAGAAACCAAATACTAAACTGCTACAGCTGCCATGAAAACTTGAACAGCTTGCAGCAGATAGTCAGGAGTAGCAAAAATTTAAAGGAAAACAGAACGTTAATTGCAGCAACCTGGTTGGAGGGTTGGACAGTGTTTTATGAGTGAGTTTACATGGGGATTCCATTATTTTTCTTTGGATATAGGAGTTTTCGAGCTGGCTGAGAAAAGCGTTGTTATCCTTAAGCACATCCACCCCACTACTTGAAATTATTAGTTGAATAGGCTTACTTCTTGTAGTTTCTAGGGACATTTTTTTTTTTTACTAGCCTGAACCAAAGGAGAATATATTTGCAGTGATATTAACTGCAAAACATGATTCATAATTATACATTGGCATTATCCCTCTGTATACACGAGGAACTGACTTCAGAACTTTACGGATACCAAAACCCATGGATTCCAAGTCTATTATATCAGTTGGCACATCAGGATGCAAGTTACACATGTCTTTTTGTACACGTTAAATCATCTCTAAGTTACTTATAAACATGTAATTAGAACCAAAATAACATTTGTACTGTAATTTAGGGGAAAATGACACAAATTCTATACAAGTCTTTTTTTTTCTTTCTTTTCTTCGTTTTCTAATTTCTTCCTTTATCCATTTCCTAGACTTCATTTATTTTTAATTTATCTGTATGAGTTTTTGTCTGCATACATGTTTATAACCTCATGTGCATGCAATATCTCTAGAGGCCAGAAGAGGGCATTAGCTTCTCTGGGACTGAAATTATTGACCATTGTGAGCTACCATGTAGGTGCTGGTAATCAAGCTCAGGTCTTCTGAAAAAGCAGTCAGTGCTCATAAGTACTGAGCCTTGTAACCAGTCTGTCTTCCTTAATTTACCCCTTTCATCCTTTGAAGCAGGGCTTTATTTTGTAGTCCAAGATGATTGAGAGCTTGCCATCCTCCTACCTCTACCTTCCAAGTGAGATTCTGAGTTTATAGGTGTATGTACCCATGCCTGGCCCAAAAGTAATTTTCTGTTTGTAGTTGATTAAGTCCTTATATAGAATTGATGTTCTGGTCCTGGACTTGCACTGCATTGTGATTGATAGAATATGCCAGGAATGAAGGTTCACAATGCTTCCTGTTTAACCCTAATAGGTGTGTTTTAACATGGATACTTCACTCAGATTTTAAAGTGATTACTGACAACCTCCCTACATATTCATGTTCAATTTTCTACTTAGATGAATTTAGGTTTGAGGAGTTTATTCCTTTCTTATAGATCCCACTTTCCCATCAGCAATCAAATACCAATACTTCCTCAAACATGAACAAGATTTTTGTTCACTTCCTTCATGCTGGCACTTGCTCTGGCCTGGATTTTCACAGGTCTTGTGCATGCTGTTGCAATTACTGTGAGTTCATATGTGCATCTTCCCAGTTGGGTCCAGACCACAGTGCTTCTTTAAAGTTATCCTTCACTCCTCACCCTTACAATCTCCATGCCCCTTTTCAGAGTAGACTCATGATCCTTGAAGGTAGTGGGGATGTGAAATAGACATCCTGTATTAGACTAAACTTCTCAATATTTCTTAGTCTCTGCAAGTTGACCAATTACGAGTCTCAGTGTTAACTGGTATCTACTGCAAGAATAAGCTTCTCCGATGAGTGAGGGATCTATGTGTATAGAAACAAGTCATTAAGAATCATCCTAAATTTATGTTCATTTAGCAGAATAACAATAGTATATTTTCCCCAAGGGCCCATGACCTTCTAGGCACAAGTTTTTTTTAACTTGTTGACAGTGCCATTTAGTAGTGAATTAGTTAACCTGCTCTGAGCTCCTGGTGGGGTTGAAGTTCTGCATATGCTGCACCCACCCATAAAGCTCTCTGAAGTCACAAATGAAGGACGGACACACACACACACACACACACACACACACACACACACACACACACACGTTAATTTTGATATGCCTTGGCTAGTTCAACGATTGGACTAATCTTCCCTGTGGCTAGCACATATTTTTCTCTGGTACTCCTGGCTTAACACCTTCTAATTCTATGTTTTATATTTGCTGCCCAGTTACTTTCTAGGCAGCTCCCCCGACAGGGCTGCTTTCCCCTTCCACCTACGTTTTGGATGATTTGTTTTCTGTAGCTCCAAAACCTGATGCCTCTACCTCAGGGTCATGGCGAATCTGCTTCTCTCTCTCTCTCTCTCTCTCTCTCTCTCTCTCTCTCTCTCTCTCTTTCTCTTTCTCTCTCTCTCTTTCTCTCTCTCTCATATCAGTCCCAACCCTGGGAGTTCTAAAAGTGCCACTTCTGTCTCCTTTGCCTAACCATTAACTGCTGGCATCTTTATTTACCAATCAGAACAAACTGGGGACAGGGTGGCTTACATGCAGACAGACATGCCTGTAAGCAGTTTGTGGAAACAAAATTATTATTATAACACAAGAGCATTAGGCCAAACCCACTTTAGTGTCATGTGTGTACACCTCATGGAGTAGACATTAACTAATAAAAATGTAGTTATTCAGTTGCATAATGTTTGTGCTACTATTGCACCAGGAGACATATCTTGCCTGAAAAGTTATTATTGTACTTTTCAGGCTTCACAGCAGGGTGAGATTCATTATTACTTTTTATCCAGTAATATGCACATTTTAGTACTATGAATGCTAGAGAATAGGGATGAAGCTTCTAGATGCTTATCAGCATTATTTCTCCACTTCCTGCAACTCAAGTATGTGGTGTTTAGAGTAATAGCGTATAGAGTAATTTTAATCTAGCCACATGGCTGCTCTGGCAAGGGATCATATCTAAAGAAATTCTAGGTCTGTATGATCCAGATGGAACAATATACCTTTAATCCTTCTGACTGGAATACACACACACACACACACACACACACACACACACACACACACACACAAACACACACTATACTCCTTTAAACCCTAACAGTGCACATAAAATTATTTTGTAGAAGGAAGCAGCCATATTTGCAAGTGACATCTAATTGAGAGGCAGACAAAGTGATAATCAGAGAAAGGTTTGGTAGAATGAGTCAGAGATAGGATATGCTCAACTACCTGAGAGCACAGGAAAGAAAAGTGAGTTAAGTTAGTAGTGGAGAGAGAGAGAGAGAGAGAGAGAGAGAGAGAGAGAGAGAGAGAGAG